>JBBBVT010000018.1:24152932-24167557 GCA_037177035.1 Craterocephalus eyresii | reverse complement strand
AACAAATACTAAACATTAATTTGAGGATGACTTCATGGGGATTGTGTATGTAGAATACCAGGTTATGACACCTTTAAAAGAATCTGAGCAAAACAATTCCTGTTGCATAAAATCTTTGATCACAGTTCTGGTACGAGTCCAGCTTATGCCATGGGTCTCTGAGTAAACAGCTGGAGGTGACTTCAACGCTGAAGGCAATCTGAAACAGAAAGTCAACATGGAAGAAAATCATTAGATTTCACTGAATTATTCTAGAGGATATTTAAAAATATCTCGTTTAATACCTTTTAAAGTGTCCGACGAAGCCGTGGTTTGCATGTCCAGATGGTGTTAGTGTTCAGGTTTAGTTGCAGAGTCTTTCTATTGTTGGAGTTTGCTCTTTGTTCATTTTCCAGGAAGCACATGTTGCTTTAGCTGCAGGTTTTTATGGCGGCTTACAACAGGAATGAAGCTGGGAGAGTATAGGTGGCAGTGCAGTCCAGGAGAGAAAAGATCTTGAAGCTTGGCATTCTTGTTATTAATATATACTAGACTCTGTATTCTGCTCTGCAGAGTGGCTATTTTTCCCTCAACACTCAGAAATATACACATGCACAGAAATTTGAGTTTGTACATCCAATTTGGTTCTCTTTGTTCTCAGGTATGGATAATTGTGTGTTTGTGGAACAATAAATGCTCTTGAGATAGAACTTGAACAATCAAAGCGTCACATAGAGTGGAAACATTTGTGCTGGATACTGGGAGTTAAACTGTTGTTAATGCTATTTGCTTACAGCACACGATCAGCAATCTGATGAGGCAGCGTAAATGAAACTAAAACTAAAAGTGAGAAATTATAATAAACAAAATTATTCGTTTTAGTAGAAAAGTAAATATGAAAAGTCTCGTAACAGCCCCATGCAGAGCAGAATAAAGGAAGTTTTTATTCCACAGAGTTAGGCATCTGGTGAGCATTGTGGTTTTAAAGCACATCCTTCCCTCACAGAACAGTTCCTCCATCTCCAGCTCAGTATCGCCGGCTGTAGCTGGGTGAACCGTAGGAGGGAGACGAGAAGGTTGTGGTGAAGCTGGACCCTGTGGCATCGAAGCTGCCTCTTCTGGAACCTGACCGTGAGCCTGTTCTTGAGCCAGAACGAGAACCGGTGGCGGAGCCAGAGCCGCTGATGCTGTAGGGACTGTAAAGGCCTTTGCTTGACTGCGACGATGCTTCAAGTAGTCGCAGACCAGTTCCTTCCTCGATCATGCTTCTTTCCATGGCGTCCTTGTAGGAGATCTTGAGCTTGGTTTTAGGGCATGTGAGGTATTTTGAATATGCGCTGACATCTCGTAGCTTCTGCGCCGTGCGTGCATCTAAGGTGCCCTTCCTCACAGCCTCATCGATAGCAACTCGGCCTGTAGCCTCTGGTTCAATCAGCCCACCGGTGAGATACTGAACCTCTAGGAATCGCTGTCCGGCCTCATAGTAAAGCCAGCCTTTCTTCAGGGCTTGGGCTGCTGACATTTTGGTTTTAGTTCTTGGATCTTCGAATCCATTGTATGCCTTCTGGGCTAAAGTGATGCGATCCACCATTATTTTATCCACAAGCCCTTTGTTCATTGCATCTGTAACAGAGAATTTCTCCCCTGTGTTCGGGTCAATGATGCCTCCTGTGCAGGCCTGAGCCTCCAGCAACCTCTGACCCGTGATATTGTCCACAAGGTTTCTGTGAATGGCCTCTGTGACCGACACCTTCTCCAGGGTATCTGTGTCTAAGATTCCTGCCACGGGCCCGGTTTCCTCTGTTGGGTCGTTCCACGTGGTTGCTGGTGTTTTGATGGAAGGTATCGGGCTCATTGTGTATGAAGAAGAGGAGCCGAAGGAGGACGATCGGGATCTGCTACCGCTCATGTTTCCAGACAACATGTCTGCAAATTCTGTGATGGACAGCGTTCCTGCTCGGTACTGATCCAGGGCTGACTTGTCAATGAGGCCTCTTGTGATTGCATCATCGATATCGTACTGCCGACCGGATCTCCTGTCAATAATCATGGATTTCACGACGCCATCAGCTGAGGTGATTGTAATTTCTTCCCATTCACACTCCTGCTCTGCAAGCTCCAGATAGGTCTGGTGGTCGATCAGCCCTTTCTGATACGCCTCGTACACAGACATCTCTTTACCCGACTCGGGATCAACAATGACAACCCTTCGTTTGCGAACAGAAGACTTAGATGATGTCTTCCTCTCACGTTTCTTTTCTTTCAGCAACAAAAGACGAAGACCGGTCTCTGGATCTGTCATACACCTCTCCATCAGCTGCAGGTAGGTGAGGTTTTCCTCCGTGTTGGGGTCAAAGAAGCCCTTTGTGTCATCAGAGGGGTCAGTGAGGATCTCGTTCATTTCCTCGTCAAAGAGGCCACGTTCATACGCTGTCTCAACTGGCAGACGGTGGCTCTCCTCGGGATCAATAATTCCACCGGTGGCGATCTGAGCCTCGAGCAGACGAATGCCGTGGTCTTTGAGAATGAGTCCCTTTTTCATGGCCTGGAAGAGAGAGATGACCTTGCCGGAATAAGGATCCCTGTAGCCTGTGACGGCTCGTTCAGCTGAGAGGAGCTTGTCTTTAAACTCTGGGCCAACAACAGACATTTTTACAGCTTCAGCGACATTCAGCTTCAGGTTTTTAATCGGATCGATGACATAACCTGTGGCAGCTTGAGCTTCGAGGAGCTCGAAAGCAGTTCCCGGTCTGATCATGTTCTTCTTCATTGCCTGGTAAATGGACAGGCGCTCTTTGTTAGATTCCACAAACACACCAGCAATACAGCTGGTGCCCTCAAGGTACTTCTTTAGATTTCTGCTGACCTCCTCAACTGAGATGGTACCATCCGTGAGTTCGTTGAAAGTCTTTTGGTCGATAATCTGTGACCGCAGCAGCTCATCCACTGTGATTTGTTTTCTGAGACCCTTAAAGAGAAGCCTTCTGTCTGCCAGCGAAAGCAACCGCAAACCACTTGCTTTATCGACTCTGCATCTTTTCAACAGCTGTGCGTAGGTCTGCTTTTCATCGGTTGTTGGGTCAATGTAACCGCGTACATCCACAGTAGGCTCAGTTATTCTGTCTAAGGTCTCCTTGTTGATGTATCCACGCTGCATTGCAACATCGACAGGGAGGCGGAAGTAATATTCAGGATCCATCAGCCCTCCTGTGGAATTCTGGGCCTCCAACAGCCTCAAAGCATAATCTTCGGGGATCAGGTCCTTTTTCATTGCCTGGAAGAGAGAAATCACTTTCCCACTGTACGGATCTTTGTAGCCTGTGACTGCTCGCTCAGCAGAGAGAAGTTTGTCGTGCAGTTCAGGCCCCACAAGCCCTTTGCGTACAGCTTCATCTACTGTGAGAAGCTCATCTTTCACAGGATCGATCATGAATCCAGTCGCTGCTTGGGCCTCAAGGAGATTCAAGGCGACTTCAGGTTTAATCTTTCCACTCTTCATGGCCTGGTAAATGCTGATCTTTGGAGGGCTGTCCGACATAATGCCGGCGACACAACCAGTGCCAAAGAGGTACTGTTTCACTGAAGGCATTTCCATCACCTCGCGGATTGTCATCTTTTCTTGTTTCAGGAGATTGTATGTGTGCAAGTCAATAATGCGAGCGCTGTACAACTCTTCAATGGTAACTCTTCTTCTGATGACATCACATGACATG
This sequence comes from Craterocephalus eyresii, assembly GCA_037177035.1. Lineage (NCBI taxonomy): Eukaryota > Metazoa > Chordata > Actinopteri > Atheriniformes > Atherinidae > Craterocephalus > Craterocephalus eyresii. Next base: position 24,163,865 of record JBBBVT010000018.1, on the reverse strand, counting down.
CTCTGCTCTGACATCAGAGTTTCCCTTTGTTCAATGATTTCAATGATAATGATCATCATTCTTTCCTTTGTGATTTGTCCCAAACGATACTGCTCCATAATGCGGCGCCTTTCCTCCTCTGGAAGCATATTTGAGTTCATGATCTCCCAAATTGTCATAGTCTTCCCTGCAAAGCTCTTCAGTGGAATTTCAACCTGAGCATCTAACAGGTCCTTTTTGGTTTGCTCCTCTGTGTACTCGTACGATTTCTCAACTGGAGGAGAAGGCTGGACCTTTGACAGAGGCAGGTAGCAGAGACCAGTGTTGGGATCTCTTCTGCACTCGTCCAGCAGCTCTTTATAAGTAACACTTTCATTGGTGTTGGGATTAGTGAAACCTTTGACGTCACCTGAAGGCTCATTGAAGGATTTGGACATCTGCTTACTGAGATTGCCACGCTGAATCGCCACATCGTTGGGAAGACGGTGGCTACTTACTGGATCAATGATACCTCCAGTTGTGAACTGAGCCTCCAGAATAGGAATAGCATGCTCCCTCAAGACAAGCTCTTTCTTCATAGCTTGAAACAGAGAAATCTTATTGCCTGTGTATGGATCTTTGTATCCCGTCACTGCTTTTTCAGCTGATAGGAGTTTCTCATGAAGCTCTGGGCCAACAACACCGACCTTCACAGCATCATCCACAGAGTATTTCAGGTTTTTGACTGGATCGGTTATGAAACCGGTTCCAGCTTGAGCCTCCAGAAGTGCAAGCCCGGTGTTATGTTGCAGGACGTTCTTCTTCATTGCTTGATATATGCTGAGCTTTTCATCTGAATCTTCCATGGTGACACCATCAATGCGGTCAGTGCCCTGTAGGTACTTCCGGACTTTATCTGTTTTACTGATATCTTTGGGTGTCTTTTTACCCTGTTGGAGTTGATCGAATGTAGCCTTATCAATGATTTTGGAATCAAGCAATGAGCTAGCACTGACTGGTGCCCTGAGGCCCTCGAAGCAGGCTTCTTCCTTTGTTTTGTCCTCCTTTTCATCAACCATTGTGATCACTATCTTTATTAACTTTTCAATTGTTACATATCCCATTCTGTACTGGCGAATCAGCTCCAATCGTTGTTCCTCAGTGATGTATTCAGAGTGTATGATCTCCCAAATTGTGATCTTTCTCCCTTTGAAAGGTCCATACTCCAGCTCCATGGTTGCTTGGTTCAGGGCCTCTTTTGTTTTGGCCTCTGTGATCTGTTTGTCTTCTTTTGGCTTTGGAGCTTTCTTTGAAAGGGGAAGCAACGGGAGTCCGGTTTCTCTGTCGGTCACACATTTTATCAGTAGCTGGGCATAGGTTTCATCCACCTGCGAGTTGGGATCATAAAAGACTTTTGTTTCATCTGTGTTTTTGTTCAAGGTCTTGCTCATTTCTTCATCAAAGTACCCTCGCTTGCAGGCAATCTCATGTGGGATTCGACAGCTTTTAACAGGATCGACGACTCCACCTGTTGACAGTTGTGCTTCTAGCAGACGGATTCCATGGTCTCTCTTTACAAGGCCTTTGTTCATGGCCTCAAACAAAGACACCTTTTTCCCAGTGTAGGGATCTCTGTAACCGCTGATGGCTCTCTCCGCTGATAAGAGGCGTTCATGCAGTTCTGGACCAACAAGACCTGACTTGACAGCTTCATCAACAGGAATCCTCTCATTTTTTACAGGATCGATCATAAACCCAGTTGCTGCCTGAGCTTCCAGGAAATTCACTGCAGTTTCTGGAGAGAGCAACTCTTTTTTCATGGCTTGATAGAAAGGCATTTTCTCTTTAGTTGGTTCATATAACAATCCAGCAATGCTGGGTGCTCCTTGCAGAGCCTTCTTCACAGAATCCATCTCAGAGACTTCTTTGACTGAAATCTGTCCATTGCTCAGTTTGTTGAACAAGTCTTTGTTGATGATCTTAGAGTCCAGAAGTTCTGTGGCAGAGACTGGAGCCCTCAAACCACTGAACATATTCCCACTGTTCTTCTCCTTGTCCTCCACAACAGTGATGACAATTTTAATGATCTTTTCCACAGTGATCTTGCCGGTCTTGTACTGTCGAATCAGTTCCCTTCTTTGCTCTTCTGTGAAATATTCTGAATTTATGACCTCCCAGATGGTGACTGTTTTTCCTTTGAATCTTCCAAAGGGAACATCAACGTTTGATTTGCTGAACACCTCTTTTGTCTCCAGATCTGTGTACGTTCTCTCACTTTGAGCTGCTTTCTCTGTCAACGGTAAAATCAGAAGATCGGTATCCGGGTCCTTGGTGCATTTCTCCAGTAACTGTTTGTAGGTGAGTTGCTCCTGAGTGCTGGGATCAATGAATAATTTGCAGTCGTCACTGGGATCTGTGAGTTTCTTGTGCATGTCAGCATGAAACTGACCCTGTTTGTAGGCTGTCTGAAGAGGCATTCGGTGACTGTTGACGGGGTCAATGATACCACCAGTTGCAAGTTGTACATCAAGGAATTTAGTAGCCTGATCTTTCTCAATAAGTCCCTTTTTCATGGCCTCAAACAGAGAAATTTTGGCTCCAGTATACGGATCTTTAAAACCAGTGGCTGCTCGTTCTGCCGATAACATCTTGTCATGTAGTTCAGGGCCTATTAACTGCTCCTTAACGGCCTCGTCGACAGAGAAAAGTTTATTTTTAACGGGATCAACAATGAAACCGGAAGCTGCTTGAGCTTCCAGGAGCATTGCAGCAGTGTTTGGAGTGATCTTCTTTTCTGTCATGGCCTGATAGATGCTCATCTTCTCTTTGGATGGAGTCAGGACACCCCCAACACAGCTCTGGCCCTTCAGACATGATCTGATCTTATCTGTCTTTTCAAGGTCTTGCACCGAGGCTTTGCCCTTTTTCAGTTTGTCCAACTCCTTCTTGGTCAGGACACCGATGTCATGAAGCCTTTCAGCGGGAACTTTCTCCCTAATTCCATCAAACGCCAGAGGTGATTCTCCATCTTTCTTCACTCCATCCACTTCCACTGAGCCATTCAAAACTTTCTTTGTTGTTTCCACCACTGTCATGGCAACCAGTTGCTCTTCGTGAACCTCGTCGGTTTGAACTTCGATTTCCTTGGTTTTGGATGCGCCCGGTTTGGAAGCGACTTCGAGACTCTGCAGCTTCTGTTTGAGCTTCGTGTTCTCCTCTTCCAGCAGTTTCTCCTGCTCAAGCTTTTTCGTTTCCAGCGCTTCCATTTCTTTCTGCTTGTTTTTCACCTCTGCTTCGGCCATCTTCTGCTTCTTCACTGCTTCGTCCATGATGGCCTGCAGCTTTTTCTTCTCCTCCTCCATCAGCTTGCGCTGACGTTCCTGTTCCTCTTTCAGGGCTTTGGCCTTTTTCACTTCATCCTCAAACTGTTTCTCCAGCTTCTTCTTCTCATCTTCGACAGCCTTTTCTCTTTTCAGCAACAGCTCCTTCTCAGTGAGGAAAGACTTCTGAAGTTTGGCCTTCTGCTGCTCGATCTCCTCTTGCTGGGCATTGGCCATCTATTTGAAAACAGGAAGGGGAGACAATTGTTAAAATGTTGTTTCCGTTAATGCTTGTATTATTTATGGAAACATAATAGGAACACTGAAGAAACAAAATGGAATTCTGAGAAAAAAGACAGACTGACTTTAATTTCAAAATTAAGATTTTTTTCAGGAAGAATTCCTCCTTAAATTTTGTTTTTAAGCTTTTAGAAAAAAAACAGAATTCTGAAGTCTTTTCCCCCTATTATTTTTCTTAAGTGGCCCTAAGGCTCTTCTGTAATTACTAGAAGCAATAATTTGAACATTTTAGGGTTAATCAATCATTCTTTTGTCTATTTACTGCCTATATGAAGTTACTGCCAGCAGCATGTTAGCTTAACGTAGCATCCTAAGTAGAAACTACAAAATGCACTCAACCCCCAGGGGTGATGGATGAAAGTTTGATTTTTCAGCTGACCATGATGAAAGATGACCAACATAGAAAAAAACATCTTGATGAAAGCTAAAAACAGTACAAAGTTCAAAGACGAACAGCGGCGTTAGAAGTTTATATCCCTGGCGCAGAAGTGCTGTTTTGGCCAAACAAGCTAAAATTATCTTGTGGAATTTGCACAAACAAACAAATCCAGTTGAGGTGGCAGCACAGGAACTTGGCAGCATGATGTGTCCTCCAGGCGACCGCAAAGGAAGGATGCAGCCAAAAGACAACCTCTGAGTGAGGGGCAATTTTCAGCCTCTTAGCCCCGATGATCTACCTGACTTTCCTGTAACTTTCATGCTCGCAGCATGCTACCGTTCAGATTCGCACTTTCATCTCACATTTTGCTCACAACAACAATGATACAGAAACTAAATAAGAAAATTGAGAAGGAATTATATTATTTCCTACTTGGATGTTTTTTTTAACGAGACGGACTGGAATAAAATTTAACAACTTGATAACTACTTGATGAAATCATGCTGAAATTACCAGGAAAAAAAATCCAATTTAAAAGGGGCAAAAAGAAAAATTGCTGTGGTTCTCAAACTTTTTTGACCATGCCCTACTTTAGAAGAATAAACATAACTTAATAAATCAACATGCAAAACCAATTATATTAAGTTAATCCTGAATAGTGTCTGCAGGTTGGATTGGCATGATGTATTTGGATTGATCGAACTTATTTACTGAACTTGGATTTGGTTCAGATCGAGTCATTTGAACTACTTTTGCATCAAATAAAACTTTTTGACTGTTTCAAAGAAAGGTTGATCATCCTGGAAATTTAATGTCATGTCATAATGTTGTTTGTGTTTATGTAAAATAAGTTAAACCATCTCAGTTACACCAGCTGTTCCCAAACTGAAGGGCGGCACTCCGAGGGGTGAGTTAAATAAAACTTATAGTTTTGTATTGCAAGCAAAACACAGACAAATTTGGGAAAATACCAATGGGCAATTATTGATGAATCAACAACAGTGATTTCAACTATCAAAAGTAAAAACAAGAAAATATGTCCAGGCATAGCTTACCCGAAGCGTGACCAGGTAATGGTCAATTAACATTAATGGTAACGGTTAATGGTGGGTGATGAAGAGAGATCACAGTGAGATAATATCTCAAATTATTAGAATCTGACACTATGAAAGCAAACGACTTGAAGACGTCTCATCTTGAACACAAAGGGTCTGGGATGGACAATGTCAGAATTAAGTTTGGGAAGTGGTTACACAGAATCTGATCCAAAGTTAGTAAATGGGTTGAATCAGTCCTGAGATCAGAAATATACTTGCTGCCTCATTGATCATTTGGAAGTGGTATCGTAGAGAATATATGTAACATATGTATGTATAAGCATGATCACTTCTATTGTAATTAATTGTCATTTTCCTTTGAGCTCGTGTTGTTGAATCAATAATGTAGTTATGTTACATTTAAGGATTGCTCTAGCACGCTAAACTGACGTTTCTCTCAAGTCCAAAACCTGTGAGCATATAATGTGCTTCCTTTTGAAGAAACTTTTGCCTCAAATTTGCTCAACAAGACAATAGAAAAAGAGCTGGTTTTCGCCTCATTTTAGAGTGATGTCAATCTTTTCTGCAACTCTTTGCAATTAACTGATTGCACAAAAAATTTAACTGTTCCTTTAACCATTGTACCTCATTACGGTCCTTTTTATCCTTTCAGGTAATTTTCGACTTTTTTTTGTTACGATGATTTCTTGAAGAACATAGAAATTCCAAGATCAATTTTTCTTCAAGATCAACAGGAAACTGGGAATAAATTTACAACCTTTTTAGTCCTCACTCAAGATCTGCAATAAAAACTGTACGGTTTAATATTCTCCTCACTTTTTCCTTTCTCAGTGAGTAAAGCCCAATAAAAATGAATTAAAATTGAACTAAAAAATAAAATATTAATAAAATATTAGAGTATTACTGTTTGTAAAATACATGTCGGGGGACGGGTGTTTTAAAGATCAAGATCTATATTTAGAGCATTTAAGACTGATACAATAAAACTCATCTCCTAGCTCCCAGACATGTACTTTATTGGAAATGATTCCTTTTTGTTTGTTTTTTGGTATTAAAATGGCGACATAATGTGATCAAATGAGTAACTAAAGAGTTAACAATTGAAATAGTTCCATAGTTGGTGGTTCTGGGTAAAACCAAAGTTGACAGAGCAATTTAGGGCAGAAAAATGCTTTAAAAAATTTCTGTCCTCTAAGGATCTGAAAGGCAAGTAAAGTGAAGCGACCCATCGGGGTGAATGAACCGTTAGTTACAGCTGACTTCACGTAAGTTGCAGAGTTTTTCTTAAAACGTGCAGCTTACATGGACATAACTGTGCAGCTTGCGTGTTTAGGCGAACGGATGTTCGTTATACCTGCAGCGATTTTTTCTGAAGCTCCTCCGCATCCTGTTGCAGTTTCTCTCTCTCTCTCTCCAGGCGGCCTATGGCCTTCCTCAGGTCATCGGCTTCCTTGGTGCTCTGCAGCCTCTGCGTCTCCAGCTTCTGCACGACCACCTCCGTGGTCTGCTTCTCCGTGTCCTGCAGCCGAGCCTTGGCCTCGTCGGCTTGCTCCCTGAATTTCCGGGCCTGCTCCTCGGCTTTGCTCTGGGCGTCGCTGAGCTCCTTCACCCGGACTTTCAGCTTCTCGGCCTCAGCCGAAGCTTCCAGCTGCCTCTTCCGCTCGGTCTCCAGGGATTTCTGGAAGCCCTCCGTCTCCTTGTCCAGGCGCTGCTGGATCTGCTGCTTGTCCTCCTGCAGCTTCTTGGCTGTTTCCTGCGCCTGCTGCTTCAGCTTCTGCAGCTCCTCCGCCTCGGCTCGGAGCTTGGCGGCTTCCTGGATGGCCTGCATCTTCTCCTTCATCGTTTTCTCGGCGAGCGCCGTCTGCTCGGCCAGGTCGGCCTCGGCCGCCTGCCTCTGCCGCGCCGCCTCCTCCGCCTCCACGCTGAGCCGCGCCGCGTCCTCCGCCAGCTTCTTCATCTTCTCCGCCTCGTCCAGCAGCAGCTTCTGGGTGCTGTCCTCGTCTTTCTGCATGAGGCGGCGGTTTTCCTCCTCGATCTGCAGCTTGATCTGGAGCAGCTGGTCCATCTGGCTCTTCACCTTGGCCAGCTCGTCCTCCACCTGCGCCTTCTGCCTGGCGGCGAGCTGCACCTGGCCCTTGAGGCGCTGCAGCTCGCCGTCCAGCACCGCCCGCTGCTGGTCGGTGTCGTCCAGCTGCAGCTTGAGCTTGGCCAGCTCCTTCTCCACCTGCGCCTTCTGCTGCAGCGCCCGCTCCGCCTCCTTCTTGTGCTCGGCCATGTCGGCGTCGGCCTGCTGCTTATGCTTCAGAGCCGCCGCCTCGGCCTCCGCTCGCCGCTCCGCCTCCTCCTGCGCCTCCTTCCTCAGCCGCTCGGCGTCTCTCTGAGCTCCGGCCTGCTTGGCGGCTTCGTCCTCGGCGGCTTTTTTCTGCTGCTCCGCCTCCTGGGCTTTCTGCCGCAGCAGCGCCGCCTCCTTCTCCGCCGCTGCCTTGGCTTTCTCGGCGGCGTGGGCGAGCTTCTTGGCCTTCTGGAACTCGTCCTTCAGCTTCTCCTGGGCGAGGACGTCCTGCTCGTTCTTGGAGAGGACATCCTGAGCCTTCTGCTCGGCGGCGCTGCATCTCTGCGCCGCCTCCTTGGCCAGCAGCGCCTGCTCCTCCGCCTCCTTCTCCGCCCGCGCCCTCTGCTCGTTGGCCTCGCCGGCTTTCTGCTTCAGCCTCTCCACCTCCTCCTGGGCGGCTTGGCGCTGCCGAGCTGCTTCCTCCTCGGCGGCGGCGATCCTCTTCACCTTCTCCTCGGCCTCCTTCCTCTTCTTCTCCTCCTCCGCCGCCACCTTCTTCAGCTTCTCCGCCTCCTGCTCCGCCTGGACTTTGCTCTTCTGCGTCTCGTCGGCGACCTCCTTCAGCTTCTTCAGCTCCGCCTCCAGCTCCGACTTCTCCTTGGACGCCTTCTCGAAGCTGAGCCTGATGATGTGGATCTCCTCCTCCACCACCTTCTTCTGCCTCAGCGTCTCCTCCACCAGCGTCTTCTGCCTCCCCAGCTCGGAGTGGGAGGAGCTCTGCAGGTGCGTGATCTTCTCCTGGATCTCCTGCTTGTGCCGGGCGGCCTGCTCCTCCAGCAGCTTCCTCTGGTACGCCTCCTCCTCGGCTTTCCTCTTCAGCCTCTCGTTCTCCGCCTCCTTGGCCTTCAGCGCCATCTCCGCCTCCGTCTGCAGGCGGGCGGCCTCGTTGATGGCGGCCAGCTTCTCCTTGAGGATCTCCTCGGCCTGGGCTCTCTGCCGGGCCGCCTCGTCCTCGGCCAGCTGCCGCTGCTTCTTGGCCTCCTGGGCGAGCGAGCGGAGCCGGGCCGCCTCCTCGGCCAGCTGCTTCATCTTCAGCGCCTCGGCCTCCAGCCGCTGCTGGCTCTTCTCCGTCTCCGACAGCGTCTCCTTCTCCGCTCGGACCTTCATCTGCAGCAGGGCGTCCATCTCAGCGCGGACGCCGGCCAGCTCGGCCTCCAGCTGCCTCCTCTGGCCCTCGGCGGCGCTGACGTCCTGCTTGAGGCGCTGCAGCTCGCCGTCCAGCAGGCCCCTCTGCTGCTCGGCGTGCTGGAAGTCGGCCCGGAGGCGGATGCACTCCTGCTCGGCCGCCAGCTTCTGCCGGGCCACCTGCTCGGCCGCCTGCCTCTGCTTCTCCAGCTCCTTCTCGGCGTTGTCCTTCTGCTTCAGCGCCGCCTCCTCGGCTTTGGCTCGCTTCTTGGCGTCTCGCTCGGCGTCCAGCTTCTGCCGCTCGGCCTCCTCCTGGGCCTGACTCTTCCTCTGGGCCTCCTCCTCGGCTCGCAGCCGGAGGCGGAGCGCCTCGTTGGCCTTCTGCTGCCACGTCTCCAGCTCCTTCTCGGCCTGCTGGCGGGCGCTGTCGGCCTCCTCCTGCTGCCGGCGGAGCTTCCCGGCCTCCTCCTGCAGCAGGAGGACGGTGTCCTGCTCCTTCCTCAGAGACTCCTCCAGCACCGTGGCTTTCTCCGTGAAGGTCTCCGCCTTGCTCTGCAGCGCTGAGGCGGCGCTCTTCTGCGCCACCTCCTCCACCACCCTGATCTGCCTCAGCTTCTCCTCCTCCGCCTGCCTCATGCGCCTCTCCGCCTCCTCAGCCTGCATTTTGAACCTCTGCAGCTCCTCCAGGGCTTTCTGCTTCTGCTTGGCCGCCTCTTTCTCCGCCTCGGATTTGCGCTTCAGCTCGTCTTCGGCGTTTTTCTTCCTCTGAGTCTCCTCGGACACCTGCCCGCGCAGCCTCTCCGCCTCGTCCTGAGCGGCTTTGCGGAGCCTCTCGGCCTCGGCGGCTTTGTCTCGGAGCTTCTGCAGCTCTGTCTCGGCTGATGATTTCTGCTTCATGGTGGTCTCCAGCTGCACTCGGATGATGTGGATCTCATCCTCGATCCTGGTGCGGCTGAGCAGCGCCTCCTCCAGCTGCTGGCTCTTGGACTTGATCTCCTGCTCCGACAGGCTCTTCAGATGCTGCAGCTCCTGCTGGATGTTTTGCTTTTGCTTCTCGGCGTCCACGGCCACGTACTGCCTCTGGTCGGCCTCGTCCTTCATCTTCATCTTCAGCTCGGCGGCTTCCCGCTCTGCTTTGGCCACAGATTCAGCCTGAGCGTCGGCCAGCTGTCTCTGCTTCTCTAACTCGGCCTGCATCTCGGCCATTTTCCTCCTCTCCTCTTCTTTTAGTATTTCTGAAGCTTTCTGTATTAGTAGAAGCAAAGGGGGGTAAAGGGAGATCAGAGAAGGTTAGAGGTGTTAGATAATAATACTAGAAACAGTTCTAACACATGTAGGTACATAAACATGTAGATACATGTTAATGTTATGCTGTTATAGTAAATTATTTACACAGAGGGGAAATGTCATGTAAATGTGGAACAAACAGACATTCTACTTTCATGCATTGGTCTTATTTCCATTTATATGCATTCTACATGATCACATCATAAATATTGAAGATGTGATAGGGAAGGGTTGACCTGCTGATGCTTTTTTTTTATAACAACCCTTAAACATAGAAATGAGGTTTCTGCAGTCAGTTTTCAGCTTTAGCCTTTTTCAGAATAAAGCAGCTTTTTAAAAAAGCAAACTGAGGAAGCAGAAATAACCAGCATGCAACAAAGGGATGAACACCGATGGTTGGGTAAATAAAACGAAACCATCCAATCATTCTAAAAGGCTGATTCAATGGAGTTTGATTTAGGAGACGAGACGTAAATCCAGGCAGCATGACGAGATGAACCAGGTGACTCACAACAAGGAAGGCTCCACATTTTGCAAACCTTTCATGACCATTGTTGGAATTAAATGTTTATACAGACACAACCTTCCATGTTTTGCTCTCTACTGAAAACAATGTAAACTGTTCGTTTTGACGCACAAACATGAAAAATAATCTTAATTTGGATTTGCCTTTTTAAACCATTTTCTGTCCTTAAAGCAGAACAGCTGGAGGCTTAAATGAAAACAGCTGGTAAGCTCCTTCCACTCCCTCCCTTGATGAGATACATGTGGCCCTAGATGGAATACATTTGGTCTTAGATGGAATACATTTGGTCCTAGGTGGGATACATTTGGTCCTAGATGGGATACATTTGGTCCTAAATAGAATACATTTGGTCCTAAATGGAATACATTTGGTCTTAGATGGAATACATTTGGTCCTAGGTGGGATACATTTGGTCCTAGATGGGATACATTTGGTCCTAGGTGGGGTACATTTGGTCCTAGATGGGATACACTTGGTCCTATAAGGGATACATTTGGTCCTAGATGGGATACATGTGGTCCTAGATGGAATAAATTTGGTCTTAGATGGGATACATTTGGAACTATGTGGGATACATTTGGTCCTAGATGGGATACATTTGGTCCTAAATGGAATACATTTGGTCCTAGATGGGATACATTTGGTCCT
>JBBBVT010000018.1:24138864-24150200 GCA_037177035.1 Craterocephalus eyresii | reverse complement strand
GATGGGCTGTTGACTAAGGGGAGGGGCTTAGCCTATATCTGCACACCTTGAGGAGGAAGAGAGAGAGTGGGTGGAGCGATAAAATGTTTGACAGAGAATCAGCTGCTGCTGGAGGCAGACATCTGTATATAAGTGTATATAGTGTACATATGGACACTGAGCACAGGGGGAGAAATAGCACAATAAATCATCCCACCAACAAGTGGATTGTGTGGAGTCCTGATTTTGTTCCCGGGAGGTAGAGTCCTACTCGTACCTCGTAACAGAGATAAACTCAGTTTTATCGCAAAAAGCTAACTGCGATGTTTACCTTGACAGAATCGATGTAAGCTTTCGCGTTTTTCTGGCAAGTTTCGATCTCGTCCTTGTTTCTCTCGATCTCTTCCAGGAGTTTCTGAAACAAGCAGAGCGTTATTCTTCATGTCCGATAAATGAGAAACGGTTTCCGTTGAATGATGCGTCACCTTCTCCGAAGCCAGCTGGTCCCGGAGAGCCTTCCCGTCTCCGATGGGGATGGCCTGGATCTTCTCCTGCCTCTGCCGAGCCTCTCCCAGCCAGCGGATCAGCCACTCGTAGCTGTCGCGGTACGACTTCATTTTACGAGCCAGCAGGTCGAGCTCGCGCTGCCGCAGGTCGATCTGGGCGAACACGGCCTGCCAGCGCTCCAGCAGGGCGCCGGCCAGCTGCCGGTAGTGCTCCAGCTCGCCGTCGCGCTCGCTGTGGATCCGCGTTATCTTGTCGCTGATGGAGGAAGCCCTCTTCAGCTCGTCCTGCAGGCGGTCGAACGTCGCCTGGTCGGCTTCGGCTTCCGCTCGCATCGACTGTCGGAGCGAGGAGATCAGAAACAATCGTAAGTTCGCTACATACACTATTACGAACATCATCTGGTTGGAATGCCACGGAGGAAAGACATCAGCAATGCACACAAATGTTAAAAACTATGCATCAATTAAATTGTTTTAATCAATCATTGGGAGAAATAACCGTCAATTATCAATTAAATCTAGATGCTGTCAAAAAGAGGCTCAAGACCTTTTTAGTTTAGCTTTTAGTTAAACTTTATTTGATTTTGTTGCGTCAACTTTTTAGATTTATTATAACTAATTTAACTGTTTTAATTATTTATCAGTTTGTATTTAATTATGTATGAATATTTTTTACTTATCTATTGTACATTTATTTATTTATTCATTCTAACTTTATTTTAGATAATAATTTTTATGAATTTTTATTAGTATTTTTTGCTCTTATCTGTCTTTTACGTTTTTACTCCAGACGTTTCCTTTATGCAGACATTGTTTCTGATATGTAAAGAAACAAGCACTTTGAGTTGCCCAGGGCTGAAAAGTGCTTTATGAATAGATAAAATCTGAATTAATAATTCACATTTTCTATTAAAACGCAGTATTCTTAGGCTTTATCAAATGCAGTGAAACTACAGTTGTCTACTAAATGATCCATCGCCTTCCGTTAAAAGCAAAATTGAAAAAGTAAATCAATTGACTAGAGACTGCACAAAAAGTCATGATAAACATAAATTTACAAAATTATAATTTAGTGAAACACAACATTGTTTTTTTTTAAATTGAGTTAGAAAATAATAAAAAACAAGCAAACAATGTGGTCCTGGAGCAATGACAGAAAGTGAAGGATCACTGCAACCAGTTGCTGCTTTAGGAGCTTCTACTATAAGCTAAATAACTCGCGTTCCAGCCTGATGAGGACCAAATGACTGCTCCAGTCCTGGAGCCTGGCTGGCATGCCAACGAACCTTCAGCTGACGCCGCTGCTCCTCCACGTCCTTCTCCTCAGCCGGAACTCTGCTGACGTCCCGCAGACGGGCTTCGTAGCTCTTCAGCGCGTCTTCGGCGTCTTTCGTGTTTCTGATCACGACGTCGATGGTTTTCAGTCTGAGGAGAAGATGGAGAGTTTAGCAACGAATCCCCAGATGCCCATAAACCTGCAGCCTTTCCGGCGTCTCACTTGTCCAGGTAGACGGAGGAGAGTCCGTAGACGTGGTCCATCTTCCTCAGGGTGAGGTCCAGCTCGGAGCGCAGCATGGGGGCGGAGCCGGACTGCTGAGGAGACGTCAGGACCTCCTCCGTCTTCTCAGCGATGGAGCCCAAGTCTTTCTTCAGCCCCTCCAGCTCCGACTGGACTTTCTGATGCAGAGAGCGAGGAGTTAGAAAAGTTTGGGGGAGCCCGCCTACATTTCTACATTTATTGTTTATTATTTATTTATTAGGATCCCCATTAGCCACCAGACCCTTACAGGAGCAGTGACTATTCTTCCTGGGGTCCAAGTTTGTTCTGGACGTGTTTGAAAAACATTTGTTCTGGACGTTTTCACAAAAACAACCAAAATTATTTGTAAGCATGTCGACTTTTCCCCTCTTACAGCTTTATTTGCTGTTATACCACAAAATGCACATTTGTTTATTTTTTGGTGGGAGAGCTCATGGGTTAGTTTTGTTTTTTGTTTATATTTAATGTTCCTTATAATAATGGGACACGGATTGTGTTGTACATATTAATATTTGTGTTCTGTATCAAACACACTAGGCAAGGCAAGACAAGTTTATTTATATGGCACTTTTCAGGTTTAAGACAATTCAAAGTGCTTTACATAAGCATAGGAATTACAACGAGATCAAACACAAAATCATTGATATGAATTACAATAAAATCATATCTATTGTTGCACTTGTTTGCAGCATAATAGCTAAGAGCTGCTTCTCTAAACATATCTGCCATCTGGTGTCTAATTAATGTTTAACATACAGTGATTCTGTTTAGATTCGTCAAAAATAAACTACTTGAACTTTCTATTAAAATTCATTGTTTCCACTTGTTTGCAGCATATTAGCTAAGAGCTGCTTCTCTAAACAAACAAACAAAATGAACTTTAAACTACATTGTTCCAAACTGGCTTATTTTGTGAACTATTTATTTTATAAATGTAAATACCCTGACACATACCAACACTAGTGCTTTCCATGTTAGCAGCCAACTGTACAGTCTGTGCAAGTAATTACTGATACCATCTGAATGAACATGTGTTTATATTCTGAATGAAAAAGCAATAATACAACCTTGTTTTTCAAAAAAAAGAAAACTTCTGGTGGTTTGTGTTGGTTTGTGGGGATCGTACCATCTGCTCGGCCGTTTTCTGGGCGCAGGCCTTCAGCGGCTCCTTGTCCACAGGCTGCCGGAGCCGGGTCAGCGTGCGGTTCTCACAGCCCTCCAACCTCAGACGCAAGTCTTTGATCTTGGACAGGTAGGTCTTGCACATGGACTCGTCCTGCTCGCCTGGTTGGAGGAAGATGCGTTGAGTTAAAACGAATAATTAATTTAATCCCTGGAAAACTTAATGTGGAATGACAGCTCCTGAATCAGAAACTTAAACATAAAAGCAGATTATTTACCATCTCAGCAGTCTGGTTTGGTTAAACACAGATAAACAAGTCAAACTGTCGGACTTGTGCTCTGTGGAGACGAACCATCCTGATAATCGAGCTCCGCATCACCAAACCTGCTGGTTGATGCACTGCAAAAAGTGGTCTGTCTAACCACGTTTTACAGTCCTTTAGGAAGTCTTCATGGTTTTTTGGTTTGGTTTGGTTTTTTGAGAGTAATAAACTTGCCCAGAGAATGTGTAAAATTATTAATCTTGTTTTTAGAAAACACAGGTACTACTGGGAAAATGAGAATATGTTAGAAAAGTTGTTTTATTAAGGCAGTTCAACATAAAAGGTAAACCAACATTTAATTTATCTGACAAGTTTGTATTTAAAATCCATTTTTTATTGATTTCAAGCAATAATCTAATTTTCTGAGATTTTTAATTTGAGGTTTTCTGAAGCTGCAAATCCTGATCAGCAAAATCTAGACAAATAAAAAGTTGAAAAATATTGATTTGCAAACTATTTGTCTATGTGTACATTTCATCTGTGAAGTTACAGAAATGCAGCACTTTTTCCAGGATATTCTCATTTTCCCAAGTAGAACCTGCAACTTAACTTCAAAGATTTATTTTTGTCAGGATATGATCAAAGTATTAATTCATAACTATAAGATAATAATATAGTATATAATAATTATTATATGATAAATATGACTATAACAATTTATTCATGTTATTTGATCAATATTTTTAAGATTTATTTTTTTAAGATTGTTTTATAAAACCAGAATATTTAGCGGTTAAATGTGTGAATTCAAACTTTCTGAAATCATCCTCATTGTTTCTCTAAACTTAAAGCTGTGATTCTATCATCCATAAGGATTATAAACTGACTTCATAAATTATTTACATTCTGGTCCTGAAATGCAAACATGAAACCCATTCGGTTATTGTTACGATTAAATTTCTGCCTCATGCTTAATTAACTGCACGTCCACAACAGCTCAGGTGTTAATCCATCGATTCATTGATTGGTTGGCCAGGAATCAGCCGCCATGACACATGCACAGAGGCCAGAACGCGGTGTTAGGACGAAGATCAACATCAGCGAGGATGAGGAGCAGGATCGTGTTAATGAGATGCATCATCAGCCATTCAGAAGCTCCGGCTTTAACACCTTACCTGCACTGGGGGGCGCATAGCCTGCAACACGAACCCACGGGTCAGTTTACACACAAACGTTCGTGACGGGATGAGAAATGTTGGGAGCAACGTGAAGGAGGAGAAAGGAGACGCGGCGGGACCGACCTTGCTCCGCAGAGCTGACCATGGTGTGGTAGTGCTGCGTGGCTCGGTTGTAGCTGCTCTCCACCTGCATGCGGTCCTCGGCCCCAAACATCTGCGAGTCCTGGCTGTCTCTCAGGAAGTCCTGGTAGTGCTGCTCCAGGTTCCTCAGGGCCAGCCGGTACTCCTCCACCCTCAGCGTCTTAAACTGGTGCAGAGGCAGAAGTTCAGAGTGTTTTCTGGGTTCAGAAGGACCACATGCTTTCCTCCCCATTCCATTTTTTATTAACTTTCGGGAGCCAAATCGATTTAACCTCCTGAGATTGCATATTCGGTCGTCTGCATAGGGATGGACAATTCATTTAATTTTAATCGTGATTAAAATCATGCCTTCTCACAATCATAAACACACTTTAATTGAAGAAAAATGATTAATGTCACATGTATGTAACAGGAAGGCATGGAGTCTGGGTATTCATTTTTTCATTGCTATCATTATTTTAATATATTATTATTTTACTCCTTTACTTGTTTCGAATTTATTTCTAGTTGTTTTTTTAAGTTATATTTGAGGTTGAGTTTTGGTGGTTCAATAAACACTGTGATTTCAATATTAATCAAAATAATTGTGATTATTATTTTTACTTACATCTGCACCAAATTACTAAATTCTGTGTAACTGGAAGCTGGGAAACACTCAAAACTTCAAGTTGATGGTGTCAGAGTAGATTTTGTTTTTTAATTTAAGATTATTTTTATATCTACATTATATAAAATAAAACAAGTACAATCATATAAATTTCTATTACTGGTCCCTCCTAACCACAACAGCTGGAGGAAATCTCAGAGTAAAGCTTGGGTGTCGGGAGATTAAACTGCAATTTTTGTGATTTTTTGTTTTCTTTTTTTTTTTCTTGAAAGCTTTTAACAAGAAAAATTATTTCCCAAAAAACTGCAGGAGTCAGTTTTGGAGAAATGTGGAGAAACTAACACATTGTGCTGAGACGATGCCCCAACGACACGCAGAGAAAAACACATGGGTGACATTTCTGTCATCGATTATTATTTTTTCCAATTTAAAGGGACAGTCTGTAAGTTTTGAGCCAAACATGTGAGTGATGGATGATCCCTTTATGCTTCATTCTTCTGACTGCTGCTATGCGCACGACCAATCAAATAAAATACGTAAAAAATTATACAAATCTGAATGGCGATTTTTGAAAAATCGTTTTCATAATTTAAAAGTTAGGGTATCAATATTTATGTGAAAATATTTTTCTGATGTTTAGCATTACCATGGTGATGTTCCAGGACTTGATGATGTGGACGTCCCTCATCAGGTACTGCCAGGATAACAGACTCTTCAGGTCCACCGACATGGTCTGCCACATGGTCTGCAGCCGCTGCAGGTTCCCGTCCAGCCTGCGGGAGGACAACGGGATGTTAGCGGGACGTTAGCGGGACGTTAGCAGGAATCTGCGTGTGTCGCTTCCTGTCGGATAACAGCAGCTCACCCGGCCACGCTGTTGACGGCATCCTTGTTGGTGGGGGGAACCAGGAAGCAGATGGAGGGCACGGACGCCTCGCTGCCTCGGTCGTTCAGGACGCGCCACTTGAAGGGCTGCGAGTTGTTGAGCAGAGCGCACTCGTCTCCTCGGTGGACCGTGATCTGGACCGGGACGAGATCAGAGGCTCAGACCGATAATACAGCACTGGAACATATTTTATCCTTACATTTATCCCATGTGTGACACATTGCATTAATGTTTGGGGAAACAGTAATTACAGATTCATCTAATCTATTTTTTGTGCATCAGAATCTGTTTAAAATCTGTGAAAGAGCTGATTATAATGTTTTACTTTTAATGTTTTAAGCTGTTGCCATGAAAAATTCAGCAAAGATTACAGCAGAGAGAAACTTTAAAATGAAAACATGGAAGCTGACTGTGTTGTTTTTGGCAGCCATTTGAGTTTTAGTCTTAATCATTTTGAGGAAAATAGATATTAGTCTTAGTCCTATTTAGTCATTTCAGCAAGTTTTAGTTTTAGTCTCCTTTTAGTCGACAAAACTAAAAAGGTTTTAGTAAAGTTTTCGTCACTTTTCGTCATCTAAATAATTATGTCTACGTCATTGTTGACGAAAACAACGCTGGAAGCTGATGATGGGTCGAAGACCCAATATTAGCATAAGAATTGTAAGAAACTAGAAATGATGTATTTATTATTTGATGTTTTTATCCTTTTTGCTTCTTCTCATTGAGGAATTTATTTGATAGAAATTATATTTTTGGAAGGAAATAAATCATTTAAAAAGGGAAACGGAGGAGTTTACCTCCATCTGCTTGAAGTCGCAGACGGCCTGGATGGGCTGCTTCCCCTTGATGGGGCTGGCGGGGTTCCGCGGCTTCAGCTGGATCACCGTCTTGGCTCTCCGCTTCAGACCCTCCAGGTGCGTGGCGAACTCGGCCAGCTGCTCTCTCTCGTCCTGCGATGGAAACATGAGTGACGATCGGGGCAGAAAAAAACGCTGCTTCGGACGACGAGTTGAGACTCACGGCGGCGTCCTGCAGCAGATCCTCCAGCCGCGTCACGGTGACCGAGCGGTCGCACGTGTACTTCCTCTTCATCGCCTCCTGCATCTTCCTCATCTTCTCCTCGGCCTCCTTCACGTCGGCGAAGAACTATACGGAGGAGAGAGCGTTGGAAGCATCAGAGCCGTCCGTGCACGGGGCGCTGGCCGGATCCGAGCCGCTCTCCGTACCAACCTGGAAGTAGGCGGTGTTTTCCTTCAGGTGGGTTTCTATGCAGCAGCACAGCTGCAGCATCCAGCTCCACTGAGTCTGCAGGGCGGCGGTGAAGGCCTGAGGAGGACACGCCTTTAGCATCGGGACGGCCAGCAGCCAGACAGCGGGCATCAACACGGAGCCTCACCTCGATGGTTTTCCTGGCGGGGTGTCCGTCCCGCAGCAGCTTGTCTCCCGTGGTCTGGACTCCGTTCACCTTCTTCTCTCTGAGCTCCAGCTCTCGCATCAAACCCTGCACCACAGAAACACCCTCAGCATCTCAGGGACGCAACTCAGCAACTCGACTCTACGGGTGGGAGTCGAGAGCCACAACCAGGTGGTTCAAATCCCTGGAATCATTTATTTGTCCGCCTAAAACGTTCCGCTTACGTCAGATATGATTGCGTGATGACGTCACACAAACGGCACGCTCCGTGTTTTGGCTCAAGTTGTGTCTAACGTGGCTATATTTAAAAAAAAAGGACTATAACAGGGCGAGATGCAACACGTGTGATGCTGCGATCAGCTCGGAGGGGGAATACTTCCAACACGCTGACACGTTTAGTTTACGTAATGCGTTAAATGATTCGTTTAAACAATGCGTTAAACTATTTGTTTTCGTTATATATAAAACAAAGTTTGCATAATACGTAAAAAATTTTGTTTACGTAATAGAATAAACAATTCGTTTGAAAAATGCTTAAAACGATTTGTTTATGTTATACGTAAAGCGCTGTTTGCATAATACGTAAAACATTTTGTATATGTAATACGTTAAATGATTCGTTTAGACAATGCGTAAAACTGTTTACGTTATACATAAAACAATGTTTGCATAAGATGTAAAACATTTTGTTTACGTTATATGTAAAACGCTGTTTGAGTGATACGTAAAGTATTTTGTTTACGTAATACGTTAAACGATTCGTTTGAATAATGCGTAAAACGATTTGTTTACATTATACGTAAAACGCTGTTTGCATAATACGTAAAACATTTTGTTTACGTAATACGTTAAACTTCATTTGAATAATGCGTAAAACGAGTTGTTTACATTATACATAAAACGCTGTTTGCATAATGCGTAAAACATTTTGTTTTTTTACGTAATACGTTAAACAATTTTTTTAATTAATGCATGCGTAAAACGATTTGTTTAAGTTCAACTGAAAACGCTTTTTGCTTAATAAGGAAAACATTTTGTTTATGTTGTATGTAAAATATTTTGTTTACGTAAAGGACGTAAAGGGCTGCAGCTGTTATGTTACTGACAGATGTTCATGTCGATGCAGAAAGTTGCTGCATACTTGGAATTAAAGTCCCGACTGGAACCGTCTGCAATATATTCAATAACTATATGAAAATGAATCATTAAAGAAGCGAGTCGCTGAGTGATATCGATAACGGTTCGCATCCCTACCGAGTAGCACTCTTTCTTGGACACCATGTTGGTGTTCTTGTCGCTCCAGTCGTAGTTGACCTCCTCCTCCTCCTTCTCGTTCAGCCACATCAGCTCTTTGGTGGCGGCGCTGACGAAGGCGTGCAGCTCCACCAGGTGGCGCAGGCGGGCTTTGGATGCATTCTGCAAACATACGGAGGCAGAAATTATGAGATCTGGAAACGTGACGAGGAATGTTTTATTTGCTTTGACCTACCAGCAGTTTTCCGTACTGCAGCTCCAGTTTTCCCAGATATTCGCGGTATGCACCTTTACTAACAGGCGAGATCTGACTCTGAAACAAAAAAGTAGAGCTGTCAGTTGATTCTAATTTTTAATACTGATTAATCGCATCAGTTAACCCTTCAGAGTCTGTTTCTTGTGTATTATTGGTGATAAAACGTCATCTTGCGATGCATAGTAAAGTATTATACATCTCCGTTTGCAGGACAACCTGGGCTTTCAGAATATCCATGATGCACTGGTGTCACGTTAATGACATGAAAGTTATAGAATCATAAAAAGAAAGGAAAAAATAAAACAGAAAATTAAGGCCAAGTGAGCTGCAATAAACATGGAGACACAATAGAAATGTTATTTAGGGTCTTGGGGATACTGGAGTGAAAGATTAAACCTGTAACTATAAAACAAATGTCACAGTTGTCCCCCCGTGCTGCTGGCTAGTGGAGAGGAACGTCTGCAGCAGGCGGCCATCTTACCACAGGCAGATTCGCTCTAGCACTGATTTAATGGGACATGTAGTTTATAAATAACAGAACTTGCTCAGGTTTCAACCGATTTTCAAAGCGCTTGATGTGTTATTAACATCAGACTCTGGATACATGAATAATTATAACCATGAACTTTCATTTGAAAGCAAAATGAAAGGGGCGATTTATGTCCACAGGGACAAGCATTTATGTTAAATCAGTGTTTTTAGATGTTTAAAATAACATGGACTGAACATAATAAGTTACAGCGGACACAACGATAAAAAATGCATAAAAACGTTTCTGTTCATTGAGTTTGGAGTTACATTTTATGGCCACCAGATGGTGCTGTTGTAATGTGTTCTGGGCATTTAAAAAGATCAAATCTACTCACGAAATACTTTTTTCTAACCAATTTGGTCTCCAAAACGTCCCATTCAGCATCACTGTTGATAATAATGTAATTTATTTAACTATTCAGTAGAAAAATGACTTTTACGATCTCTGATTACATCTGTGGATAA
Source organism: Craterocephalus eyresii (assembly GCA_037177035.1). Taxonomy (NCBI): domain Eukaryota; kingdom Metazoa; phylum Chordata; class Actinopteri; order Atheriniformes; family Atherinidae; genus Craterocephalus; species Craterocephalus eyresii. The sequence continues at coordinate 24,140,058 of JBBBVT010000018.1, read as the reverse complement.
AGGGTGGCGGTACCTCGTCGGCCTTGGCGCGCTCGATCTTGGAGCGGAACTCCTCCACGGACTGGTGCAGGCCTCGGTGGCTGCCCAGTTGGGACTCCACGTTGGGCAGGTCGGCGCCCCACTCGCCGTCCTCCACCCGCCGCTGGTTCTCCTCCACCCAGCCCAGCAGGTCGTGCACGTAGCGCAGGGTGACCTCGTCCAGCTCGGGGCGCCCCCTGGAGGCGGACTCCTGCAGGACCTGCACGCTGTGCATCTGGGTCATGGGGATCTGCGAGGCGGTCACGCCCGACTTCAGCCGCAGGTTGTACTCGCTGCGGAGGTTGACCAGCCGCTCGTGGAGGCGGTACACCCTGCGGACGGGATGAACGTATCAGGCGTTAACGTCGGTTACCAGACGGACAGGAGGGCTTTAGTTCGGCTCTGCACCTGCGATACATCTGTTCAGCCTGCAGGTGGCGCCCGTCTTTGAGCAGCTGCACGTCGTTGAAGAGGAAGCGGATCATTCCTTCGGACTTCTCCAGATCCGCCTCCACCTCAGCCGTGTGCTGAGCAGGCTTCCCAGAGCTCATCGACCTCACATCCTGCGACATGGAGGGAAAACCCAGACATTTAGAGAAAAACTGATTTTATTTTGGAGCCTTCCAGGAAAAATGCTCTGTGGTGAGAAGCTGATCGGTGGTCTCGGTTAGCAGTAAAAGCTACTGGGCTGAGTATCGTCTGCACTCTGAAGTGTTCTGTGTGAGGGACGTAGAGTTCGTGCAACTATCTGCAGAACTGGCTCAGTCTGAAAATATTCTAGTATCTGGTGGACTTCATTTGATGGTAGCCATGACAGTAAAAAAAATCAATTCACATGTATATCGTGATTCTTAAATTATTATTTATTTTAAGTGTTTTTTTTTCTTAACTTAAAAAAACATAAAAGAAAATATAATTTTTTCTTCATCAAATAAATAAATCAAATGAATTTCATCTATTAAATCTGTTTTATAATTATTTATAACTTCATAATTTTCAAATTATTTTCAGCTGGCTCAGAAATATTCCTGCTGAATTAATATTAAAATCTTACTCGCATGTGATGTATTTGGAAAATATGGTTCCTGAGAGGCAGGGTAACCCTAACCCTGGACAGATCACTATATAATATAATATAATATAATATAATATAATATAATATAATATAATATAATA
>JBBBVT010000018.1:24111418-24122154 GCA_037177035.1 Craterocephalus eyresii | reverse complement strand
GCTGGGCAAATTTACTCTATCAAGTAGGGATTTATACTGCATGTATAAAGTCCCTCTTGAGGAGATAAACTTTATTATTTCAAAATCTTAATGCTGGACTCGACCGGAGGGGGCTTTTTGTTTTTTAAGTTTAACGAGCAAATCGTCCCGGTTTACCTGGAAGTGGAGGATGATGGTCCATATGAGGCCCAGGGTCAGCTTGGGGTTTCCATCGGCGATGTCATCATTCCGGATGTTGACCAGTTTGACCTGAAAGTTTGGGAAACAGCAGTTTGTGGGTTTGTTAGCTCGGCTGCAGTTATGTCTGTAAGTCCTCTTTTTCTCTCCGAACCCTCTCGTTTCTTGCAGAGACACGGTGCCGTAAGTTATGTTTTTGTTGCTACTTATTTGAACCCAGAGCTGGAACCGGAACTGGAATATTTTCAGCATCTCTGAGTTGTATCACCATGACAAGTGATGCAGGAAACATGCAGGTAATTCTGAGATAAAAGACGAACGCAGGGGAAAGATCCGACTGCTGACCAATCGGATTTGTTAGAAAATGATAATAATCTAAAAAGACTGAAAGTCTAATGCTGATGTTGACCTTTGCGTGCATCGTGTCCACTTCTCACACTTTACATTCATTCATAACCACAATAAATAATAATAAACTAAATAAATAAAGTTAGAATAAAAATAAAAATACTGGAATAAGATAAAATACAATGAAATATGAAATAAAATTATACAAATATTCATAAATAAAAGCAATGAATGAAACAAATAATTAGATAAAGAAATAATTTTTTAAAAAGTTGTTTAAAGTATTATCTAGTATACGCATGGATGATGGTTTATTAGCAAATTAACCATTTTATTAGACATTGAGTCATCCAGCGCCACAAACTAAATAATAAATATATAATCTAAGATTTATGTACACAAACATTATAATTACAAGGTTTCCTCAAGATGATACGACTCTATTCTTATAGAAAATTCACATTATATAAGAACGATCATATTTTATTTTATAAACAGTTTACAGAATTATTAAAGATAAAAAAAACTTTTTTTATTTAATGTGCAATATTCTAACCCTACAGGGACAAACATACACATGTGCAATATAATTTATTGACCAACACTGTATATTGTTCATATCATGAATATTTTGCCCTTTATATATTTCATACTTCTTATTTTTTATTACTTTTGTACTGCACTCTAATTAGCAGTTTTAATCTCATTGTAATGGTGTATGTTGACAATAAAGGCAATCTAATCTAAAAGTTAAACTTTTATAAAAAAAAACAAAAAACTAAACAAAAACGCTGATAAGTCGTATACTCAAAGTTCAGAAAAGGTTAAATGAAGTTAGTCTGGAAAAGTTTCAGTGGGTTTCGGTTCATTCTGCCATCATAGAAAAGCTGAATACGTCTAATTTTCTGTGATTTTCTATTTTCTCATACTGCAACTTGCAACTTTTAGAAAACCCAAATGCAACATTTTAAAGGGGACGTTAGTCTCCATCAGACCAGAAACTCCTCTAAAACCCATCTGGGACTCATGTTTAGACTCCTATCAGCCTGTTCTGGAGTTTTTTCTCCACGTACCTGTCTGTGTTTGAGGAAGTCCAGGGCGATCTGGACGTTCTGCAGCTTGTGGAAGCGCATCCTTCCTTTCTCCCGCGGCTGGAAAACAAGAGAGAGTTGGCCATGAAGAGGAGGGAACATTTTCCACCTTCCACCATGTGAAGCCCCCCATGACTGAGGAGCAGGGCTCTCAGTGTCCACAGGATCTACTCTACGGTGTGTCTGCAGTCATGGTGCTGGAAATTTAACTAAGACAAAGCAAATTTGAAGTGCGATTCAAATTCTGCGTGTTTGAGATCGAAGCGTCTGATCGGAGCTTCGTCAGGTTTAACCCTAACCCCCCCACCCCTAACTCCAGCCCCACCCTGAGATGCATGTCAGAACCAGCCGAGATGTCTGCCGGTGGAAGCATGATGATGCAAACCTGTCCTCTTCACTCCGACACCAAACCGAAGGCGACAAGCGATGCTTTACTCTAACACTGTCCAATCAAAGTTTTATAAACCTCTATAATAACCGCAGGTTTCTATGGTAACCCCAGGAGTGATAGCTACGACATGCACTGCTGCGTTTTCAGCCGGTCTAAAGCCTGGTGCAGAAACAGACCAAAAATAAAAGAAAAAAAATGAATAAAATCAGCTTGCAGTGAAAAATGTGGCTTTAACATCAGCAATGGAAACCTGATATTTAACTTTGGATTTAACTTAAGATGGATTCTTCTCCGAGACAGGGCCAGAGCCGTAGAGTTGCATCGTTAGAGCAAATATTTCTCTGAATAAGGACATTTTTTCAAAAAAATTCATTCAGCTTTTGTGAAATTAAGAGATATTTATTAAAATATTTTTTGTTTTTTGAAATCAGCTAAATCATTTATATAAATAAAAAAAGTTACTTTTTCTGATTAAATGTTTTCTTTTTTAAAATCGCATCAGTTTCCTGGAATACATTTTTTTAAAAAGTTTTCCTGAAAATCTTGAAAAGATAACTTAATTTTTTCCACGTCTTTTTTAAATTTTCTGTTTTGTTGAATTAACACAATGAGATTACAAAAAACTTAAATTTTTAAAAAAATAAGGAGACTGTTTAATTTTTGTTTTTCTGAATTAACTAGATCATTTTAATTTAAAAATATTACTCTACGGAACATATTTCTTATAGGATTATTATAAAAACTAATTTTTAAAGAATTATTAAATAATTTTAAACTACATTTTTTATAAATTGCTACATAACCCTTTTCTGACATTTTGACATTTTTAAAATCTGTTTTTCTGAACTAGCGAGATCATCTTTACAAAAGAATTGTGAATTTATGATATTTAAAGAAATATTTTGTGGTTTTCTGAATTACAAAGATAATTCACAAAGAAACAAGTATTTGTCAATTTTTTGAAATTAGTTTAAAAAATTAGTTTATACTTATACTGACAAGAAATTTTTAATAAAGATATTGAGTTTATCAGGATTTATAAATCATATTTTTAAATGTTCTCTTATTTGTAGCTTTCTTTGCATTTCTGGTTTCTTCCAGCTATCTGAGATTAGGAGGAACCAGTAAATAGAAATTATATATATATACACATTGTCCTCAAATGTGGATTGCAGGAGGTCAGACGGACAATGTAACAGAAAATAATCCATTAAGGTATTTATGTTACAGTGGTTGTCTATTCTATTTTTATTTACATTTTCCACAGTGCTGCAGCGTTTTTGTTATTTAATGTTTGTAGAAACAAAGATTATGGAGATTTTTCCAGAAACCCACGTTTTGGGTTTTAAAATGTGCCCGTGATCACATTGGGCCAATAAAAGGTACTGGAAAATGTTATTTTTATCCAAAATCCTGCAGACGTCCAGTCCTATCCATCCTGAGTTAAACTGAGATCATTTCCCTCAAATACGATTCATCTTTACACAGAAAAACTGAATAAACTTTGATCAAATTTGAGTCATAAAGTCCTGACCTTGCTGGTAAATCACACCTACGCAGAGGACAACACATTTTCATGCATATGAACGTTTTGTTAGTTTGGACTAGAAAACAACTAGATATGGATGAAACTAAATCTTTCCGTCACACCTAGCAGCAGCTTTCACCTCAGATCTCCCGGCAGAACTTCTGATCCTGCAGCTCGCAGACCAAACGAAGAGATGTCAAGACAGAAAGGAAGAAACAAACGGGGAGTGTGACTGCCATCATGCACAACCCAGCAGCCACCTGGTGGTGGTGACACATGCCACGCCCGAGAAGGCGGCCAGCCACAGTCCAGGCGCCACTCACCAACCGCACGTTCCTCACAACGTCACGTTCCCTCGGCTACAGCGAGCATCGCAAGAGAGGAAGGCAGAGGCAAAGGGGGAGAGGTCAGGGCAAAGGGAAGCGAACAGGAATTAGAAAAAGGAAAAAACCAAAACAGTGCAGAAAGGTTACAAGATGGAAGCAAAGAATGAAATTAGTGGTTTAAGGCATCATCACCCAAAGACCAGTGCTAAAGGAAGAAGAGAGTGCATAGCCTCGGCATGTACTGAAATGTCCAGAAGTCTCCAGAAAATGTCAGTCAACACATGCAGAGGCAGGAGTTCGGCCCAAATATTTGATTATTTGATCCGTAGAAACATTTAGAGTGGAGGTCAGGATGGGGAGACTGGACGATAGAACGATATGGGGGGGGGGTTCCCACGCCTCCCACGCTCACCAGTGTCTCTCCGGACAGAACCTCCAGCAGCGAGATGAGGTTGTGTCCATCTCTCAGGTCCTCGTACAGGTCGGTGATGTGTCGCTGCGCCTGAAACGGAGACAAGTCGCTTTTTACGGTGATGCAGAAACCTTCCTCACATCTTTTACATCAGATTACAGAGTTTTTAAAATATCAGATATCTAAAAGACCAAACCATTTATCACTATTTTGTGTCCACAGTCAAGTAATGAACATCTTTTTTTTCAGGACAACATGGGAAATAATCATATTAATTCTAAAATGATGCCACATCAACGGATCATTAGTTATATAAGTATAAAAACAAAAGATTAAACAAAACGGAAACTGGATGTCACAGAATTTCATTTAAAAAAGACACAGATCCACAATGTTTAAGCCTTTTCTTTTTCAAAAATGTTTTTCCCAGTGCTTGGCTTTCAGGAGAAAAAGATCCCAACATTCAAAGATAAACACAAAACTTTTACATTTTTCCTCCACTCATTTTTTCCCTCACTTCTTCAGTCATTTCCACGTTCAAATGTTGTTAGTTAATGTTTATCTACATTTGTTTTAGCCAACAAAGACTTTTTGTACTTTGTACTACTTTTTTTTGTTTTTTACTTTATTTTCGATATGGGGAGAAAACTATTTCACCTCACGATGATCTTTGGCTGCAAGCTTCAATACGGAAGTCCCCAAACATAATTTATTCGTTTTTGTCACAAAATGAATGTATCACGTGGGAATTTATGTGCCGAGTTCCCTGAAAAAACACAGCACTTAAAAAAAATTCTTAAAAATGGTGGCTTTCTTCTTCAGTTTAGTCTGCGATTAACTGAATTTATATGCTGACATGAAGAAAATGTACAATGTTTTCAACTTTTCAACAACAGAAAAACGGATGCTGACCGCTGCAGAATCCTGCCATGGAAAGTGATGCTAATGCTACACAGCAAAAAGAAAAATGTTTTTGTTTTTTTCTGTCCACACATTAATGACACAGCTGGACTATCTGAAAACCTTCACACCGTTTCACTGTTTCTTCACACGCTTTCCTTAGAGTGTTAGCCTAAATGCTCATTTTGGCGAACACTGATGTCAGCACTTATGTCCAAGTTGTTGTTGAAAAATAATTTAGTATTAAACTAAATGTACAAAAACTGTCAAGAAAAGAGAAAAAAGGATCATTTTATTGTAAAATCCTCATGAATTTGTTTTAACTGAAACAATTCATTCATTTATTCATTCATTTTATTATAATAAAATGATTCTAACCTTGGATACAAACTTTTTCTGAGACCCATTTTAACACGACACGGTAAAAACTCAAAATCCTGCTTAATAAAATCTAATATCTTCTGCCCCCTGGTGGCTAAAGTTATCACTACAATCACTCTGACATGTCACATGACAACATAATGCGCACACATGCAAATTATCTTTCAAAAATATCTAATAAAAGGGACAAAATAATGAAAAAGAAATATTTTCTGTACATTATTTCTTGGGTCAGACTTTAAAATGTACACACTGATTTATAAATAAAAATCTTTTTTTTCTTACTACTTTTATATTTACATGAGAAGTGATCACTGCGTACGTAAGACACAAAGCAGCCTGTGCATGCGGCCGTTAGAGACGATTCTTTCTACCTGCTCTGCACACAAAACTCACAGCGCTTAGAAAAGACAGTAGGGATGCAAATTATCAAGGAATTCATTAATCGATAGCTAATTCATCTTTTAGATCGATGACGGATTCATTGATAAGCGCCAATTTTTCTGAGAAGCTGAATTTCCCTCTGAATCAACAGGTTCCTTTCTACGAAAATGCAAATCATTTTCCTTAATAAAAGATTTATTGTGAACAGCAGGAACACATTCACACATGGAACAATGCAAACAAAGGTATTATTATTATTATGAATTTAATAAATTAAATATGTCTACGGTCAGAGGGCAGCTTCTTTTCAGTTCCTGTATGTGCGTCACAGACTTCAGGCATCAAGCGCCCTCATGCAGGCTGGCGAGGAATTACAGGCTCACAATGTTTAATTGCAATTAATTTATTTTAATCAAGTAGTTTCTTGTCAACGATTCATTATTTGCATCCCTAGTTAGAAGCAACACAAAATGGAGAAGCTGAGGTAAAACTAGAGCCCAGGCATGCAGGCAGAAATGGCTGCAGGCCGCTGAGCTGCACCTACCTCTGCCTTCCAGTGCTGATGGGAAAGGATGGAAGAGGACAGGAGGACGGATGGAGAGAAGAAACAGACCGATGTGAGAAGATGGAAAACTGAAGAAACTTGTGAGGAAACAAAAGTTTGAGACAGTTTATCCTTTTTAAATGTCATTTTAAATGATTTTTTTGGCTTAAATGTGTTTCATGGAACATCTGAAAGGGAGCACAACTTATTTTCTCATCCTCCACAACGTCAGAGAGCTGGAAGCTGAAAGCTGACCATCACGGTTTAATCCCATGACTCTGGTGTGACCATGAAGGCCTCGGGGACGCCCAGCATCCCAAGTCCCACGGATCTAAATCTGAGGGATTTTCCAGCAGATGACTGGCGACAGAGCGAGTGAGTCATCACCATGTAAGAGGACACACAGACACACACTCTTTACACAAAACAGGAACGATTTAATGTAACTGTGCCACGGAGACACACCGAGATGCAGAGGAAAAAACTAAAAATGAGCCAGATTTAGGAATGTCATGATTATAGATTTTCTAGGTACGATTATTGTTTGAGAAATAAATATCATGAGTATTATGTTTTAATTTCACAACACTGAGGATAAATAACAGGAAAACTCAGTTTCTGTTAAGTTTTATTTGTGTGTTGATGTCAAGAAAACAGAATATGGTAACAAAATAAACAAAGGTACCATTTAGATTTCCTTTGGAGTAAAAATCATCTCTGCTCTGGTAACAATAATAATAAAAAAGGCTACAGTATTACATTAATAAATATGTGAATATGAAAAGATACAAATAAATTTGAGCTTTAGGATTTCATTGATGACAATCAAACTATATTTACATTATTGAATTATGATATTTAGGAAGCTTTACGATTATTAATTGTAGCTTCTACAACCGCAATTAATCTTCAAATAAATAATCGTGACATCCCTAGCCAGATTATAATCTGAAACCTGGGAATTGTGTTTAATATATAAAAAAACATGGATGTATCTTCTAAAATGAGCACTTCTCCAGTGCATCCAGGATGCCTCACTCGCTCAACAAAAAATCCACTAACATTGCTTTCTTTCATGGAAAGAAATGATGCAAAAGCTTTTAAGAAAGGCCTAAAATAATGTTAATTAAATCTAAACATTTTGAGATGTCATGGGAGCTGGTCAAAGTTTCCTCTTATAGGACGTGTGTCTGTAAAAAAGCAGCTGGAAATAACAACTGGCTACTGATGCGCCTCAACAGTCATGGCAGTAAAGTTAAAATCGGGCCTGATGAAATGAACCAGACCATCACAAGCTCTCAGTAAATATCCTGTGATAATCCGTTTGATGTGCCTCACTGAACCAAAAGGCTGACTTTAAGATCAATTAATCAAATTTGGTGAGAAAACAAGTTTATTATTCTGTGATGACAGCATGGTGAATTTATAATGACAAGATAAGGGCGCTGTTCGCTAAGCACGTAAAAAATGTGCCTGATTTATTTTACCGGCTGTTATAACACGAACGATCGGAAAAAAACTACGATGACCAGCTACTATAAAGAATTTGGAAGAGGAGAAACACTTAGTTTCTCTCCTCACACTTCGTTTGTAATGAAATGAGACATTATGTAGCGTAAGAAAACGTAACGTAGCGGGGTTATGCAGCGCAAAGAAAGATGAGACGTCATGACGTGAAAAAAAAGTAAAGCAGAAAAAAACAGAAAGCGAAACAACATAAAGGAGCATGATGTCGCCTAGCAGTACTGGGCGATATCAACCAAATTTCCTTTCTCGCTAATATTCTCCTTAATCACAATATACGATATATATCACGATTTAATATTTTTTTGTCAACTAAAGAAAAAACGGTTTAAATTTACAGCCTTGAGTGCTAAATGCACTTTTATTAAGGATCAGAACCACATGTACATTAAAATATTTCACTGAACTTAAATTACATGTGAATAAAAAATTATTTAATTAAAAACTTTCAATTGCCGTAACAAGGATACAGTAGCGAGAAATGCTAAAAATTAGAGTTTTAACTCCAAACAAGCTGAATCGATATAAACTATATTCCCTCATTCTTTGTATTTTAACTCGATATATCTGAAAATCTCGATATATTGCCCAGCTCTATAGGCTAACATAACGTAGCATGTAGTAGTATGATGTAGCACAAACTTTTTAGAGCCAGGAACCCTGAGATTACATTATAAATTGTATGATATGAGATGGTCGTCCTGCCGGATCCTCTACATGTCGCCTCAGGATGAAAACTGTTCTCAGAAATACGGAGGAATGGTGTGGATTTACGCCTTAGTGTGTGAAAGATTAGGGTTCAGAATTCAGATTTATCCCAAATTCATTAGATCAATTTTGGTTAAATGTTTTTCACAATTATCTTGTAACCCCATTTAAATGATCCCCCAACCATCTGATGCAGCAGATAGTAGCATAATTTAGCATTAAGTAGCGTAATTCTGCACGATTATGGTGCAGCAAACAGAAATGTAACAGATTAGCATAAAGAGGCAAAGCATGGCAAAAGTAAGGATTAAGTCCAAACCAAACAGAGAAAAGTTTTCATCGGTTCTGGACCAAACAGAAGAGAAATGTAGAAACTTTTACATCCAGTTTAAAAACATTTCTGTTTTTATTGAACTGTGCTGTACGATAAACCGGCCTTGCCATCCTCAGCTGCATTTAATCAGGATTTTCTTATGTGCTGTAAATATTTTGTCCATTAATGAAGAACATAAAACTGATTTTATCAGATATTAAACCCAAAAACCTGAAGTTCTAAAGATTCTGGATCTGAGAAGCTGGAACGAATAAATAATTCTGTTAATGCTGTTTTTTTTCTGCACCTGAGCTCTGCTGAGGTTTATTTCATTCATTCTGCTCCAGGATTGCTGCTGTAAACACAGTAAACTGCTGTGACCAGCTTCCTGCTGCTTCCTGCTCCCCTGCAGAACCCGACCGTCTGCATCTCACATGTGAGACCTAAAGGGGCTAAAGGGGAACCAGGTGTCCGTCTCACGCTAGGACCGGCAGCTTTTCCTATCGATGCAGCAAAGGGGCGACGGGACTTCGGGTTCTTACCTTTATCAGGTGCTTGTTGACCCATTTAGTGAAGGTCTTCTTCTGAACTCTGTCCCGCTCGTCTGCAACAGAAAAGCAAACAAAAGCTTTTTAGTTGCCTGTGTGAAGAACACGAAGGATCGCAGCTCAGCGTGTGATCGGACAAGTTTTTCCCAGGAACTACGCTCACAATGTCGTGGATAACGCTGCCAGTTGGAAGGGAAATAAAAAAACAGCTTCTCCCACATGATGACTGGGAATAATAAGCAGAGTTTTTATCTGCCGAGCCAAAGCCACAGAAATGTTCCCATGTTTTATGAGGCCCTGCAGAAGACACCACCCTGCTGGAAGCCAAGGAATCTGGGTCTGTTCTGTTGATCAGCAGCTCGTTTCTGCATGAGGACCCCTTCGTGCAAACACCAAAAACCCGCAGTCGAAACAAAACGGTGCAAAGTTTTTTCAGGCTCCTGGAATGAAACACCAGAATAATAAAAACTGAATCAAATCCACCTTAACTGGACTCTGTGGGGACGTGGTCTTCATTTCGCCCACACCGGCTATGAAGAGTCAACCCCCGGGTCGACCACAGGCTTTCCTCCCGATTTGATTCTTTTACGATTTTTTGGGAGCAGATTCTTGGAATACTTTGATTTTCCTGAATTTTTGTGATTTTTAGTTGTTTTAAACTCAGAGAAACTAATCAGGAACCATATTTCCACTGAAAAACTGCTGAACTGAACTTAGCTGAAGCTAAAATGGGGTTTTACTTTTTTTAAAAACTGATCTTACTTTAACAGGTTTAAAAATTGTAATTTTCCTTTGTTTTTAACGGAATAACTGTAAATGATTCCACAACATGACGACAGTAAAAGTGCACATAACAGATATTTTTATGTTTTCTCAGCATTAGCTTGGCAGCGAAGCAGCAGCACCTTCAGATCGACGGCTCATCTCTACTTTCTGCACAGACCTGCTGATGGAGGTAATCCGTTACCTCCATCAGCAGTGAAGCAGGGACAGGCAGACTCCGTGCACCAGCAGACCTGAACCTGCAGACCTGAACCTGCAGACCTGAACCTGCAGACCTGAATCTGTAGACCTGAACCTGCAGACCTGAATCTGTAGACCTGAACCTGCAGACCTGAACCTGCAGACCTGAACCTGCAGACCTGAACCTGCAGACCTGAA
>JBBBVT010000018.1:24089791-24101969 GCA_037177035.1 Craterocephalus eyresii | reverse complement strand
TAAACATCGTGTTTTATTGCCAGTAGAACGTAAACATCGTATTTTATTCCCAGTAGAACGAAAACATCGTATTTTATACCCAGTAAAACGAAAACATCGTATTTTATTCCCAGTAGAACGAAAACATCGTATTTAATTCCCGGTAGAACATAAACATTATATTTTATTCCCGGTAGAACGTAAACATCGTATTTTATTCCCGGTAGAACATAAACATTATATTTTATTCCCGGTAGAACATAAACATCGTATTTAATTCCCGGTAGAACATAAACATTATATTTTATTCCCGGTAGAACGTAAACATCGTATTTTATTCCCAGTAGAACGAAAACATCGTGTTTTATTCCAAGTAGAACGTAAACATCGTATTTTATTCCCAGTAAAATGAAAACATCGTATTTTATACCCAGTAAAACGAAAACATCGTATTTTATTCCCAGTAGAACGTAAACATCGTATTTTATTCCAAGCAGAACATAAACATCGCATTTTATTCCCAGTAAAATGAAAACATCGTATTTTATACCCAGTAAAACGAAAACATCGTATTTTATTCCCAGTAGAACGTAAACATCGTATTTTATTCCAAGCAGAACATAAACATCGCATTTTATTCCCAGTAGAACGTAAACATCGTATTTTATTCCCAGTAGAACGTAAACATCGTATTTTATTCCCAGTAGAATAAAATGTAAACATCGTACCAGATGATGAATCTGATGTAAAAACATAAAAATAAAGATATCTATTAAATGAATATTTTAAAAAGTACAGAAGTGGTTTGTTGTCAGACTTAGATTTTTTGGAGAATGAATTTGAACAAATCTTTTAAAACCTGTAAAACGATTTTTTAGGGTTTCAAGTTTCAACCTTTTAGAATTTTTACCCATAAAACAGCTGGTGGTTACAAAGTTTGGCTGAGTTTCCATTTCCGGAACATGAACTTGAGCCCGGTGAACTCTGACCCTGAGCCGCGTCTCCAGCTCACGTGACGACCGAAACGATATCGCAGCCATGACATGCAGACGGGATGCCTGCATCGGCATGAATGGAGCTGCCCTGTACGCTCAGAAAAGCCTCCATAAACCTGGAAATTTCAGACTCGGGACCCCGGCTCGGCCCCATGGGTCATCTTAAGACGAGAATTCCCAGCAACCAGGAAGTGCAGCAGCAGAGGGAAGCATGGATGAAGGACACCGGAGCAAACGAAGGGAACTAATTTATCTTCAGGAAAATTCATTTAGTTAAATATGGAATAAACAGCAGATTAAACAGTAAATGTGATCTTCTAGTAGCGTATTGACATGACTGAGTACTGGAGAACTGGAGGAAAGTAAAGGGAATAATATGAATAAACACAAGAGAATGTGCATGAATCAATGAGTCATGATGAAGATGGAGGCAGCAGGTCGGTAACGTAGCGTTGATGTTCTACAAACCATCCCGAGTCGGTCTGTTTCCGAGACGACGACGTCTCAAACACCCGCAGTCCTGGCTGCTAGCTCGTCATGGGGAGTTCGGCTCGTTTAAAAGATTCAGCTCTTTTGATTCAGTTCCCTTAGTCAGTTCTTTTGGCTCCCAAATGGCTCCTCATTTAGTTTCACTCAGAGCTTCTATTTTAGTCTAAATTAGGATTTATGAGCAGATTGTTTGTTGGTTAGCTTTTTTTCCATGTATCTTTTTATCATAAAAACTTATTTTTTTTATTTACTTACATTCTTATTTATCTATTTATTTACTCTCTCACTCACTCTTATTTATTCATTTATGTATTAATTTATCTCTTTATTCATTTATTTATCTAAATTTATTCATTCATTCACTCATTCATTCATTTATTCTTTTTTTATATAATCATTCTTTAATTTATTTGATTATTTATTTATTTATATGCATTTTTAATTGGAAAATAAAGTTATACTTAATCAAACCTTTGCAGAACCACAGCAAGCAGATCCAGTAAATAAAGACATTGTGACTATCCGCTCATTTCTTGTGAAATAAATCAGGATTCCATCTTTCTGTCTTCCCTCTTCACAGACTGTTATGATCGCCATCTTTCCTCTGATGGATTTAACCACATGGTGTGTCCATCAAAATAAAGCCCCCCCCTTTCTAAAGATTTGTGTCTCTTAGACAGAAATTGGTTCTTCCAGTTCACTACGAAGAATCGGCTCATTCGTGAACGACATCACTGTGTGAGAGCGGAGCAGAGGAAAGGAAAAAGCTCCGGTTCCCTACGAAGCATCGACTCTTTCACGTGATGACATCAGCAGAGTTTCAGCCTATGAGGATGCTGCGTGTCCTCCAAGGAGGGAGAGGCTGACAAAGATATTTCACATCGTGTTAAAGGCCCTCCTGTGTGGCTCGGTGCAGTGAGAACCACAGAGATGCACCGAATCATCAGTCTGAACGTTGAGGAGCAAGTTGTCGTCCACACGCCGCCCCTCCAGCCTCCGGATCTCATCATACGTATCTGATGGTCCGTGTGGGGGCAGCGAGTTAAATGCAGCGATAACGATGACAAACGGCGGTGATAATCACGCACCATCCGGAAACAGCGAGATCTGTCTCAGAAACAGATTCTCACCAGTGTTCATGTTGATAACCAGGAAAACCGAATGCACGAGGACAACCAGCGAAGAAATGAACCAAAACTTTAGTTCTATCATTGCACACGTCTAATTAAACCCTTTTATATAAAGACTTTGTTCTATTTTACTCTCTATAAATGTAGTTTCCTCCCTGTTTCTCTGGGAGAGGTTCTGCAGGGAGAATAGTTTTTCTTTTATTTCTCTTCAGGTTCCAATTAATAATAAAAAAAAAAAAGGAATATTGTAAATTGAGAAAAATGCCTCACAAGTTACGCTTGTTAGCGTTTCAAGTAAAGTAGAAAATTACTTTGAATTAAAATTAAGATTCAATAAAAATAAGATAAAACAAAATTAAAACAATAAATCAAATCATAACCAAAAGTAAAGGAAAATAAAATTGTATAAAAATGAATAAAAATTCAAATAAAAAATCTAAAACAAAAATAAAATTAAACTAAAATGCGAAGAATTAAAGAATCAAAAATAAATACATAAATGAAAGAAAAAGCAAAACAAAAAATGAACAAAGAAAATAAAACACAAATAAGATAAAAATAACACAAAATAGAGATATAAACAGCTAAACACAGAATTATGCAAAAAAGAAAAAGAATAAATAAATAAAAACCCTGACTTGGGGAAATGGATGAAATAACAATAAGGAACAACAAACAGAATAAAAAGAGAAAAATGTGCCTCATCATTAAAGCTGATTTTCTGCTCTGAGCTGCATAAGCCGGAAATATTTGGGTCAAGTCTGAACGGAGGCAGAGCAGAAAGAAAATGAAAACTTCACCACTCTGCAGAGTGGGACAATGCCGCTGAGGTGAGGATGGGACTGCAAATGAAGCGAGCTGGCGGCGTTACCAGCACCATCCAGCAGATTAAGCGTCTCCTTTGGGAACGCTCGGTGAAGCGAGGGAGCTTTTGTCTGCTGGGATCTCTGTGGAAAACATTCTCAGCCGGTCTGAACGCGTCTTTCAGATCCCTCTCCAGGATCATTTAAATGCCTCAGCCGGCCGGTGAACTCTGCCGGCGTTACCACGTCGCCCAGCCAGGGTCGTCAAGACAAACCCGGCTGCACACATAAGCAGCTCTCCATCTCCATAAACGTCTTTCAGCCACGTTTTAATCTGCTTCTTAGTCATGAGGAGAAAATTAAAACAAACAAAATGTGCAAACAGCAGCCAAGCAGGCTGGAGTCACTCATCAGGCAGTAAAAAGATTCATTTACTAGAACGGGTGAGCATTTATTAGAAGACATTTTCCTAAACATGTACCATTAATCATTTATTATTGTGAAGATCTTATGTCTTACAGATGTTTCTAGGTCTATCATGTAATCAAACGCTTATTTTTCTGACCTATTCTTACTTTTCATTGCTATACATATTACTTTGAAAAAGAGATTATCCTGAAAAAAGCTTCATTTCTGTAACTTCACTTCAAAGATTAAATGTATCCATACGGAAAAATAGTCTGCAAATCAATATTTTTTAGCTTTTATCTATTTAGACTTTGCTGATCAGGATTTGCAGCTTCAGAAAACCTCAAATTAAAAAACTCAGAAAATTAGAATATTGCTTGAAATCAATAAAAAATTGGTTTTAATTACGAAAATGTCAGGCCTCTGAAAGTAGAATCTTGCATCTGTACTTAGTACATAAAATTTGTTGGTTTCACCTTTTATGTTGAATTTCCGGAATGAAACAACTTTTCCAGCACATTTTAATTTTCCGAGAAGTACCTGTATTCTTAAACAAAATGAGGCCCGGACGCAGTTTTTTTTCTGTTCACCTCGGGCATACACGCACAGATAAACCTGCTCTCTCGTCTTTATGGGACTGTGATGACAGCGATGACGAAATAAACGGCTGTCAGCGTGTGACAAGCTCAGCTGAAGTTCAGGAATGAACCCAGAACTCTGTCAGCAAGCAGGGCGTGAACCGTCGGACACGGTGAAAACACGCCAGTCAGGGTTTCTCAACAAATAACGATCTGTGGGACGTTTCACTGGAATGAGGCGATCGTTGCTCTCACTTCTCTTCACTCGCTGGAAGTTAGAAAAGAAAAATCTCAACTTCCTGCTTCTGTTTGATAATTACAGGGCAGAACTTCCCTGTTTTAGACATGTCCTCGGTCAGGAACAGACCATAGTGGGTGGAGATAAACCTTTCCCTTATAGATAAACTCGCTGGTGTTTCACATTTTTATGGTAATAACATGTGGAACCGTGTAAATTCCCACATGATCACGTGTTGTTTCACATGCGCAAAGAACATTAAACGTGGGAAGACAAAACAGTGTGCTCAGGATGCAACTTCACAGGCTCCATATGTGTTTACATGTATTTCACGTGTAATTACCATAAAAATATTCACATGTGCACATAATGCTTCTCATGTGTGTAAAACCACATGGGTTCCTGATAGAACCCATAGGATTCATATGTGATATGGACTTCATATGGAACATTACATTTGTTTCACATGTGATGAAAATATTCACATGTGCACACTCTGCATTTCACATGTCTCCAACATAAGTCTGAGTTTCACATGTGCCAAACAACATGCCTGTAGGTTTTCACAAGTGATTATATAGGTTTCATGTGGAGCTTTCACATGTGAAGAAAATATTTGCATGTGCATTTTGTATTTCACATGTTCTACACAGGTCTCACATTTGCAAAACCAATGGGTTCCACGTTTGACTCAAGATGTTTCAGATGAGACTTTATATGTGTTTCATGTGCAATTACCATGGAAATAATCACATGTGCACATTATGCATTTCACATGTGTCCAATCTAAGTCTGTGTTTCACATGTGCACAACAACATGGTCTCCCCATGTAACCCCAATGGGATTTCATGAATTTTATAGAACTTTCCAGGGGCTCCATGTTTTACCGTAACAACGCAAAATGCCCAGATGTTCACATGATTTTTACACGTTCACATGCCATGTCATTACACTAGATCTACACTAACGCCATAGATTCTAAGCCATTTTAACATGAAATTAAAAAGTTTCATGTGTGATTGTGTTGGTTTCATATGGGACTTCACATGAGTTCCACGTGATTAGCATGAAAATATTCCCACATGCAAAACATTTTTCACATGTCCCACATGTTTCAGTTGTGTTTCACAAGGACCAGACCAATATGGTTGTCACATGTAATCTCATTAGTTTCACATGAGTTCCATGTTTTAAAGGCATGAAAACTTCCAATGTGAAAAATCTGTGTTTTGGATTTGTCCCACATGTATGTGCTCTACATGTGCAAAACATGCTTCACAGCAACCAAACATGTCCGTTTTTATACGTTACATGTGTGGTTTTCACATGTAATCCCACAGGCTTCACTTATGGTTTTCAAAAGTTAATTTATATGTGTTACTGTGAAAATCTGCACATGTGCAGATAATGTGTTTCATGTGTGTTCTACGTGTGTCATATGTGTCTCACATGACATGTGCAACACCATTCAGGCTCCAGGGGTTTCACATGGGATAATTAACATGAAAATGTTCCCATGTGCAAATTGTGTTTCACATATATACAAACACAAGTTCCATATACAGCCCCATAGGTTTCACATATCATGGGTTCCACATGTGATATAGGGTATAGGTTTCAGATGTGATGTAGGTTTCACATGTCATATGTTTCATATGTCATATGTTTTCACATGAGTTTTAACACGTCTGCAACATGATGCCTTCCCTTGGAAAAACAGCTGAAATAAGATGAAACTGAAAAAAGTAATAAGAAATAAACATTTCATGGAAATGATCACATCTTGTTTCTGAATTTTGGCTCAATAGAAATATATTTTTTAAAACAAGAAAACAATCAGATAAATTAATTTAGGCTTCGTCCCTCATCAGCTGATGTGTAGCTGAACAATCCTTTGAGGCCATCACTGCAATCAGCTGTTTTCTGGAAGTCTCCATCAGACTCCACACCTGTCTGCAGATACCTGCTCTCACTGCTCCAGGACAGCTTTCTTTGTCTTTTTTAACATCATTTTTTCAACTCAATTGAATTATAAAACAATGTCTTATTTCACTAAATTATAATTTTAGCAAATTATTACTTTTTTCAGTCTCCAGTTATTTGAATTCTTATTAAGAATTTAATCTTTTCTTTAATGGAAGAGGATGAATCATTCTGAGGACATATCTACATGAGTTTCCAATACCATAAAAATGTTACCAAGCAAGAAATATAATTTCACATGTGCAGAATCACAAGATAATTGACTTAAATCACTCATATTATCTCTGCATGCTTTATGTGCAGCAGTATAAAAACTACATGGAGCTTCTACGCCAAGCTCACATAAAACATCACCTGTAATCTCTCAGATTCAGCGGGGAGGTATCAGTCAGGAGGAAGTGGGAGGAGCTAAGTTTGGTGACGTAAAAATGGAAGTAAACGCTGAAGCATGCTGCAGGGAACCTCTGCAGAGGCAAGTTTCCCCTGCAGCTCAACCAGCTCCGCACAAACAGAACAGTCCCATCTCAGCAGCCACTGACTGCACCCCCCTGCGCCGCATGCAGCAGCAGCATCTCATAAAACACACCATCTCAGCACTCTTCATCCAGCCCCTGTACACGGACAAAAGCTTTTCATTCCTTTTAGCCAAAACAAAACAGGGGGATTAGCATTCCTCCGGCTAACTCTACATCCCTGAAACTCTCCAGATTCAGCTCTGGGCTCAGCCTGCACCCAAACGAGGAGGAAGTCTGGACCAGAGAGGGATTGTGGGAAAACGAGGCGGTCCTGGAAGAGGATGATGAGTCAGGAAAGTAAGAAAGTACCTTTGAGAGAGCTGATCTCGTGCTGGATGGAGCGTGCAGAATCCATGTTCCCGGTCTCCTCGCCGAGGCTCCGGGCAGCCGAGTGCGAGCTCTGCAATGTCAGGCGGGCGGCGGAGCACCAGGCTGGAGGATGAAAAGCTCTCCGTCCCTCCCCTCTGCTGCTGCCGCTGCAGAAGTTGGCAGCTCAGCTCGCTTTCTCCCTCTCCTGCCAGCAGCAGAGTAACTGTGGAGGATAGCAGCCGCCTCCCTCTCCTCCACCCCCCGCCCCTCCCTGATGCTGTCCCCTCACGCTGGTGCTGCTACACAGGGAGGAGCTGACCGGCACGTTACAGCATCCGGCGCTCGTTGTGAAAGGACTTGATGCTCGGAGAGATGCTCGGCCCTGATTTATGAGGGTTGAATGCCAGGAGAACCAGTGGAAACGTAGCATTTATAGCTGAAATAAGGGCTTTTCATAAAAAATGAAAGCGGTTTATTCCTCTGAGAGCATTCGTGACTCAGCATTATCTCCTCCTGAATTATTCCACCCTCTGCTTTCCAGCATGAGTACTGCAGAAAAACTTTTCAGAGGAGGAAACTAGACAATATGTATGATGGGGATGGGCACAATTAATCAGCAATCGATACATTGATTACATTTTTTTTTTTAAATCTTTAGATTGGAGCTAAAGTTGTATGTAAGCACATATTTTCCAGCGTAACCAGTGAATTAATTAATTAACTAACTGAACTCATCTTGTAATAAAAATCTAAATCAGGAAACACACTAGTTTTTTTTAACTTTCACTTCATTTAAATATAGTCTGTAAATATCAAATTTAATATAGAAATATTAATGATTCATTGATAGTTAATTCTCCAGATAATCGATTAAGACAATTTAATCGAATGCTCATCCCTAATGCATGAAACTAACGGGACTAAATGAGAATGTGATACATTCAGTTTACACTAAGATACGTCCGATTAACGGCTAAAATCACAGAACGTTCCACAGACACAAGCAAAAACGGCCACGTCTGCTTCCTGGGATTATTTTAATATGTAAAAGATGCAAGAATTTGATGCATGTTTACTGATCTCCTGCTTATAGATGCAAGTGTTGGAGAAGAAGATGACAACGCCATCGTGCTGACTTTGACTCAGCAGTCTCCTCCGGTCCCTCGTGTCTGCATGGGACTGATGTGTTGCTGAAGTCAGCAACGTCACCAGAAGGTTTTATCCCCTGGAGTATGAAGACATCGGGTACCCGGCTGGCTCTGCAGCAACAAATTGGGACTTTCTGCTTGAAACATGAGCAATCAGACGCTACCAGAAGCACCTGGTTAATAAAAATCTATTTTCTCCTTTAACAGGGAGCTGCTGAATTCAACATCCAGCCTCTGACTTCCACATCTTCACCCTCACCGCTCAGCCTGTGGTGACACATCACTGCAAAACATCTTCTCTACGAGCATCAGCATGTCGGCACATTTCAGGCCGCGTCCTGCAGGCAGGATGTTATTTAAAGAGGCTGCGGTGGCCACTTTTCCATTCAATATGCAATCAATAGATGTTTGTCTGCAGCTGGTGGATCAAATTTCAGCAGCAGAGAGAAAAACTGAAACTCAACCTGAGAGAAACTGAAAAATTATGTCTACAAAGGTGGGGATCAATGTGCCGATAACCTGAGGAGGAGTTTATGTTCCTGCACACTCTACGTAGGATTCATCTTCTCAGTCAAGATTTCTGGACAAAGTTCAAGGTTGAAGCAAAACTTTCTCATTACTAAGAATCGGACAGAAACATCTTAACCAGATTAGATACAAGGCCGTCTTCATAAACCCCGCCCCATTCCTGCAAAACTGCCCTCAACTTTGAGAACTGTGAGGAATAAATCATTGAAGTCTTACTGGAAATTTTACAGCAAAGGATTTCCAAAATAGTCAGAACCACAGTTACCAGAGCAACTCGAGCTGGGGAACAGACGTTTGAGAACACGAACAAAGAAGAAAAAGAGAAAAAAAGGCAGAATATTAAATGGATATTACAGCTTAGAGCTGATTAGACTTGTTGAATACTCGCAAAGAAAAAAACATTTAAACAAAAAAAACAAAACGGCAAAAAAAGAAAAAATTGTTTTCATTCAGTCATATAATCCTTCATTTATTTAAAGGACATTTTTAAATGCAATCTAATACATTTTCAAACAAAAAAACATGCACAAATTGGAAGTGAAAATTAAATTAAATTAAATCTGATTTAATTTAGTGAAAATACCCTAAATTATCATTTTTAAATGTAGGTAAATGTTAACTAAATAAAGTAAAGACAATTTTCAAATTAAAAAAATAATATAATATAATATAATCCCTATGCAAACAGCCTCATACTTGGTACTTCTTTGGGTGTCGGATAAACTTAGTTTATATTGTAAAAAGCAGAGGAATCTGCACTTTGTGTTGTAGCTGGTGGTTCCAGCAAAGAAGCTCGGCTCTTGTCTTTAAACTATATGTTCAGGTTTCAGGCTTCTGCTCATTTTTTAACCATCATGAAGTGTTTTTTCTACAACAGCAAAGTCTACCTGAATACTTTCCATGTCATAATAAAGGGAAAAAAATGGTTAGAATTAAGATCTGTAATTTGCAGATAAAGAAGAAATCCAAGAAAAACTGGCTTGGACCCTGCAAAGCATTTAAGATGATCCACACTAGTTTGTGAACTCTCTGTGTCCACACGCTGTCAGAACTCAGCCAAGTACTCATGGAGACCTGGTACAGCCTCTACGCCCATCTCTGGGATGTGTTTCAGGAGGAGGACCAGGACACTCTGGGCTTATGGGTGGGGTGTGAGGGGAAGGCGATACTCCATCAGAGAAATCAAACTCCATGTGCAGTTGTTGCTGCCTGACTGCATACAGAAACAAACAGACTAAACAGGCAGGAAGAGGACTAAAAATAATCTCTTTACTTCGCCACTCCCTGCTTCTCATGATATCTGAAGGCGATAATAATGAAAAAACTAGAAAAACATGCAGTTGTTGCCGTGACCACTAGAGGCCATGAATCCAATTATTCATCTGTTTTTTTGTATTGTATTTGTATTAATTTATTCATTCCAGGAAATACATTTCCAGATCAACAAAGATGTAAACATAAGACTTTTGAAAAAACAAATTCAGCATGCCCAGAAGGGAGCGGAAAGAAGAAAACTTATTAAATCCCACCCCATAATTCTCCCATACAATTTGATGACAAAAAACACACTTCCTTCAAAATCTGGTGCGAAAAGCAAACTATAAACCACAACTTCAACAATAACCACAAAAAAAAGATTAGTACTGCCTGACTCCAACAACTACAAACATAATGATGTTTCCATGGACAACACATAACAGTTACATTTCAACAACAAATTATGAACCAAAAATAGTATGTAGAAGTACATGATGATGACTAGAAGAAGACATTCAAATTATCATCAGTGAGATGGATAATATATCAACAATGGTAATGAACAGAATACCAACTATTCAGCTTATTTCAGTTCAGGGTTGCAAGGAAGCAGGAGCCAATAGAGAGTCCGGGTGCATCCGGGCAGGTCGCCGGTACATCACAGGGTAATAAATTCTTCCAATGTAAATATAATCTGCATCTGTTTGCATCCTGATACATTACATGGGTATGCTCTGGAGACGACTTGCACGTGCAGGCTCCCCGTTTCCCTTTTCTCCCCCAACAGGGACCACCAAATCTGGACTGCTGGGGCAGGGATCCACTGAAAACGTGCAGGACACTGGCCGAAGAGGTCCAGATCTGGTGATCCCTACCCTATTATTACCAACTGGACAACATATTAGGAGTTGGCATAAAAAAGTGTGATTCCTTGTGTCCTCAAACTCGTGGTCAAAGTAAAAGGAATTCCATAGTTCTGGTTCATTATTACATTATACAGAAAACAATGGTTAATGGGATGCATGTAACTTTGGGCCACTAGGGTTCCTACGCCGGTAATTTCTCCCCAAAATTCACTTTCTGGCTCCTCAGACACGTTTTTTGTCCTTCTTAGATTGTGTTTTATTTGGATTTTTTAAAAAACAAATAGACCTTTTGAACCTTAAAGGCCCATTTATTAGGGTGTGTATCATCAGTTTGATCACGATACGATATTTGCCGATATCTCAGATTCAGTCACAAAATTATTTTGATTTGATTTATGATCCAATGACTGACGTGAAACGATATCGCAAGTAATTGAACACTGTTCATATCAAGATAAAAAAATAGCAGCTGGAAAATTATTTAACATTTTTCGCCCTGATCTCTTATATCCAGATTCATTTAAAGAATCTCTTTACAAAGAGGCGAACCCAAACATTTTCTCCATAAAAGTGTGCTTGATAATTGGTTTGTTTATTGACTTTTGCACAATATTTGCATTTTAGATAGATGATGATCGATATGTTACACCCCTACCATTTACACATGCATTGTAATTTGGTGCATTTTCAGGGTCACATCTCTCACTCGACCCAAACACCGGAAACCACGGAGGCAGTGCAGAGCAGAAACAAACCAGAGTAGAAGAAAAAGAAGAGGAACGTGAAGAAAAATCCAGAAGAATTAAGACGAGGACTAAAACTGTGGAAATAAGGTTATGTAGGGCCCTGTCCCAATACACCCCCTAGCCCTACATTTTAGCCCTACCCCTACATTTTGCGCGTTCCCGTGAAGGGTAGTGATGTCCCAATACTCCAAACCATGTAGGGGTA
>JBBBVT010000018.1:24066072-24081165 GCA_037177035.1 Craterocephalus eyresii | reverse complement strand
CCTAGGACTACTTTCCTCATTCCTAGGATTACTTTCCTCATTCCTAGGATTACTTTTCTCATTCCTAGGATTACTTTACTCATTCCTCAGAACACTTTACTCATTCCTAGGATTACTTTCATCATTCCTAGGATTAATTTACTCATTCCTAGGAGTACTTTCCTCATTCCTTGGATTACTTTCCTCATTCCTAGGATTAATTTACTCTTTCCCAGGATTACTTTACTCATTCCTAGGATTACTTTCCTCATTCCTAGGATTAATTTACTCATTCATAGGATTAATTTACTCATTCCTAGAATTACTTTCCTCATTCCTAGGATAAATTTACTCGTTCCTAGGATTCCTTTACTCGTTCCTAGGATTACTTTACTCGTTCCTAGGATTACTTTACTCGTTCATAGGATTACTTTACTCGTTCCTAGGATTACTTTACTCGTTCCTAGGATTACTTTACTCGTTGATTACTTTACTCATTCCTAGGATTACTTTACTCATTCCTAGGACTACTTTACTCATACCTAGGACTACTTTCCTCATTCCTAGGATTACTTTCCTCATTCCTAGGACTACTTTCCTCATTCCTAGGATTACTTTCCTCATTCCTAGGATTACTTTACTCATTCCCAGGATTAATTTATTCATTCCTAGGATTACTTTACTCATTCCTCAGAACACTTTACTCATTCCTAGGATTACCTTCCTCATTCCTAGGAGTACTTTCCTCATTCCTAGGATTACTTTCCTCATTTCTAGGATTAATTTACTCATTCCTAGGATTACTTCACTCATTCCTAGGATTACTTTCATCATTCCTAGGATTACTTTCCTCATTCCTAGGAATAATTTACTCATTCCTAGAATTACTTTCCTCATTCCTAGGATACATTTACTCATTCCTGGGATTACTTTACTCATTCCTAGGATTACTTTGTGCTATAAAGGTCATGAACACTGCTTAATGGCATACATGGTCAGAGCTTATTTGCCATCCCATTGCCGTTTATAATTTTTCAATCTTAAAATTATGAATTTTTGTATTTTTTTTTTGTTTTTTATATATATATTTTTCATTTTAATCTTTATTTTTTGCTTTTAATTTTCTACTCTTAAATATATTTTTCTTTATATTTATTTTTCAAATATTTTTTCAATTTAAATGTTCATATTTTGCTTTTTACTCATTCGTTCCTAGGACTACTTTACTTGATTGCACATACAGCTCTTGTAGATGGAAAGACATACTTCTGCTGGTTAAACTGTTAGGCATCCATTAGGAATCAGGATGAAATGATTGACAGCTCAGGAGGCTTTTTCTCTCTAAAAGCATCTTTCAGTTTATGGAAACAAGATTCCCACCACCATCACCAAACAGACAAGATATTACGGCTAAAATAAAAACAGAGTTCTTTCCAATTGTTAAAGATTCATTGCATAATTTTCTATGAGACATAAACAAAGCTAAAAAACACTAGCGGCTATTTCCATCATGTTGTTTCGTCCCCTGCAGCTTCTGTGCAGCCTCCCGGCCTCATTGTGAATCATCTGACACTCAAATGTGATTAAAATGTTTTATTTAGCCTGAGTAAGACGACATATATTCGGCTATCAGAGGTAAAAGCAGCAGCTGTAGCGGGTGTTAACGCCTGTACTCCTGTTTACTTCTGCACAAGCTGCCGCAGCTCCTCTTCATGTTCGTGGGGGTTATCTGCGTGTGATCGTGCATGCATACGGAGGTGCATACGCGGCTAAGACTATTTTTGAATTTGAGGTCAAGTTGCATGAAAGTGATCTGAGGCAGCTGGAAGTGAAGCGAGTACAGGCTTTCTCATGGCAGCCCTTTCAGGAAG
The DNA here is from genome assembly GCA_037177035.1 of Craterocephalus eyresii. NCBI lineage: Eukaryota > Metazoa > Chordata > Actinopteri > Atheriniformes > Atherinidae > Craterocephalus > Craterocephalus eyresii. The sequence continues at coordinate 24,079,315 of JBBBVT010000018.1, read as the reverse complement.
GATAGCTGCTGCTGATACCAAGCATTAAAACAGATTTCCCGCCACCTTTACTGTAAGAAGAGGGAGGCGGGATTAATATAGACTTCTCAGAACAAAGAACGCTGTCATTCAAAGCTGCACCGGTTCCCCTGAGAAAGAGTTTTCCATAAGATCTCATCACCTGCCTGCTGACGTTTAGTTTCTCGACTTTCAGAGTTTTTCTTTGGACATTTTGTCCTTTTCCCTCATTTTACATCCTGTCCTTGTACATGAACATCCTCAGGTACACTAAAGTCTAATCTATGAATCATTTAGGCAGAACAAAGGCTCCTAACCAAAGACCTGGACCAGGACCTGAGATGCATCTGGACCTTCAGATGATCCATCGACTGTTGGCCAAAGCCTCATCACAGGCTCCATGGTAACGTAGCTGTCAAGAAGCCCTTCTTAAAGTGTAATAGAAACTGCAAGGTGCGAGGTTCAGGGGGTCAGCAGCTCAGCGGCCAATAGCAATGCAGATTCTTTTTTTAAAATTATTATTTACTTTTATTTTTTACATTTATTGATGAATTATTTTTTAATATAATTTATTTATTTTTTTAATTTATATTTTTTATGTTTTTTTTGCAGATGCAATGCAGATTTTTTTCATTATTATTTAATATTTTACATTTATTTATTTATTTTTTATTGTTATTTGTATTATTTCATTTTATTTACTTATTCTTTTTTTCATGTATTTTTTTTGCAGAAGCAATGCAGATTCACAGAGCACCTGCAGAGTATGTGGCAGCCATTGGTCCGTCCGGCTGCAGTCTGTAATAGGGTGTTTTATAAATCACGTGGAAGGGTTCAGCCCGCCAGGTTGTCTGCTCTCTACGCGGCAGCAGCCGTTCTCGAAGCCAATGCTTTTGCTTCTGGGGGGCTTTTTCATTTTCTCCTGACTAGAGATGCACCAATTACAACAAGTGCTTAACACAAAAACATGCTTTGACTCATTTTTGACCAACAAAAATAACCGTTTTATAAGATATTTCAGGAATACAAATGAGTTTTGGTGGTTTTCATCACAATGAAGGAATAATATATCGTTCACAGCGCAAAAAACACATTTTAGACCTCTGGAAACCCTAAGAGATGGATATTTGATAAATACAGCTATAGATCCCAGGGGTGGGAGAAAAAATATTCATGTAAATATTGCAAATTTTTGTTTCAGGATTTTAAAATTGATTCTATGTTCGAAAATTCTTTGTATATAAAAGTTTATTTTAAAAATTGTTCTTTTTTTCCACTTGTCAAGCCTTATATCAGCAGAATGATGGTGTGCTTCATCTTCAGCTTGTTCAGATACATTCCTGCAGAATAAGATTTAAAAATCTTCAAATAAAAATCACAAAAATCTGCAATATCGAAGAATCACACCCAAAAAGAAAAGCTTAAAAGAATGGGAAGTGGACAAAATCCTGTATGTGCCTCATCCTGACGCTCAGGTTGAACTTCACCATGTCTGCAGGACTCGATGTGCAGAGTTGCTGCCGGTGATTGGCTGGTGGGAAATCTGCGTTAGAGGACGGCATGTTTCACATAAACAAACAGCAAAGTTTAGATTTGATGTAAAGCTACCCCATGAGGAAGCAGCGTGTCCAACTCCCTGCAGACGTTTTCCGACACAGGACTTCAGGTTAAATGTCAGAAGTCCGTTTTAACTCGCCTCCGCCCCAGAATAACACGGAGACTCCGGAGGTTGATTTGGGGCGGATATTTAAAGCGGAGCTGCATGTTTTACGCTTATAGATCGGTTCTGCTACTATTCTGACGCCCAGCAGGAAACTCGGCTTCACCTGCTGCAGAAATTCACACTGATAGAGGAAAATCAGCTAAACGTTGCTGAAGTGGCACGGCTGCTCCAGGGATGATGCTGCTCATGTTAAATCCATTCTGATCATTTATTTAGAACTAATAACTTCCTGCTGATGAGAAGAGAAAAAACTAGTCTACTCTCCGACCAATGCAACATTATCTGAGCCACTTTTACATGATTCACTCTAGGGTTGGACAATTAATCGACTTTTAATCGTGATTACTGTACAATATTGCCTTCTCACAATCAACAAAACACTGTATTCAAAGAGAAATGATTCATGTCACATGCATGTAAAAGGAATGCATATAGACTGGGTATTATGTTTTTTATTGCCATTATTATTTGAATATATTATTTTTACTCCTTTACTTGTTTCTAATTTATTTCCAAAAAAGGTGTATATGAGGTTGACCTTTGGTGGTTCAATAAAGACTTTTTTTTTTCAAATAAATCAATAATCGTGTACATTAGTTGTGATTTCAATATCAACCAAAATAATTGATTATTATTTTTTCCATAATCGTCCAGCCCTTATTCCCTCCACACACTTTACAGAAAATGTTTATAGTTAGAGACAATAATCCCAGTTTTCTCTGACAGAAAATGACTAATTTTATCCTGTTTTGATGCAAAATCATCCAAAATTTCCAAGAATCGATTTTTAAAAGACTTGAAAATTATTTGCTTGACTACTTTCAAAGCTTCTAAGTGACAAAGTTATGTTAAACTCTGCAAGGTTAGCAACATTTAAACTTTTAAATGAGTGTTCTTCCAACGGATGAAACAATTCCCCGGAGCTGTTTCTGCTCATGCGAATTATTACAAAATGCGAATTAAGATCAGTTTGAATCTAGAATTGATACAGAATCTAATCGTCACCCCAAGAATCAGAATCGAGTTGAATCGTGAGTCGCTGTAAGATTCACATCCCTCCTGGATGGAGCGATTTTCCTCCCAGTCTGGTGAAGGAAGGGTTAATGACAGAGTTTCTGACATCCGTCTCAACCAGCTGGAGGAAAACTTATTTGTGAAGAATCTGAATTGATCCAAAATTTCAAAGAATCGATATTTTAAGACTCTAAACGTGTGTAACCATTTTTAAAGCTGTTGTTTAGTAATAAAGAAAAGTTAAAGTTAGTCAGCTCCTCATTAAGAGACTGGTTCCCGTATTTTCAGTTTTTAAATGACTTGATTATCCTTGAAAAGCAGCTTCTAGCTTCTATAGCAGGGCTACTCAGCTGCAACGTTTTTTTTCAGACGAACAGGTTCAACAGGCAAACTTTCAACATACAAACTTTCTCTGTGGTGAATGTTACGCTTGCATTCAATTACGAGCCGCAATACAAAAATAAAAACAGAGTAAAAGAAAAAAAGTTGAGAAAATGGACAAAAATGTCTGGAGGAGGAATTAAGGGTTAAAGATGCATTACATGGTACATTACAGAAGGAAGGGAGCAAAGACAGAGAGCCAGAGGAAGAGATAAGACAGGACTGGAGATAAGACGCTTCAGGTAGCATGAAGATGAGGCTGGATTATCCGTCACAGAGAATAATAAAAGTTCTGATTAAATCTGAAAATCTCTGTCCTCTGCAGCTGCAGCTCTAAGTTCCTGTTCCTGCTGCTCAGAGAGGGATTCGTGCTCGCATCCTCAGGCTGCATGTGGGTTGATGCTACTTAACCTGCCGCTGCCGGTATCGTATCGTTTGAATCAGGATGAGCAACATTTAATATTCAACAATAATGCTACCGTTAGCATACAAGCTAATAAAAGCTGGAACCTGGTGGCCTCGTGGCGATACTTCCACTTGTGGCCAGAGGGGGCAGACTTCTGGAATCAAGCTAGAACTTGCGCTTTGCTCCTTTAAGTAAGGTGGCGGTGGACATTTACAAACTCCAGAGGGAGAATGTGTTGGCGGGAGCAGGCTTTTCTAACCGTGTCTGACTGTAAAAGTGAGGAAAACAACTTTCAGAAGACATCTTTATGATTATTTTCAGTTCTCCCTCGTCTTCCTCTCCTCCGTCTGTAAGTCTGTCTTAATCTTTTAAGGATATTTTTCTACCTGCAAGAGACTGGAATTCACTAATCTAGGAGGAAAGATACGGACGACTTCACGTTCCTGAATCTGTCAGAGGTTTACGTAGAAAACCTAAGTACAATTTCCGGACACGTCCAGGAAGATCAGAAAGAAGATATGATCATCAGCGAGCCGCGATGGACTGAACCAGACCGAGAGCAAAGATCTGAACCCCAGCAGAGCTACAGAGCTACAGAGCCGGGTTCTGATTCTAAGAAACAAACTCCTGAGTAGAAGAATCACCACATTTTCTAGGTTTTAGTTGGGTTGTGACGCATGAGCGGCATGGAGAGCTCACGCCCCTCTGATACAACCAGCCTTATCATTCACGTTGCCGTCTGGGATCGGTGCCATCCAGCCCCAGGCCCCTCTGCCCACCGACCCCCCCAGGTCAGTATGAGGAGCAGCACTCCTCTTTGTTTTACCGGGACAGACCGACTCCAGCTCAGAACCCCGATGTGCCATCATCTGAACTCTGCACGCCGTTACCTTTGTACTTCTCCCGGACGTTCTCGTAGGCCTGGACGTATTCCTGCTCCTCCGGGACCCTCTGACCCGGGTCGGTCATGAGCATGGACATGGCCTGGCTGCTGCCTCTCGCTTCAAACTTTCCTCTAACTTCCCCTCCGGCAGGTTTGAATCCTCTCCTCAGCGCTGATAAAAGCCCTCCCGGCTCTCTCTCCACACCTTCTTCCCCCCTACTCTCTCAGTGCAAGCTGTGGATTTCAGTCCAGACCACCACCACCACTCTGTTTGAGAAATACCCCCACACACACATATCAGACCCTCCCTCTTAAAGGAGCAGAGGGAGACACGCAGCATGGAGGCAGATAGCAGCGGAGGCCGGCGCCGCCCACACCGTCACACATGGCTAACGCCGTGAAAAAACAAATGACGGAGGAAGCCACGTGGGGGTCCTCCGGCTCCTCTGGGGCAGGAGAACTTTACGTCATATTCCCAAACTGAAAGACGGCACATTGTTTCTGCAGGACCACACCTCTAAAAACAGGTCAGAACCAGATCAGAGGATCCCAACAACACGGCCCGAGGAGTTCTAGTCCAGAAACAAAATTATTATTAACTCTGATCTGAGGAAGCTATACAACATAAAGCAACTGCGACCATCAGCTTTTCTTTTGAAGAAGTACAGGTACTCCTGGGAAAATTAGAACATGCTGGAAACGTTTTTTATTCGGGCATTTCAACATAACAGGTGAAAACAATATATTTTATGTACTAAGCACAGATGGAAGATTTTGCTTTAAGAGGCGGAGAGGCAGACAAAATCAATTTTTCATGATTTTAAAGCAATATTCTAATTTTCCGAGATTTTTAATTTGAAGTTTTCAGAAGCTGCAAATCCTGATCAGCAAAATCTAAACCAATAAAAGTTACAATATATTGATTTTCATATAGTTCATCTTTGAAGTTACGCTACAAAAATGCAGCACTTTTTCAGGGTATTCTAATTTTCCGCGGAGTGCCTGTATGTAGAAGCAGAACCCTTCTAATCCCAGACATCATCTAACATGCGTCCAGACAGAAGGTTTTACCTTCTAAACCCTTTAACACTGTTTTTGGCCCGTTTATGATACAAACCTGAGGTGAGTCATTTTATTCAGTCTTTATCCAATATGTGTCCAAAAAGGTTCCTCAGGGTTCACTTCTTTGTCCACTTCTTTATCTAAACCCTTGTTACCTGTTTATACTAAAAAGCTGCCTGTAGGAGCTGAATCCAGGTAGAATGCAGGTTTAACCTTTAAAAGCAACAAATTGAGTTCCTTAAGGTTCAGCTCTAAGGCTACATCTTTAACTAAACCCTTAAACACTGTTTTTGGCACATTTATCATACAGACCTGAGCTGAATCCTTTTATTTTGTCATCATCCAGCATGTATCCAACCAGGTGTTACCTCTAAAAGTATAGGGTTCAACTCTTGACCCACTTCTTTTCCTCACTTTTATATCAACCCTAGAAATTTTTGGTCCTCTTGTTTACAATGAAATGAGACTACATGTTGAAACTGAAGCCTTTTGATCACCATGGCAACATGATGTCTCCAGGACAGCCTCAGGTATCAGATGATGAGGCTAAATGATGTAAAACGAATGTATGAATAAATTTAGCAGCGTAAAAGAATTTATTACAAACAATAACAGTCAGGTCAGCGGGGATTATCTGGGTTTATCTCTGATAATCAGGGATAAACTCTGATAATCTGGTAAAAAAAACTGATGAATAATACCTGTGACTGTAATACTGTCATTAAATTCCATCAAAATGATGAAATATTACTGAGATATGATAAAGATGAGTAAAAGAATGACTAAAATTGGGAGTAAAATGGCAGAAATTTTATAAAGAACTTGTAAAAAGGTGCTAAACACGAGATATATTATTAATAAGATTTTAAACAACCAAGATGAGAGACTAAACGAGCAAAATGAGATTATCTAAATGAGAAAACTGAAAAGTATGAAGTGAGATTTGCTTTAAGGAGGAAAAAGAAACAGAACTTTACATCCAACAGCTTGAACACATGTGTGTGTGTTATCACTTTCTCATACAGCAGAGTTCCTGTTTACTCAGCTATCAGGAGAATTAGGACAGTTTCGCCAACATGAAACCACAAATGACTATAATTAGATGAAAATATGGAGAAAAGTCAAATATTTCATCCCAGAGCGAATGAAATGATGAATCAGGACATTTCAACCAGACGAAGGCGAAATAAAATGAAAAAGCGACACGTTAAAGAGTTTAAGCTGCAAACTAATGAAGAAACTGACACAGAAAACAAAACGAGAGTTTTTAAAAGTGAGAGAGAAATTGTAGGAAAATTATTTGAGCCTGTTGAATATCCTTGGTACTAATTTTCAGATTTAACCTTATGTAGTCCGACATTAGAATTAAATTTATTAAACTTTTTATTGGACCTTTAAAACTTTTTTTTTTTTTGGAAAACTGTTTACAAAACAAGGAGCTGACATTTTAAAAAAATGTAATGATTGTATTCCTTGAGGCACCTCCGAGTACCAAACATTTACTGTTTGCGACTTTCTTGTTTTTAATTCTCATTATCTGCAATAAAGGGCAATTCCACAAAACTCTGCCAGATTTTTTCTTTTATTATTACAGTTAAAGTTCCATGATCCATTTAACTGAATTTTGTATAGGAGACAAACAAAATGCCTACACCTCTTTACCAGGGGACCAATTTGGTCCCTTTGACTCCTATTATAAGCACATATTTTTGATACACTATAATCCTCTTACTCAAAATACATTACATTTAAATACAGTTTTTCTCATGTAAACATTTCTTTTGACATATAAGGCATAAAAACCTGAAAACATAACATTTTTTAATATTTTTACATTATATGATAAGTCAGAAGTTGTTAAAATGTCATGTTTTTGACATTTTTATGAGACATTTTGGTAGCTAAGAGTAAAAATTATAATTTTCTTAAGGTGCCTCATGGGTTGAACAGAGAGGTAAACTTTGACTGTAACTTTCAAATAAGATAATTATGTAACAAGGAGGGGCAACAGGGATGAACGTCTGCTTAATCTCATCAAAGACTTGTTTTGTTTGAGGAATATTCCCGGTTTTCACCAGTTTTATCACCTTCAGAGCCAAAGTCACGAACGAGAAGCGGTTATTTCACCTTGACAGTCGTCCTGCCAGTAGTCACCACAATCCTCCTCCAGCTGTCTGCCGCCTGATAGCAGATAAAGCTGCAGCCTTGATGCGTCTCACAAGACTAATGAGCAGAGTCATGATCCAGCGGGGGGGGGGGGGGTTCATGGCTGTGATCCAGGGAAACAACGTCGGTTCAGCCGACCTGATTTAATACATTCTCTCCGATTCTGATATCCAGGGAAAAGCCTCCAGACTTCAGTCGCATGAGACTGGGACGCATCCCGGCACCAGTTTCCTAACAAACCAGCCCAGGCTGGCCAGTAAATCTGGACTTTCAAAGCTGGGCTCTTATCACATTAAAAACCACCCGGGCTGTCGTCCGTGGGACCCTGTTCTGCATGGCCATGGGGGGCCCAAGCTCGGGCCTTCCTTTAGGTAAATGCATGGTCGTCCCTGTGGTGGGCTGACTGGGAATCACGCTCCGGCCGCTTTCTGATTTCTATCGCCTCTTTGACCCAACGTCTGATTTGTCTGAATAACCCTCCATCCATGATGTGCTTTTCCTTTATGCGCTGGTTCAATACAGCTGATTTTAAAGGGATACCGTGTAACTTTTGGCCACTAGGGGGAGCTGAACCTGAGCCAAGAGTAGGAAGCCCAGCACAACTTATTCTTTCATTTAGATTCAGATTTCACATCAATCTGGTTTTTAGGTTAACTGATTGAGTTAATAGTTTAACAGTTGGACATAACTGGATATCATCTCCATAACTTCTAAGCTAGATATTGTTTCTTAACATTTGACTCCACCGTCTAAAAAGAAAAAACATCAGAGGGCCAATACTGGACCCCTGTGGTACCCCAGAAGAGAGAGTGTGGCCACCTAAGAAGAAAATTAGGACTTGCAGCACCCATAACGCCCAGAGAAAAAAATCACATTCACCAAACCAAAAGCACAAAATTTTTCAGCACCAAAACGAACATTTCCCCAGTCGAAATATCACCCAGAAAACAAAAATGTTCGCAAAAGCACGAACGGGTTTCTCTTATTTTGTAAGAGCAAAAAAAGTAATGAGCTATGAAAATTTTTACTTCGGCTAATGACGGACACAGATCAGCAGTTTTTAATCCATTTTATTAAACACCTAGAATCCAGATTTGAAACTATTTGTTTGCAAACGCTCGTGGGCAAAATTGTTGGTACCCTTCGTTTAACGAAAACCTCACAGTGGTCACAGAAATAATTCGAAACTGACAAAAGAAATACACATAAATTCTATTTAATTTAACCAGTGAAAGCCAGACATTGATTTTCAACCATGATTCAGCAGATTTATTTAAAGAAACTCTTGAAATAAGCTGTTTTTCTTCCATTAACTGAAGGGTACCAATAATTTTGTTATGTAATGTGTATATGGACAGGTTGCTCTTGTAAAAGGGGATCCTGAGTCCCAAAGAGTTAAAACTGTATTCATACTGTAAACTCCCCATCTGATAATGCCTACACACACACACTACACACACACACTCTAATCCACCTCACATTAATCAAATTAGTTAAAAATCTGTCTTTTTTGCAAACAACTGATGGCTTTGTGTAAATAAACTGGGATTTAAAGGATTGAAATCATTCAAATAAATCTACATTTGCTCAACAAGACGAGAACAGGAGGTAACCCATCAACAAAGTTCATGGTTGGGGATTTTGTTATTTTTCATGTTTAACGTGACTAAATGTGACAAAACGAACCAAAAAGGTCCTTCAGACCCCAAAAGGCATTTTTTAAAATGTAAATCTGAGATGAAAATTTGCAAAAACTCAGATGACACAACGCAGACCGAATGTATTCATAATCACCAAAGTTTGTGATTTATTTTCCAAACAACACGATGATTATAGATGTGTGGGTGTTATATGAAAAAATGCATCCCTGATCTCCTGCTGTTGATGTCAACATTCTGCTGCAAATAACCAAGAAATGTTAATGTGATCATAAAAAGCTGCAGATTTGATTTGGACGAAATATTTCTCCAATAGTTCGGTGCACCAAGAGTTTGTCAGAAAAATGTGTGACAATGGTTAAAGTCATTTTAATTCGGGGAAACCTTTTCCAGCAGAGTCAGCCAGCTAAGCAGCTACATATTGGACATCTACATCTACATGTGTGTACGAACAATAAAAATTGATCTTTAACCAAATACCCGGGGTTGCTGGAAGGTTTCTGCACCTGTATGTGCTCAGGAAGGGTGGACGCTTTTTTGCTTTTTGTCTCGTATTTAATAAGAAAAGAAAAGAAAACAAAGCCCAGTGGGAACATAGAAATCTGTCAAACTTACTGTATGTCCAAAGAACATCTTTAATTACACTCTTGTGTCATTTTGCAGCAAGCTTGCAATCGCCCGTTAAAAAGGGTTTAAACTGCATATTAATATCTTATATTTACATAAAAAATGACAAAGACCCAGATGGAAAAATTGTCTTTTCCAAGTTTACGGGGTTGATATCAAAGTTAGTGGTTTGCATTAGTCATTTTCTCCCAAATCCAAACCTACAAACAACCTAAAACTCTTCATATTCACGTTTAACGGAGACAACAGCCAGAAAGCTCGAGCACAAACTAAACTACGAATAAAACCGGCAAAGGACATAAGAACCCAACACTGGAGAGGACCAAACACCAGCAGATGCTCTCCACGTCCAGCAGCGACCCAATCACAACCCAGCGCATCCCCACGAGATGCAGCAAGCATCAAGAAGAAGAGTTTCCAGGTGTTTCCTACCTGCGATGCGGATCACGGCCCTCTCCGCCGGATCCAGGACGTCCCCGGAGGCCGACTTGGAGCGCTTGATGCGATGGTGTTTGGGCAGATTCCATGGCAACGTATCTCCGGGAGACGGCGAGCAGCTGATGGAGCTCAGATCGCTGGAGCTCTCCTCCGACGCAGCCCTCACCAGAGGCCGCCTCTTCGGCTTGTCCTTCGCCTCCTCCATTCTCTGAGGGGGGCAGAGGGAAGCATTCGTCATGTCTGCAGAAAAGACGCTTTCAGCTCGTTTCCTCCTACTTTCTGCCGTTTTAGGGAAAATTGAGGACATGCAGAGTTATTGCTTTTACAACCCTGCAGGACAAAAGGTAGATAGGTAGGTAGGTTGGTGGAGAAGGGTTAGGGCTAAGGAGGAGAACTGAGATTGGGTCTAAGTCCATTTCACAGCTCAGTTGGTCGTTTTGAGCTTGAGCAACTTTTGCATCGTCCAGGCAGGAAAACGTCTCGACGGAAAAATCTCATCAGCAACAAACTATTTACATCACATGCTCATCTGCAGGCTGAGAAATTGACGAGATGGTCAGAGCTCATGTGAAAAATGTTGCTTCTGCAGCCGAACTGCAGCTAGAAATCTAAAAATTAGACAAAAAATTACCTTCAAAAGCTGCAAAGCAGAAGCTTTCAGGACTTCACGGAGAGAGGCCGCTGCATTATTTTCAACTAATCTCATTATTAGTAATGAAATTCATGCGGGAAATTATAAATAGCTCTTTACTCTCATGCAAATAATTAAACTTAAATAGAAACGGCTCACCGTTCAGAGCAAAGCTGTGAGATTAGACGACTGATTCTCTTTCAAAGTCTGTTTTTTTGCATCTCCAAGTGAACCTGAAGCAGCCATCAAAACCCTGAAAGCAACAGCCTCCTCAGCAGGTGGGCGAGGTGTCCTCCATGCAAGGAGGATAGAAAACTTTGGTTGTCTTCACTAAATTATAAAACTTCAAATAGTTCAACATTTGTAAGAAATGTTTTATTTTTAGATTATTATATGCTCTCTTTATCTCAGGGAGTTACTAAAATATCATGAAGCAGAGCAAATATATCAGTAATTACACCATCCCTCTCCCCAAAATAAGAAATTATTATTAAATTCATTACTGTTAAATCACGTAATATCATATATATCAAACTATTTTATATTAATAAAACATTATTTCTAAGAAGTAACAAAAAATAAAGAAATAAAATAAAGAAATAACACTTTTTAAAAATGAAAAATAAAAATAAATAAGAGCATGAAAATTTTAATTAAAGTCGAAATATAAAAAATATGTCAAATAGAAAAATAATTAAATGAAAAATAAAAAAAGGGAAAACTTTAACGTATTATAAAAGAATATATAATAATAAAAGATAAAATGGAAAAATATGTATTTTAAATATATTTTTTAAAGAAAGATTTTAAATAAAGAATTGCACAAATTAAGAATAAACATTAAAAAAGGAATAAATGACAAATTACAAAAAAATCTCAAATAAATTTACAAGTTTAAAACTAAAGGTTAAAACTAAAACAAAAAAGTGAAAAAAAAAAAACTAAAATAAAAACAAAATATTAACCCTTTCATGCATGAATTATTAAGAAAGAGTGCCACATGTTTTTTGCATACAGTAATTTACTTCCAGAGACACATACAGTGATGCTTTTTTAGTTCTTGATCATATTTTACTATTTTATTTTTTTATGTATTTTGATAGTATATTCAATAATTATTAATTAGATAAGCTTTTCAAATTTCTTTTGTATGGATATTCTATAAAAATATGGCTGTATCATTTTTATTGTTCGGTTTATCACGAAAGAAAGTTTGTTATTACAATACATGAATGTACATATATAAATATTCATTCTAGAATAAGTGACAGTGTATTGCACGACTCACTGATGTCCCCTGAAGTGGCAACATTACAAATTTTCCATATCCACCCATCAATATACTAGAAAACGGCTGTCAAATAGGTGTCCACTGTAGTGGACGCTATGCATGAAAGGGTTAAATAATGAGGCAAAATGATTAGGATAGAATTTAAAAGAATACTCGAACAAATGTAATGAAGTGTATCTGCTGGACCTGATGCTGGAGGCAGTGAAAGGAAACACACCCTGCAGCAGGAGTTCAGGCCGGCTGTCCAGCCTCGTTTACCGCATCTATAATTAGACCCGATGTAAAGTCGCCAAACCAACCAAATCCCGCCGGTCGCCGCCAGTCATGCCCAGAGGAGGAGCAGGAGGAAGATGAGGAGGAGGAGGAGGATGAGGGGGAGGAGGAGGATGAGGGGGAGTGCAGGTGCTGCTCATGCTCGGCACACTGGGACAACACCCCCAGCCTGCAGCATCCCGGCTCTTCTGATTGGTCAGACACGACCACAGCCTCAGGAGGACAACGACCGGGCTGCAGGACGGCAGAGAAGCAGACCGGTTCTGGTCCTGGACTAAAGTCCTGATCCGGTCCTCCTCGCTCTTTCCAACAGAAAGAGGGAACCAGTAGAAGCTCCAGCTCTACAGACACGAGATACGGTTTCAGTGCGGCTGATCTGTGTCACATGACCCAAGAACTGGACCGAAGACCCGTGGAAACGGGTCTGATGGAGGGACCAGAGAGCAGAACAGAGAACAGTTCTGGAAAAGTTCTGTCCCAGGAGACCAGATATTCCTTCCAAACTTCCTTAGAACCGGGCCGGTTCTGGTTCTGACTCACATCTAAAACACAGGGACAGCTCCGACCTTCACAGAGAAAAAAAGATCTTTAGAAAAAATGTTTCCCTCTGAAAGTAGGAAAGTAGGAAAGTAGGTCGCCGTCAGATTCCACCTCATCCAAATGCAACCAGTCCGGTTCTAACTGGAACCACTG
>JBBBVT010000018.1:24055354-24065371 GCA_037177035.1 Craterocephalus eyresii | reverse complement strand
ACTGGTCTAGATTCAGACCGGGTCCAACCCCTCTGGCTCCATCCACGTGAACTAGTTACCGGGGCAACCTAAGAGGACAACAGAGCACGCTGCTGCATCTCTGAGGAGCTGCAGAAGGAAAGTTCGCGTGCACGCGCCTCCTGCGCGGATCAGCTGCTCTGAGATCCGCGTTTAAAATCATGTGATCAGCAATGCGTCAAAAACCTGAATGACCAGGCCGAGTTCCCGCTTTACTCACGCTGAAAATATCCAGGATGGCAGGATGCGGTGGTGGGGGGCAGACCCCCCCCGCGGGAAGCGGCGTATGCGCGAGCCGTCCGGTCAGATCCGCTGCAACTTCCACATCCTCATCCGCAGCGGCGGCGGGGGCGCGCCTGCTCTGTCCCGTAGGAGGGATGCCGAGTCCCGGTCAGACCGGGCCGACCCGGGCTGCGCGAGGAAACCCGCCCCTTTCGTGTTAAAAACAGAAAACAGGGCAGAAAAAGCCGGCTGGATGGTGATAAGCGCAGTTCTCAGGGTGCGGACTTAGTGCGCGTGAAACTGCGGCTTCCTCGCGCGCTGCACTCCGTCACCGGTCCTGTAAACGCGCGCGGTTCCGCGTACATCTGGCGGGGAGGAGAGGGCGACCGGAGCCGCAGCAGACCGGGATGAATCACGGGGGATGACGGTAAAATCACCGCGTCACACCCTCCGGATGATGCTGCAGCGCGAGGCGCGATGCTGAGCTCAGCACCTGTGTCACGCGCGCGGAGAAAACTTTATCCGGCTCAACGTGCTTCGAAATGGACACAAACAAGTCCCGAGAGACAGAAAACAGACAGCGGGGGATCAATTCCTCCGAAATCAGCTTTAAAGCTCTGAGACGAGCAGCTGAGACGATCCATCACATCCCAAACCTTTCTGGCTGCGCGCGGACAGTGAAAGAAAATAGACCCTCTGTGTTTATGTTTTCCAGCTCCCCTCTCTACCCGAACTGGGTCAACCCCAGTGGAATTAACACCTGCCTTGCTGGGACATTATATAACAGCATGAAAGACAAACTGCTTGTTTGTGAAGCCACATTATTAGAGTCCCGCTAGTAGAACAGGGAGACGTGCTGGCTCCGATGCTGCTGGGACCGGGCCAGTTCACAGCCTTTGTGTTGGAAGTTTCAGATGAGAGGAGTAATTACTACCATTACTGTAAAAACAGAACCAAACTGTCCCACACAGAGCTGCAGGTTCTAGATCATTAGAAAAAGATCCTGGGAAATTAACTTGAAGGTCTCAGGCAGGAAATCTAGGATCTGTATGTCTGCAAAATGATCTATTAAAGAAAAGGCAAAAATTCCACTAATTCAAACAACTAGAGACTAAATAAAAATTTGCTAAATTACAATTCAGTGAATTATTGCACATTATTTTTTAATTTAACTGAGTTGAAAAAATGATGAGATCCTTCATTGGTCCCCAGTGGAGACATTTCACTGTTAAAGCAGCTCAAGCACAAAGTGAAGAAAGACATTGGACAATGGATTTAAAAAAAAAAAAAAGGATGTACAATAAATTTAAAAAAGACCATAAAGTTGTCCATCAGGAGGAAATCCACGGATTCCATGGACTATAAATAATATTCCAGTTGCTTTATTTAATTTTATATGAACTATGTTCAATTACCTGCGATATCGTTTCATGTATTATTGGATTGTAAATCAAATCGGACTCGGATCGTGACTGAATTTAAGGTATCGCCAAACATTGAATTGTTATCCATCAACTTGATATCATATCATCATCAAACGGTTGATTAACACACTAATAAATGGGCCTTTAAGGTTTAAAAGGTTGATATTTCTCAAAAAGAAGATTCAGCTCCACCGATGCAACCAGCTCGCGGCGGCTCAAAGTATCGCCCGTTATCACCGAACCAAACATGCCAAACATCCTGCTTTGCCCCAACCAACATCATGTGGCTAAAAGTGCGATTGTGACCAAGTCTGGCAGCCATGATGGACCTGAGCGGGTTTAGAAATGTCATCCAGAACATGAAGAGCGGGGCGGGTAACAAACATACCGCCCGGGGGCCAAATCCGGCCCTGGATGACCTCACTCGCAGTTCTCTCGTGATGTGATATCCTTGATTTTTTTGTTCCGGATACCTGGGATTAAACGTTTTATATTCATTGTAATCTGTAAACTTTGATGTGTGTGTAATATAATTAATATACGATAAAATATATAAATCAATAAATATCAAGAAAAATTTAAAAAACTAATAAGACAGATTTTAATTTATCAAGCAAATTTTAAGAATGAAATATTTCTCATAAAACAATGATTCAATTTGATTTATTGATATGTTTGTTTAAAAGTGTCTTAAAATAAATCAAATTGAACACACCTGACAAAATAAATTTGTAAACTTGTTAATGTCAAAATATTGTTAAAACTATACTTATTTTTTTCAAGAAAATTCAGGTTCTTCATAAAGTAAATTTAATCATCTTGTTTCTTTGCCCTAAAAAAAAAGAGAAATTCAGATTATTGTGCTGCTATTTTCCTCTTTTGGCCCTCAACAGATCAAACTGGGCTGCATATGCCTCTAAGAGATGCAGACAAATGCTCACAAGACAAACGTTCACAGTTTTGTGAGCAATTGTCTCTTTTTCCAAATTGCTCACAAAACAGTTTTTCAATTCTTATTTTTTTTAAAATGGAGATAAATTGTTAATTTCAACATTGAATTCTTACCAATTTACCAATCTTTACTTACTCAAAACTACATTTTCGCATTGTTTGTCTTTACAAACCTAATGGACAGGAGATGAGTTTATATATTTGGTGATCTACCCATGACTTCACTATTTATTAACTTCTCATCAGGCTTACCTCTTTGCTTTATCTGACTACCCAATACTCAAATGTCTTTAAGGCTTGGAAGGTAGCTGAGGATGTGCCTGATTGCATTGTGGGAAAGTGGATCAGGAATAATCCTCCACAAAACACAACTCAGTCTCACAAGCTGATGCCACCTTATACAGTAGCATCTAGAAAAGGTTCAAAGCTCTCATCGGTGTGTGAGAAAAACTCTGAGGAAATCAATTTTACATACAGATTTTCCTCCTTTGAAAGCATTTTCATAATTATCAATATGTGAACATATTTCATATCTTTATCTGTACACTTACATGTTTTTACTAAAAGTAGAGATTTGTTTTTAAAAATGGTGAGCAATTGTCTCTTTTTCTTTTAGCGTTGGGAGCAACTGTC
Organism: Craterocephalus eyresii; assembly: GCA_037177035.1. Taxonomy (NCBI): domain Eukaryota; kingdom Metazoa; phylum Chordata; class Actinopteri; order Atheriniformes; family Atherinidae; genus Craterocephalus; species Craterocephalus eyresii. Next base: position 24,062,123 of record JBBBVT010000018.1, on the reverse strand, counting down.
CTGGAAGTTAGCTGAGGGTTCAAATCCCCTCCCAGCCAATGACTGCCTTCTGACACCAAACAAGGTAGAGAAAGTGTTTCTGGGAAGTTTTAGGAAATCAGTCTTCCGTCTCCTCACCTGCATCCTCGCCGATGTGTCCGTTCCCACCCCGGCTTTAGGAGGCCTCCTCCTCCTCTTCCTCCCTGCAGGGCACGGCGCCGCCTCCTCCACGGCTGCAGACTCTTTCAGCACGACTTCCTCCGACTGGACGGAAGCAGACGGCTTCTCCTTCTGCTTTTTCTTCCTCTGAAAAGAAAAATGTTATTTCACATCAGTCCGACTCTGTCCTTTGTGATTCCAGAAGAGCTGGGCGGACTCTGCAGCTACATCAGAGTCCAGGCTGGAGCCGGAGCCTGCAGCCCGGTATCTGCACAAAGGCCTCTATTCACGCTGCCTGTGATTGCTGCTGTCAGGTAAACAAACAGGGTTTTTATTTTATTCCTGCTGCTTTTATTCCCAGCTTTGTCAAACTCAGAGACGTTTGTTTAGAGGTACAACAACGTTTTTACCGGATAAATCTGCTTTCAGAGCAATAAATCCAGATTTCTCCGATGTGTGGGTGACGTTTTCCCCGTCAAACACAAAGCTCTCTTTCATTTCATGAGTCATTCACATTTTATCCAGACACAGAAAACTTTTTCCTTCATATTTCTGGCCTTCCTATGGAAGCCCATTTACGCCACTCAGAACAGAAAAAACAAAAACGTTCTCATAATTATAAGATGCTATCTCATAATTATTACTTCTCATAATAATGCGATAGTTAAGTCATAATTATGAGATAGCGTGAAGAGGCTCCCTGATGTTCTAAGGAGACGGTTGAGTGACGCTTGGCTTAACAGAGAAAAACAATAATTCAGAAGAAGTTTTACAAATATTGAAATCCCGTGAGTTTTGGAAGAATCCCGTAGCGTCAACGTCAGCCTGATGACATTTGAGTTGAAGCCATTATTAGCCTGGTCCCGCCCAATAAATTTCACAAACTCCATACAGTCTGGTCAAGAGGGCTATTCAGCGGATTTCCAATCTCCCGAAAAATGGGGAGCCAATCAATTTTGAGCTTGTCCAGAGAGGCGGGATCTTTTGACACAGCGGGAGATTCTGTTTTCAGCACATTAAACGGAAAGTTCTCTGTGAAATGTGAGCAACGAGTTTAGTTTAGTTTAGTTTATTAAGATACCCATTAGCTGGAGCAAGGCAACAGCTATTCTTCCTGGGGTCCAACAAAATGTACACAAAAGTTAAAAACAGAAAAGAAACTAAAAATAACAAAAAACAGAAAACAACACAATCATAATAACCTCCAGATACAAGCAATGTTCTTCCCTAGTCCTGGAGCAGCCCTGGAGACATTTATAGGAGGAAAAGACGTTTTTGCCTTGCTCCCAACCGGCTTCACTAAGAGTCTGATCTACCAGTTAGCCCAGCTGGCTACACATACATCAGAGGAAAGAGCGCTGTGATTGGTTTAAGCTTCGACCAATGGCGAACAGCGGCATTTAAAGTAGGCGGGTCAACTGTCCCTTCTGAGAAAAGGTCGTCCTGAAGCTCTTGGCCAGACCCATGCTCGCATTAAAGTCGCGTTAGCCAGGCTAAGCAATTATTTTACATAAAAGAAAATAAGACAGACGATGCAAAAATGGTCTCTTTCACTGAGCCACAACTTGAACTAAAGACGGCCAATTATGAGACACAAGGCTTCTTGGCTGCAGGATGGCATGGACCTCCGTCTACCAAGCCTACAAAGAGTCTCTCCAACTTATCGAGCGACATGGTGCTCCGCTCTGCCAATCACACTGAGCCAGTGTAGCAGCCTCTCAGTCCCTGCATCACTCAGCACGGAGGGGCGACAGGAGACGACACGCTGCTACACTAACAAACAACCACAGTCTGGAATAAAGCTGCAGCTTTCCAGTGATCACGGTTACATTTTTTTCATGGGTGCGTGTCAATGTCATGAAATGATGTTTTCTCAACTTCCTCTTTTTATTTGGTCATTTCACATTGATTTTTTGCATAATCTGTGTATATATATATATATATATATATATATATATATATAAGGCCCATGAAAAAAAACTGCTACAAAATTGTCATACATCATACATTGTCATACATTTTCTCCTCTTTTTCATTAAACTATTTAAACACCTTCTGTCTTGCACAGAACTACCAAACGTTCGATAATGTTTAGGATTTTAACTCTTTAAATGCCCCAATTAATATTTAACTTACTGACTCATGCATTACAGAATTATTTTCAATATTGTAAATATTTAAAGGATGAGTCTTTGGTGGTGATTTGATACTTGCATATGTCAAAGATTATCAATTACATTTATTTTATTCCATGTTTTTAAATATAGTGTCAGAAAATCCCTCTGGAGACCCTGTTGGGTCATGTGCAAATATATCAGTCATTAATATGTTTTTGCCTTTTTCCCCATAAATCACTTTCAAACCTGCTAAAAACTACTCAACATTCAGTCATTTTCAGACATTTCCAGAATTAAATACCTGTTTATTTAACTGAATAATTAATTATCCATTGAAAAACCATATAAAACATGACATTTTTTCTATAAAATAGATATTACAGGGATGGGGCTATGGTGGTGATTATAGTTTTGGATACATAAAAGATGAGAAACAAAACTGAGTTGATGTCATTAATGTTTGTTAAGTAATATCAGATACTTCCTCTGGTGACCTTTGGTGCAAAAAGTGTCTGATTGACTCCCAATAATAATAAAATCCCAGATTCCACATTATGATATAGTAACTTGTCAAGATGTAAAAGTTATAAATAATATACATACATGTACATTTCCACATATGTGCAATAATCCTAACCTCATCATGCAAACTGAAGTCACATCTAATGATACTGAAATCGCTAGAATTCCTCTGGAGTCTCTCAAAGTATCCCAAATGGTACGTTGAGCTAACTTATCTTTTAAAGGAACATTGCAATTTAATAATACAATCATTGTTTTATTTCACTGACTGTGGTTTTATATGTATTTTTGTTCTGGTTTTCTTTATTTTATGATGTAAATATGCATAATTATAGCAGAGCTAATTTCCATGCTTACTCCTTACGTTTAGCCTTATTTGAGAAAGACCAGTTTATAGCAAACCTTTAAGTAACTTTAAGGTTGTTTTCAGTTGTATAACTCTAGAAAAAAATAAAATAAAAATCACATGTATACTAACTGTATCAAGGGTTCCTACTACCTTTTATTCTGCTTTATTTGCTTCCAATTATTTTGCTTTTAAATGCATTTGATTCATGTAAAGCATCTTGACTTGTCTTGCGCATAACATGTAACATACCGCATAAATAAATTAATTGTTCGGCATTCATTTAATTAACATGTTTTTTTATTCTATTCTATTCTAATTCATTTTAAAGTATGAGCACACCCATAGCAGGAGCAATGTGTTTCACTGAGACGTTCATCCATAAAACTGCAGGTGAACGAGGACCTCTACAGTCTGAATGTGGTACTGCATGTGCGGTGGACCCAGATGGGGCCGTCGTGTGGGAACACAATGAGACTGGAGGGAAAAATCTGCTTATTTAACCCCAAACAAAGGACATTTTCTCACCTGAGATGCTGCTTTAGATTTGGAGTTCTTCAACATGACTGTGAGGAAGAGAGACATTTCATAAGCAACACAGAGAAATATTAACCAATCATCTGCAAGTTGACCCACATCTCCACCTAAGAGGAAAGTTTTGCAGTCAGCAGGTCTAAAAATAAAACTTTTATTGAACGTGTGAGCAGAAAGGCGCGCTATGTCCTCCCACATGGGCAGCAGCACATTTCACCAGCAGTCAAAGCTGCTCCGACCACAAAGAGACGGAGCCAAAAGCAGCCGCTTGCTGCTGGAAAATGTGGATCCTGCCATCAATTTGCAATTACCAGAGCCAAAAACAAGATTTTCCACCGGGTGCTCAGTGGAAAAGCGCCTCCCTTCCGCTGCATCCTCCTCAGAGGGGGCGGGGGGCGCCGGGGTCCCACCTACCGGCCAGGTACCGCTCCAGCGAGGGCGACGAGCTCTGGTTCCAGCTGCAGCAGCAGAAGAAGAGCCAGACCAGAAAGGTGGCCAAGACCAGGAGCAGGACCCAGAGGAGCCGGGCCACGGCCGGGCCGCCGGCCTCCAGGGGATCCATGCCGAAGCAGCCGCTCCGTCTACTCGCTGATCGGCACCGGGGCTGCAGCTGGGCTCATCAACGGCTCCCAACGGAGCCCGTTAGTCCTCCGGGGGCGGCAGGAAGCGACGGCGACCACAGATGGATTCCAGCTGTTCCAAGAGGGGGGGCTTGGCTCGGACGTTGGCTCCGTGCTCCTGTTGTGTTTTACCGAAGTCCTGGAGGAGTGTGAGCGTGTGCACCTAAGAAAAACATCTGGGAGGCGTGGCTAGGAGCTGCAGGGGCCCCTCCCCGGCACATCAGGAGGGATATGGACAGAGCGAAATGCGCCCGGGGCCCTTTTTACTTTCCCCCTGGAATACCTGCCAGCTGTAACTTGTGTAATAACAGAGTAGAGGAGGGCGGAGGAGGGGGGTCGTGATGTGAACTACAAACTGAACATTCAGGTTTCATCTCATTCTGCACCCGTGCTGCAGCTTAAAACTATTACAGACCGGTTTCAGAGCCGGTTTACGGTCAACACAGGAATCCTCAGACAGGAGGTGTGGTCCGGCGGCAGAAACAACAGCGGACAGGAAGACAGAGGCGTAATCCGGCTCATCGGGCCGCCCGGCTCGCCTGGAAAGCAACCAACAAATCACTCCTCCAATCTTTAAAATGTCACTTTTATTGTCATGTCAGGTTTCCTCGTGCCTGAAAGTCTGGAGGATGTTCAGCCTTCTGCATAAAACAAGCCTATGCTGCCATCTAGTGGCCAAAAGGAGGAACAACTCTAAATGGAGCAGAAAGATTTTACACAGGAAATGATGGTAAAAGGGGATTAACTTTATGTGGAGTGGCAATAACTTAGTGCATAATGGGTTAACTTTAATTCCTAAAAACAATAAAAACCTAAATAATATCCGCAGGTTTGATGTGCTTTTCCAGCTCAGTAGAAGCCCGAGTCTTGAGCAGCCCAGTTTGGCGTCTGAGGAAAAAAAAGATAAAGAAAAAGCACAAAAACATCAGAAATAAGAAACACGGATGTTTAATTTTCCATCAGTTTGGCCCAAATTCATCTCAGATCAGAAACGCCCGTCTGGACATGTTCTGGTGGGATTATAATATGAAGTCTACCGTCTTCTTCATCAGTTAAATATCTAACCGGCCAATCAGGCGGCAGCATCTAGCCAAGTGGAGATGGTGAGACGACTCGCTGGAGATCAAACTGAGCATCAGAATGAGGCGGAAAGAGGATTCATGTGGTTGTAAGCTCTGATAAAAAGGCAACAGGAAGTCCATTATGCTCTGGTTTCCATCCATTATCTCTGAACCAGGAATAGACCGATATACTGTGTTTAGGGCCGATACCAATTTTTTTTTTTTCACCAATTGACGATTCAGAATGTCGATTTTCTTGAGCAAACATGTCTTCATGCTTTATTCAACAGAAATGAAAACCAATGGGAACTATGTTTATTTAAAAAACATGGGTGTGAATTGTCTAAAAGGTTGAAATGTAACTTCAGTGGGTTAAATCTGCATGTAATGATATCGTAGAATGATGATGGTAGTCTCTGGAAGAGCTCCACATCAGAATCACAGATGCTTAATTCTGAAACATTTAATGTGCTATTCTATGAAAAGTAGACACAAAATAAGGGCTTTATTTTCCAATTTAGATTGCCTTGATAGTAGAAATAAAAAGAATCAAATATCGGCCGATATACAGTTTGAATGATTCCATCACATCGCTGGATCTGTCACACCAGTAAATACAAGATAAAGTCTGAGCCGGTGCTACCAGGTCTAAGTGAGTGTGCTGTTCCATGCATATCCACGAGGGGGCAGCACAACACCAGGAGGTTGATTAATGCAAACAGGCAAGCACAGGAAGTGGAAACAGGATTTCAGATTGTGGACTTAGAAACTAGAAGATGAAAAAAAAAACAAACAAACAAAAAAAAAAACTAGAAGATGTTATTACCTGCTTAAAAACTAAACAGAAGCATGAAGAGGCTTGAAATGTACCCGTTTCCACGCTGATAGGATTAAAGTTTGGTATACTTTCAATCAGAAAACACGTTTTTAGTACCCGGTTTAAGGATCTGGGACTAGTTTCAGGAAACAACTGTGGTTCTCCATCAATTATTTATCAGCCCAGTACCTCCAAAACCAGGGGTACCAGTTAATTTGACTTGAGGGGCCATAAACTGGTCTCCAGTGGGCCGAACCAGTAGGACAACAATTTAATGAACCATCCTTGTAGAAAATATTTTGGACAACCTAAAAAAAAATCTGCATAAAAATGAGTGAACTTTCAACAATATTTAAATTCATTTATATAATTCTATTTAACTTTTTTAGATATTTCATCTTCATACATTTTATCTTAAATATTTTAGATATGACATATAAAATATAATGTATATTTAGATATCTATATTAAAAAACATATAGTTAATAAATGTATTTAAAATTTGTTCTTTCGATAACTTTTAGAAAGTTAAATATATTTTATATATTTTGTATATGAATTATATTTCTATTTGATATATATTTATTTTATTTTTCCAGCATATTTTATTACTA
>JBBBVT010000018.1:23937418-23947500 GCA_037177035.1 Craterocephalus eyresii | reverse complement strand
TAGGACAGTTGGCTATTTGCTAAGATAATAGCAACATGGTCCGTGTTTGTGTATTTACAAGTTGTAAAAATAGATTGGAATTGGATTAGACTGTCTGCATTGTTTCCTTGGGTTTTTTAAAGATGTCGATGCAGGTTTTTTTACACGCTGCTTGTCTTTGTCTCCAGGTCCTCAGGACCACGGCTGGTGCGCCGGCTACACCTGCCAGAAGCGTCTGTCTCTGTTCCACAGCATCATGGCCGCCGGTCACGCCTTCGACGTTTACTTCACCAGCGTCAGCCCTCAGAAGCTCCGCCTCATGATGCTGAACGCCGAGCCGTCTGAGGTAGGACCCACCGAGTCCTGCTCCATCCGTTTCTGTCCTCCTGCTGTTAACAGGGCGTTTCTTTTTACCACTGCAGAGCGTCTTGGTGTCGGTCTTCTACTCCAACCCGCAGCGGCTGGACGTGTACGTCCACAACGGCCTGGTGGCTCCAACCAACGCTGAGTTGAACAGCCAGCACACCGACTACACGCTGAAGGAACCAACGTATGCAGGTACGCTTCACACGAGGCGGGGGAAGTTTATCTGTGTAGCACATTTCATGTGTGCAGCAATTTAAGCTGCTTCACATAAAAACATTAGAAAACATTCCAGCATTAACACCAGAATATGCTTTTATGATTTTTTGGGGTTTCGTTTCACGTTAAATTGAGATTCTTTAATATTGTCAATATTAGTGTAATAAAAAACCTTTTTTTTTAAATAAACAGCTTTTTCAAAGATTTTTTAAACCTCCTAAGACGCCAAGCTGTACTTCAATTTAGATTAAAGATTTACTCTAGCTATTGTGGTAAGTAGGTACCGATGAATAGGAAAGTATGATTTATGGATTATTCTTACTTTTATTTTATTATGTATGATGTGGATATTAAATAACCTTGATAAGTGAACAACTAAATCTCTTCTGACACCACCAAACTGCAGTGTAAGTGTTTCAGAGGTTCCAGTTACTCAGAATTTAGTATTATAGTACAGACAACAAAACATGTGACGTCCTCGTGTGAGGACACTGGGCATCAGGTGGTAAAAAAAAAAAAGTCTCTATTTTTGGGAAAATTTAAATCAGGAATAGACAAGTAGCCAGACCATCATTCTGCTGCTATGATTTCTGACAAGAAAATAGAAAAAATATTTTCTTTTAATGTATCGTATTGGAAAACTTTGGTCAGTGGAAGATGTTTTTTATGTGCTATATAAATAAAATTGAATTGAATTGAATTAAAAAAAACAACTATGAAAACGTTGTTCAGAAAATAAACTTTAAAAAGAATTCCATTTAAAAATAGTTAAACAAAAACTCACAATATTTATGTAAATAAATTTTTATTCCTCGTATCCCTACATGCTTCACGTGGAGTTTATCCACTTAATTATTATTCATCACTTAAACTGAACCACTGCAAAAAGCTGCAGATTCCTTTGTTGCTGTTACAATCCTGCAGACAAAATTATTTTAATTTAAAAATGAGAATGCTGCAGAGGCTGGATGGGACAGCTCAGACTTCGGAGGGAAAGAGTCTGAATCTGTCAGATGACGACTGGAGAGAATTAAGCCACCAAAGGCAAAAAAGATGGATTGTAATCAGTTAATAGTCAGTTTTGCATGTTAAGAATTTTCTTTAAGAAATGTATGATTCAGTAATTTAGAGATAATTTGTCCCAAACAACGTTTTACATCCCTGATGGCACACACCCTAGCAAAAAAAAACAAAAAACTGTCGACTCAATAGTAACTGCAAAGCTTGAACTGGAAGTCTAATTATTTGGCTAATAAACGGAGATAAACCTCTTTACGTCTCTGCTCCAGGCCAGTTCGTCCCTCGGATGAACGCCTCCGTCGGCACCAACTTCTTCGACCAGGAGTACAAGATGCTGAAGGTCCTGCTGAGAGGTTCCACCCCGGTGGAAATCCGAACCTCCCCAGTCCTGGTTCTGGCCTTCAACATGCCCGCTGTGACCGAGGACCAGTTCTTCGGCGAGAACCTGGTCCAGAACCTCGCCCTCTTCCTCAAAGTCCCCGCCAACATGATCCGCATCACAAAGATCGTGCGGGAGGACGGCGGCGCGCGGCGCAGGAAGCGCTCGGCCGGCATGACGGTGGAGCTGGAGATCCAGAAGCCTCCGGCGCAGCAGACCACCAACGGCACCGACGGAGAGGAAGACTTCGCCTTGCTGAAGAACATCGCCGACCAGCTGGGCCAGGCGGCCGTTTCCGGGAACCTGAGCCAGTCCATCGGCTTCAACGTGTCCTCCATGGGGATGATCCCGCCGCCCCCGCCCTCCTCAGACCCCAGCTGGAACGAGGTGAGGCTGGAGCTTCGGCCGGGGGTTTCTATGTGACGGAAACCTGTTTTACAGACATTTTCCTTCTGAAACTCAAGGTGGCGATGGTGGAGGTGACGAGGAACGAGCCTACGGCCAACTTTTTATCCGGCGTGGCCGACCTGCTGCTGGTGGAGGAGCCGGTGGCCGGGGAGTTCGTGGGTCCGCTCCACCGGCAGCCCAGCCTGATGGCCGTGGACGAGCAGGTAGGAGCCGATGCTGCACGCCTCACTTTATCCCTCAGAGTCGCAACAGGAAGCCTTCACCGTGGATTCTGGCTTCTTACTGTACGACAGAGTTTTCCTGGGTTTTTTATTCTTAATTCATTCGCTTCTGTTTTACCTTCCATGTTTTTCATCTTATTTATTAATAATCAACCAGACAGGAAAACCACATAACTGGATGGATGGATGGATGGATTTGATCTGATGTTAAATGGACTAAATAACATTCAGGCGTCTACAGAATGATTCTTAAAGTACACATAAATGAGAGAAAAGTAACAATGAATAAAAATTTTATGAAAATCATAACATTGTTTTTTAATTGCGTTTCAACAGGATTTTTTTTTTAATTAGCAAAAAATATTTGAATCTAATTCAGATCATCAGCTAATATTTAGCTGAACAATCCTCTGAGGCCATCACTGCAATCAGCTGCTCCTTTTTTTAAACTTAATTAAATGAAAAAAAATAAAGTTTCTTGATTAAATAAAATTTATATTTGTTATTACTTTAATCAGTCACCAGTTATTTAAATTACTGTTATGAATTTTGCCTTTTCTTTGCTGGGACGGATCATTCTGCAGGCACATGTAAATATTTTTCATACACTATCTCATGATGATATTATCAAATATTAATCTGCGTTTTTGTTCCAACCTGGAAACATGAAAGTTTTGTAAACATATAGATAAATAATAAAACGTTTGGTGTTTATTCGTGTGCAGGTTAACTGCGTCTCCGTGGGAGTGACCACTCTGACCGTGACGGCCAGCCTGAAGGACGCCGGCGGAAACAACACGGACGGACTGGACGGAAACACCACCATCTTGTTCAGAACCTGCTGGGCCAACTTCACCGACCTGTCCGTCGTCAGCAGCGGTGCGTCTGCGTCTCCTCACGCTCACAGAAACAAGCGTTTGAATCTAAAAACTTAAAATATATTTTTTAAATACATCCCTACAGGCGAGAACCTGACGATGGTCTTCACTCTGAAGGAGTGGGGCGCCGAGTCAAAGGCGTTCTCCGTCAAGGACACGCCGACAACCATCGCCCCGACCACCTCAGAGCGGCCGTCCACCACCGACGACAGCATCTTCAGCTCCAGTCCTGCTCTGAGCGTGTGCCAGGCCTGCCTCGCCAGCGTCATCTACCACGTGGCCTTTTGCTCCACCGGCATCACCTGTTAGAGAGGACGTGATACCTCAGCTTATATTTACAGTTTCTACCTTTTTTGGTGTCTTTTTTTTATCAACTGAATGAGGTGTAAGAGACACAAAGTTTCCTCGTATGGTTAAGAAGTGTGACAGTTTGCCTGTATCTGAAGGTAAATATGACGTTATATGACCACTGTTGCACTTTATCCATCGTTTTAAACTGATTCTGCTGTCAATAAATAAATTTTTTCACTTGTAATCTCTGTTTATTTTAGTATTTTATGAGGCTGAACTCTGTCCATGGTGCTGACAGGCTGTATTATTTTGCCGCTTCGCCCCAGGACGGTGGCTCTTTGCGTCCACTGGAGGGCGCCACATGTAAAAATCTGTCATGAGGCAGCTAAAGGGATTTTAGAACTTTTGTTTATAGAGAAAAGTGAAAAAATTAAAGGTGAAGCTTGAATATTAAGAGAAAAAAATATTTATAAATTTGATAAAGAAAGGAAATTATTTCGTTCCTCGCTCTATCACCTTCACACTAGAGAAACAAGAAGTAAACAATTTTCTGTTGTTTACTGAAAATTGAATTTTATTAAACTTCAGTTGAATTTTATTAAACTATTTTAGGTCCATGATGGTGCACGTGCAGGGCTATGGCCAAGCAACCTCCTCCAGAGACAAACCTTTTTAAAAAACTTAATTCCTTTTTAATATTTATTATTTTTCCTTATTTAATTTCTTTAAATTATTACTGTTATCATCATCATTACCATTATTAGAATTGGTTCCTGTTTGTGCTTTTACTAACTCTCCTATTAAAAAAGCAATTGGTTAAGATCTTCGATATTTGGCGTGAAGTCACCGCAGTCAGCCGCAGGTGCGCGTGCCTGTTTCAGGTGGGGTGAGTCACATTTCTAAAGGCAGTATTTCTCTTTGCTGCTGACGTTTCTATCCGGTTTTACAGCGGACATAAATTCCACAAAATCCCCAGGATCCGTTTTGTTGCGTATATTTTTCTCTTAAACTTGACGTAAAGTAAACGTGCTTAACTTTAACACAGTGTTATACAAGTTGTGATAAAACCGGCTTCTTGCTCTTTGGTGAGCTGATCTCTCGGCCTCACGCTGTCATTTAACGCTAAACTCGGACTTTTGGTTGAAACTTGGCCCAATATACTCGGATTTTGCTTTTCAAAATAGTTGTCGGGCTATCTGTCCGTCACGTGCCCCTCGCTTCTTCCTCACGCAGCTCCCGTTCCCCTGGCAACGTTCCAACGCTGACGTCATCTTTCGCTGCGGCCGTGTCCCGTGTGACGTCACAGTGACATTAAAAGGGTGTCTTTGGGGGGCAATATTTTCATTCCACCGGCATCAACGAGCCAGAGATCATTGTTTGATCGTTAATCTGCGGATTAACCATTTAATTAGCACGAGATTCACTTGAAGACAAACTGATTTGTCTGAACTCCGACAAGATGGAAAGCGTCCTTAGTTCATTTTATCAAGTCATTGTAAAAGGTGCCAGACTTTACAGAACCTGGCCGTCAGGAGAGAAAAGGCAGAAAGGTGACTTAGCTGGTCGTCCAAAGTGGAAACAGTCGAGTTATTACCGCTTTTTTCCGCACAGTATTCCCAGGCATCCTGATTTTAAAAAATTTCAAGTCTACACGGAGAAACCCAGAGGCAGCAAGGTCTTACCGAGTCTACTGTGTCCTGCACAAAAGACTGTTTCATTTGCTGACCAAGTTACAGAAATACCTGATAAAGTTGATCCCAAGCCAGGTGCATTATACCATTATAATACGATTATCAATCATCCAGTCTTCATTTGGAAAGGCGAGAACTCACAGCATCCTCAGGATGCTGCAGGTGCCAGCCAATGTAAAGTTAATCTTAATCGAAGCATATTCTACCATTACATGATGATTATCAATCATCCAGCCTACACGACCAAAGAAATAGAGAAAAATACAGTTCCCACTCGCAAGAATTCACAGGATAAGTTTGGCGATGAGGAAAAGTCCCCCAAAGCACTGGGAGAGCAGGAGATTTCGGGAGGACAGGATTTATCTCAAGGACAACAAGACGATTGTGTTATCACACAAAGTGGGAATACAGCTGAGTCTTTCGACAATGACGGGAAGATGTTGGATTTCTTGACATCACAGGACGATTTATCTGGGGACTCAGCGATACTATCGCCTCCAGAAGGAGAAACTAACTCTGCTGTCCAAACTAAAGACACAGCTGATGACGACAAAGTTCTTCCTACTGAGAAGACTGGACAGTTCAGAGCACTCGGAAAGCAGGATCTGAACGCTCCTGTTGAATTATTTCAAGATTCAGATGATCATCTTAGTCTGACCCAAAGTTTGAATACAGAGGAGTCTCTTAACAGAGACAAAGACATTGTCTCTGTTTCTGATACTCAACCTTTTATGGAAGATGGAAAAGTTCAATCAACAGACTCAGAGAGTCCACAACCTCCATCTGATGTCCGATCTACAGAGACAGCTGATGATGATAAAATCTTTCCTCCTGTGAGCGGTTATAACTCTCCCCTCCCTCGTGAGGATGAAAAGTTCAGAGCCCTCAGACAGCAGGATCTGAAGGCTCCTGTTGAATCATTTTATGACACTTTAGATAAATTTAGTCTGGATTTAGAGAATCCACCGCCTGCGTCCGCTCTCCAATCCAAAGATTCATCTGAATCCCAAGACGATTCTGTTATGAGACAAAGTCGGAATACAGACGAGTCTCCTGACAATGACCAGAAAAAGTCGGGCTTCCTTCGTTCTGCCATTTGTTTCATCAGTAAACATCTTGGACTATACAACCCTAACCTGTCCTGGGTGAATATCACGGCTGCGGACCGGCGGAGTTTGTCCAAACGCAAACGGCCAGCTTTTCTCATTTGTCCTGTTGCAGATTATTATCCCCCGCACGATTGCTTTTTTACCCGTCCTGAACTTTCAATAGGAGAGTCTCCAGACGTCACAGATGAGAATTTATCCGGGGACTCAGACGTACCACAGCCTCCTGAAGGAGAACCCAAGTCTGAATTATTTCAAGACTCAGAAGATAATCTTAGTCTGAACCAAAGACAGAATACCGAGGAGTCCCTTGACAAGGACAAAACCCCTATTTCCGTTACTGATACTTTTACGGAAGACAGAAATGTTGGATCAACCAACTCGGAGAATCCACAGCCTCCATCTGATGATGTCCGATCTACAGATACGGCTAAAGATGGAGAAAAAGTTGATCCTTTTATGATCCAAAGATGGAATACAGACGAGTTTTTTAACGAGGACAAATACATCATCACAGTTACTGATACTCAACCTTTTATGGAAGATAGAAAAGTTCAATCAACAGACTCAGAGAGTCCACAGTCTCCATCCGCTGTCCGATCCACAGACACAGCTGATGATGACAAAGTTTTTCCTTCTGTGAGCGGTTTTAACTCTCCCCTCCCTCACAAGGATTCCCAAGTCGAGCGTTGTGAGGATGAAAACCCACCAGAAGCTCAACCACACTCTGGACAGTTCAGAGCGCTCCGAAAGCAGGATCTGAACGCTCCTGTTGAATCCGTTTACGACACATTAGATCATCTTAGTCTGACGCAAAGAGGGAAAACCGAGGATCAAGGACCACAAGACGATTGTGTTATCACACAAAGTGGGAATACAGCTGAGTCTTTCGACAATGACGGGAAGATGTTGGATTTCCCGACATCACAGGACGATTTATCTGGGGACTCAGCGATACCAGCGCCTCCAGAAGGAGAAACTAACTCTGCTGTCCAAACTAAAGACACAGCTGATGATGACAAAGTTCTTCCTTCTGAGAAGACTGGACAGTTCAGAGCACTCCGAAAGCAGGATCTGAACGCTCCTGTTGAATCATTTTACGACGCATTGGATTATCTTAGTCTGAATCAAAGCTGGAAAACCGAAGAGTCTCTTAACAGAGACAAAGACATCGTCTCTGTTTCTGATTCTCAGCCTTTTATGCAGGACAGAAACATTGGAACGGACTCAGAGAATCCACAGCTTCCATCTGGTGTCCGATCTACAGATACGGCTAAAGATGAAGAAAAAGTTGATCCTTTTATGATCCAAAGAAGGAATACAGAGTTTTTTAATGAGGACAAATACACTTCCACAGTTTCTGATACTCAGCTTTTTATGGAAGATAGAAATGTTAGATCAACGGACTCACAGAGTCCACAGCCTCCATCCGCTGTCCGATGTTCAGACACAGCTGATGATGATGCCTTACTTCAAGAGGAACGAGATAATTCTTCAATGATCCAAAGTTGGAATATAACTACTATATTTCGTCTTTTTTGCATCTTCATCTTTCTCGGATTTTTAATTTACTATCTGTCCTCCACCTCCATGTTCAGAAACGGCACTATGGACGCTAATTATTCTGAAACTGTATCCATTCCAGACATCTGGCACGGTTTCAGTTGGATTGCCAATGTTTTTTTCAGGTTCATAATCCCATTTTTGATTTATTTGATTCTGGCTTTTATATTCCCAATAGTTTAGATTCACATGTTCCCAATCATAAATAGAAAAAGGAGCAGAAAGAAGAAGAAATGTTTAAAACCTGCCCCTTTCTTGCAACAATTATGTTAGGAAAAAGGCCAAAGAACCAGAGGTTCATAGAAGGGAGGGTTAGGGTTAGGGTAAGCAGCAACCAAACCAAAGCACAAACAAAAACCAATGGCATCCAGCAAACGCCCCAGTCAGTACCAGATGGAAACAGAAACAATGAACCAAGTTAATGTGCTGTCACAGTATTATCCTGATATATGACAAGAATAAAAAAATTCATTTTCTTGCAGAAAACTGATTAAACACAGACGCTTGCAAGATAAATAAAACTGTAAAATTATGGAATAAAAACAAATGAGAAAGTTAAACATTCTTGAAAACAGCATTGAACATTATAAAGCACAAGAATAATTCCATCTCTGCTATCCATTAGCAAAAAGATGGTGTCATCAGCTTTGGGTGAAATTAAACCTGACACACCCAAACAGAAATGGTTCGGATGAATGAACCGCTTCCCGGTCTTCGGATCAGCAGATCCAATCTCCTGGCGGTTCCACTCGCCTTGAGTCCACCGGCTTATTTTCACCAAGACAGAATCAAACACACGGAAGAATGAGCCACAGCAGATCCACGTTATCCAACGATGCCCTTAATATTATTGTTAAAAGAAAAAAAATACTAGCCTACAATGTTGACTTTATTTATTAATAAAGCATTTTTCATTTCATTCATGTTTTATTTTATTTAAGTAACTTTTATTTGTTACTTAAGCAAGTGATACAGTAATGAAAACATCTCCATGCAAGGTCATACACTCTTTCACACGGACACTCGGTGAAGGAATATAGTCTGTGGACACCATTAGTAATCTACACAATCACAAATATTTTCAGATTAAAGAATTTTAAAGGCTTTCTCAGCTTTTTTTGCTGTGGTTGTAGAAAATAAACTACATTTAAGACCTGTTAGTGATTCTTAATGCACTATTTTGAACATGTGTTTACTGTTTTTTATTGTTTTGTATGCACTCTACTCTATATTTTGCTTATATTGTACAGCGCTTTGGAACAATGTCCTTGTTTAAATTTGCTCAGAGAAAATGGACTGGAATGGATGAGAGTTTTTACCAAATGCACGGGGTGCTCAAACACTTTTTTCCACCTCTGTATTTTACAACATACTGCTCTCCTTCTGCCTTCAGTACTTTTCCACTTTACACAGAATAGAGAGTCCTCCATGTAACTGCAGATTATTTTATTTTAATGATAGTTAAAATAAAAAAAGCTTGAATAGTTTGAAATTATCATAATAAAGCAACATGGATTTATTCTAACAGAGCGGCTAATAAGTTGCTTATTTATGCTAATGACCCACTAGCCTGCCGTCTCTGCTATACATGAACATTAAAATTACTTAACTGTGGAGATTGTAATTAGATTAGCACAAGCAGACTTCAGAAGTGCATTTTATCAAATAAGCAGAAGATTTGGACATTTGGACATTTGATCCAACCAAAAAGATGCAGACCTGTCAGCTGTAGTATGCAGAGGAACACTGAGCTGAAATTTTCTGATGTCTGGGAGATAACCGCCTCCTTCTATGGAGGCACACACCGGCCATGTTTACATCAGAGTTTTAATTCCCCTTTAATTCAGGATTAAAGTAAATTCTGCTTTAAACAGGTGAAAATGAGCGTGTAAACATTAATTCCTGATTAAAAGTTAATTCTGAATGAAAGTTAATCCTGAATAAAGAGGCTGGTTTATTCCAGG
>JBBBVT010000018.1:23886362-23897709 GCA_037177035.1 Craterocephalus eyresii | reverse complement strand
AATAATAATAATAATAATAATAATAATAATAATAATAATAATAATAACAATAATAATAATAATAATAATAATAATTTTGCTGCATAATTGGAAACCGGCTGGCACTCGTTTTACTGAGTTCAGCAAAAAATAATGGACTGGAATCCTAAACGAAACACGTCATTACCCTAATTTCTGAGGGAAGCCAACTCATTCTGATACAGCAGCTCCTCAACATAAACATAAACAGTATGTTTCCGGACTAAAGCAGCCCCCTATGTGTGCACCAAACAGACTTTCTCTTACTTGTAATGAGGAATTAAGAAAACATTAAATCTTTAAATTAGAAAATTGTAATGAAGATGCCCTGTCAGACTTATGTCCACTTATATAAGTGAAGTGTAAGTGTGCTTCTTGGACAACATCATTTCCATGACGTTCATGTTAAATTACATTGTGAATGGATGTTTGCTGCTGTTTTGTTTGCCACAGTTCTTACCAGTTTCCTTTTCACCTTCACCTTGCGTTCTTTCCTTCCTCTTTATCATCTCTCCGTCTTTGGACATACAATCTTACAGAAATAGATTGTATTAACCTAGCTGAAAAATAGCACAAATATGAAAAAGTACTAATAAAAATACTAATAAATAACAGCTCTCTTTATACTGTCATCCAAAAGTCGAACAACCAAACGTGTTTCATGTCTTATAAGCGATAAACATGGATCCTAATTACAGACAGACCATTCTTACCTGAACCTAATCAGAACCCAAGTCGTTTTTATCAATTACTGAACGGTTTTTACACTTTTCCAGTCTTTTAATTTTTTTAACACATACGATAAAAATAAATGCATTTAAAATGTCATAAATTTTAGGGATGCTGGGATTAATTTACCCGGAAAACGGGCTACAGACACCTCAGGTCGATAAAGTTTCTTTAAAACTAAGAAAAAACAAATCTGTTTACATCCTGCAGCTGCTGCACGCGCTCAACTCAACGCCTTCTCCTATTGGTTGTCGTAAAATCTAGCCCCGCCCGTTGCACGTAGACCGGTAAGGTCAAAGGGAAAGGAAAAGTTTTAAACACTCAATTGATTTTTCTAAACAGAAAATGTTTTATCAGAACTGATTTACTTTGAGTAAGCTGCTCGCGCCTCCTTTACATAAACGGAGTCCGTCTAGTTGCTTAAAACTGCGAGTTGTTCTGAAGCGGTTTAATGTTTATTAATATGCATGCGCAGTGCGTCCCACGCGCACGTCTGTTGGCGCGAGCGCCAACCTCAATCAAGAGGAAGAAGAGGAATATTTATCATAATTTGGGCCCCGATCCTTCCAGAAGGTAAGCTACATCTTGTGTTAAAGTCTACAATCCCTACGTGTCTTTTGTTTTGGGGATTCAAACTGTAAAAACCAGCTTGTTTGTTTTTTATTAAGTTAGTAAACTTTGTTTTCTTGTGTTTGTTTTTTTAAGATTGTTACTCGTAGTTGTGTTTAGCTAACATTAACCCTTTTATATTATGTTTGGATGACACTGGGAAGTGTTTTAATGAACATAAATCACTAAAAGGGCCAGTTTTACACGATTTGAGCGTAAACGATTGAAACTTTTAGATTTAGTGATAGTTTTCAAGCCATTCCTGAAAAGTTTTTATCAGATAAAAGATCAAATTAGCTAACATTACACTGCAGTGAATGCTGAGAAATATCTCATTTATAGCTAGATGTCTTAGTGTTGCTGCTGGAGAAGAAGCACTTCTTTCACATTTCTGTGTTGTTCTGGGTCACTTTTAGCTGCAAAGACAAGAAATAGATTTTTAAAAGTCGTATCCTAGTAACTTTGTGGCGGTGATAATAGCACGATGGTGCGTGCATTACTAAAATACTTAAAAGTTTTTACTGCCTTTCCCTTATCATAGTCCCAAAAAACTCGCCTTTTCAAGTTCTGTATTTGACTTTTACAAATAATCATTTTGCATTCTAGAGTAGTAGTTATCCAGACGTTTCAATGTCTGCCCTTCCTCATCACATTTGTATTTCTCAGCATAGTGTGCAGCATGAACTTTAAAGCCTTGAACAAACAGGTACTACGTAGTAATCAGGTGATAGTTGCAGGTATTAGTCAGAAAATTAGAATATCCTGAAAAATGCTGCATTTCTGTAACTTTAAAGATTATATGTACACATATATAAAAAATATTATGCATTTCAGCTTTAATTTTAGATTTTCCTGATCAGGATTTGCAGCTTTAGAAAACCTCAAATTAAATTAGTAATTTAGAATATTGCTTGTAATCAATAAAAAATGGATTTTAAACACAAAGATGTCAGGCCTCTGAAAGTAAAACCTTTCATCTGTACTTAGTACATAAAATGTTTTGGTTTCACCTTTTATGATGAATTACCTGAATAAATCAACTTTTCCAGCATATTCTGATTTTCCGAGTACTACCTGTAGATGAGGGCGCAACGTCCTCAGCATGGCTTGAGTCCAGTCAGATGGACTGGGTTTAGTTTCCTGAAGACCTACATCATAATTTTTTATTAACACATTTTAAAAACCAGTTGTATGTAATGTTGGAACTTGATAAAAAGCATATTAACACTTCCACCCATGCTTGATATGTTTATCATCTGCAGCTGGTGGCTAATGTCGGTTATTTCCATCTGACGGCTGACTTCCTGCTTTTGTTGTTAATTAACTCGGATGTTTCCTCCCTTACAGATAAAACCAGCCACGAACATGACAAGAGGAAGGTAACAATGTCTCCTTATGACATATTGTTCTATGGATGTTTTAAATTTGTGGATGTAAAGCTCCAGACTGACTTAATGAGATGTCTTTGCAGAGGCTGT
This sequence comes from Craterocephalus eyresii, assembly GCA_037177035.1. NCBI lineage: Eukaryota > Metazoa > Chordata > Actinopteri > Atheriniformes > Atherinidae > Craterocephalus > Craterocephalus eyresii. The sequence continues at coordinate 23,894,875 of JBBBVT010000018.1, read as the reverse complement.
TCGCAGAAAACCTTTGAAAATGCATCTGGACAGAAAAGAAAAGCAACAAAAGTAAGAAACGAAAAATAGATTTTTGTCTTAAAGTTTGGTGGAGTTTTGCAGAAACTGTAAAATAAAACTTGTTTGCTTATTTTCTTCCAGCAAAGCAGCAGACGGAAGTATCACCCACTTTCAAACCTAACGTGCGAGAAGGTGAAGCTGGAATCAGAGCATCAGAAAATGTGACAAAAACCAACAAAAAAGTTAAAACCAGCTGGATGTTAATTTTCATTTCAGAACCAGATGGAACTAGGAGTCCTGTATCCACATGTCCTCATGGAGAGCCCTGACAAAGGACTCAAGACCAGCAGCATCGGGCCCAGTAACGTGGCGGTTTGGTCCACAGATCCATTGGTTCGGCCTTCTCCTCTGCCTCATCTGGGGTGAGTTTCTGTCACTTCACGGCAGGAGAATCGGCCAGTTTCAAGTCATTCCAGCATCATTAGGAAAGTTTGGCTTCAGTTTCCAGGAAGAAATCATTTATTAATAAAGAGTTTAAAGGGACACTGTGTAACTTCAGGCCCAAACATCAGCCTAATGTGAGTAATGATTGATGATTTTTGGGGTCATTAACAGTGTTTGATGAGTGTTAGCGCTCCGAAGCGGCTCCCTTCTTCAGAAATCAGCTCCCCCTAGTGGCCAAAAGTTACACAGTGTCCCTTTAAATATGTGAGGAACCTCTGTGCTCTGAAGACGACGGTTGCATTGATCTGCCAGGTCATGCCGTCATTGATCTATATGTTCTGAGATTTAGCTTTTTGTCTCGGTTTTATTTCTCTGTGAGTTACAGGTGGGGATCTTCTCACGACGTTTGGATGAAGATGATCAGTAAAGAGCTGGATTACAGACACAGCAGCAGCTTCATGCAGAGACACCCCAGCATACAACCCCGAATGAGATCTGTCCTCCTGGACTGGCTGATGGAGGTAATCATTCATCTGGAGGTGACTGTGGAAGCAACGGAGACTGCTGGAGATGGTCTGGGTCTGCTAGGGATGCAAACAGTTCTATAATCGTTGATAAGAAAGTAACAAATTAAAATAAATTAAATGCAATTAATCGTGTTTTGAGCCTGTAATTCCTCACCACTCCTAGTTCAATAAGGGCGCTTGATGCCAGAAGTTCTTGATGAACATGCAGGAACACAAGAGAAGCTGTCCTCTGATCATTGACATAATAATTTCATTTATTATATTTAATTAATATCTGTGTTTGCATTGTTCCATGTGTAAATGTGTTCCTGCTGTTAACAATAAATCTTTTATTAAGGAATATAATTAGCATTTTCATATAATTCAGAGGGAAGTTCAGCTTCTCAGAAAAACTGCCACTTATCAATTAATGGATCAATAAGATAAAAAAACTATCGATTAATGAATTGCTTTATAATTTGCATCCCTAGGGTCTGCATAGAAAGATCTAGACCAGTGGTTCTTAAACTAGCAAATTTTTTTATATCATGGCTGTCAAAATTAAATCATGAATGCAGAGAAAAATCTAAAATTAGCCTAATTTTTTAATCCTTATTCAATGACAATCTGAACGTTTTAAAGCCTAATATCTACAGGTACTACTGGGAAAATGAGAATATCCTGAAAAGTTTTGTATTTCTGTAACTTATCTTTGAAGATGAAATGACACATGTAGACAAATAGTCTGCAAATCAACATATTTCAGCTTTTATTTGTTAACATTTTGCTGATTAGGATTTGCAGCTTTAGAAAACCTCAAATAAAAAAAAAAACTCAGAAAATGTGAATATTGCTAGAAATAAAAAATGGATTTTAAATACAAAATTATCAGGCCTTTGATAGGAAAATCTTACATCTGTACTTGGTACATTAAAGTTGTTGGTTTCACCTTTTATACTGACTTGCCTGAATAAAACAACTTTTCCAGCATATTATAATTTTCCCATTAGTACCTGTAGACGATCCTGCAAGATCATCCTTCTGATATCTTGAACTAATGATTGTCATGGCAGGGGTAGAGGTCGTGAACACAATCGTTTGTGTTTCTGGGGGGTCACGGCTCCAAAAGTTTGGGAACCCCTGATCTAGGCAGCCATGATGGTGGCTCCTAAACTCCAAACTGGCATCACCTCTGCAGCATTATCTCTCCAGGTGAGCGAAGCCTACGCTCTCCACCGGCAGACCTTCTACCTGGCGCAGGACTACTTTGACCGGTTCATGCTGACGCAGAGCAACATTGGGAAGGATCTGCTGCAGCTGGTCGGGATCACCTGCCTGTTCATCGCCTCGAAGATGGAGGTAAGGAGGGAAAGGGCCTCATTTATAACCGCTCCTTATCACAGAGGGGTGTGCATGTGGAACATTTTCATCCAAACTTATTCTGACACTTTATTTCTAAAGAACGTTTAGAAAGGCCTGCACAGTAAAAATCAGCGATTTTTGCAGAGTTGTGCTGAGGGACCCTCTGTGTTCTGCAGGGGCACCGTTGTTCAGGACAAAAAGAGACTATTTCACGTTTGTATTTTCCATCTTCGTAGGAAGCCTGTCCTCCGAAGCTCTGGCAGATGGCCTACGTGACGGCAGGGACCTGCTACGAAGACGAGATTCTCAAGATGGAGTTGATCATTTTACAGGTAACCATGATGACATCTGAGCTGAGTTACGATGTCCGTGTTGGAGTTTTCTCATTTTCTGTTGTTTATTCCAGGCACTCCGCTGGAACCTTTGCCCCGAAACCTCCGTCTCCTGGCTGAATCTCTACTTTCAGATGCTGTCTATGAGCTCCAGCTCCAACCTGCTAGAACCACAGTTTCCAGAAGACGAATACCTACTAATGACACGTGTGCGTGTTTTTTGTTTTTTTTACCGAAACCCCATTATATTTCATGGATGCTTTTATTTGCGTTTGACTCTGTGACTCTGTTTTCAGCTGCTGGATCTGTGCATTCTCCACATAAACTCGCTGGACTTCCAGTATCGAGTGTTGGCGGCTTCGGTTCTGAGTTATTTTCTACACCAGGAACGAGTGGAAAAGGTTTCAGGTGAGAGTCGGTTTCCTTTTAGCAGCGCTGAGGCGGAGCTGTGTCATTCAGCCGTCGTGCCTCTGGGTTTCAGGCCTGTCCGAAGACGACATCCAGCCTTGTGTCGCATGGATGGCGCCGTTCGTAGAGTCAGTCGGCCGCTCTGGCAGAGCCCCGCCGAGGGGATTTACCGCGATAAAGAAAGAAGACCGACACAACATCCAGACGCACACGGACTACATGACCATGCTGGTTAGTGCTTCTTATTTCTTTCTTTTCGCAGCGTAGAAAGTTAAAAAATCTCTGTCAGCTGCAGAGACAGCAAATATCAAACTCTAAATATAATAAATAATATAATAAATAAAAATGTAATGTAATGTAATATTAGAAAAAAAATTATAATATAAATATCGTAAAAACCAGAAAAGAAAATTCAATGTTTCAGACCCACTCATTCTATATAATGTCAATGTATGCGATACTGAATATGAGCAATAACCTGGTAGGGAGATGCATTTCAGGAAACAATACTATGAAAATTGAATACTATAAAATCAAATACTACTACCGTCCTCTTCCGCTTATCCGTACTACTATATAGAGCTGGGCAGTATAGTGAGATTTTCAGATATATCGAGTTTTTGTCATCCAAGATTTAGAATGTGTGAATATCGTTTATATCGAGTAAGCTTGTTTTGAGTTATAAATATCTCTTCTTAAGCATTTTTTCACAACTATACCCTCGCTATGGTCGTTGAAAAGTAGTTTTTATTATTTTAATATACATTTACTTTAATTTCAGTCAGATATTTTAATGCACATGTGCTTCTGATCCTAAATAAAAGTGCATTTAGCACTCAAGACTGTAAATTTGAACATTCTCTTTGTTAACTTGACCAAAAAAATGTATGTTGATGTAAATCGTGATTGAGGAAAAAAATTGTCGATATGAAAACTGGTTCATATCGCCCAGCCCTACTACTATATTTGAGCCACCCCCCCCATAAAACTTTCTTTGAAGCCTCATTTCCACTGCTGGCATGGAAGAAAATTTCCCCATCCATTCCAGCCCGTTCCCACCTTCATCCAAAGTGTCCGAGGGTCTCTGGTGGAAACGGGAAGCCTGGATGAGTGCGGCACAACTTCAGCTCCATTTCCTATTTCCATAACACCAAAACTCAAGCAATATTGACCTTTAACTTTAATATTGATGCCGTGTAAACACGGGCATGACTGATCAGGGGTGTAGAAGCACAAGTGGCTCTTTGGACAATGAATCTTAATAATTTAGGATAAAACCGATAAAGAACCAATTAATGTTCTTAAATATAGACATGGTCACAAATGCAGGTTTTTGTTTTTTTTTTGTTTTTTTTTCATTAAATAATCACATTGAATTCTCAGTAAATTAAAAAAAACAGTAATATTCTTTTAGATCCATTTTTCTTGTCATTAGTTTGAAAACTCAAACCTAAAAATAGTTCTCCACAAACATCTGCACATGTATTACTCACCCATCCAGAAAGGTAGAACGTAGCCTCTGAATTGGTGTCCAATACAGTGGATGCTGTGCATCAAAGGGTTAAACCCAGAAAATAAACATTTAATGGTTTATCTACTGGGAAATTTAAACTGTTTTTTTTCTCTTAACTCATTCAATTATTAGTATTCTTCTTCCAAAATGAGATAAATGTTGTCTAAACTGCTATAAAACTAGAAATTTGTTCTCGTATGTGTCATTATTCACCAACTGTCTCTCTTCCCATCAGGAGGATGCTTCTCAAAATCCAGGAAGTAGTCACATCCTGGTGGCTCCCAGCGACCTGCAGGAGGAAGGCTGACACCAGTATAATCAGAACTTATTCTGGAAATGGTCCAGTTGTCTGAATTCAGGCATCATCCACGTTTAGACTCAGATCTGAGCCACAGCTTTTAAGATTTAAAACTTTTTATAGCTTCAAGTTTGTCATTTCAAAGAAATGATTCGTGCAATCGCCGCCTTTTATACGAAATGTTTGTACTCAGATGTTTTTAAGGCTCAACTTTAATGAAGCATTAAGGATGAAATGAACATAATGTGCATTTATCAGGTTCTACCAATGTTTACCACTCAGGGTGTTTTTAAAAAAAAAATCAAATGTATAACCTGTATTTATTTAAAGTTTATTTTCTACCACAAAATAAAAATTACACCCTCCTCCTCCTGAAGCAGCAGAATCTTTTTATCTGCTAAAAGTAGAGTTTGGCCATCGCCTGCAGGAATCTCTTCTTCCTCTTCTGTGCAGCCAGCTGCAGGACTTCCTCTGGGTTACTGGTGTTCAGCTCCGTCTGGCCGATCGCTTTGATCTGGAGAGGAGAAACGCAGCAGTCGCTGAACCTTTTCTCTCCTGCAGCTCAAACAACGAGGTAATTTCTGCAGCGTGAACGGATTTCATCAAGAGCTGCTATCCCACAACTTTTACATGCTTTCCTTCTCCAAAACACCCGAATCAAATGGCTCAATTCCTTCATCATCATGTCCTTCAGCTCTGCAGAATCCATGGATGCATCTAGAAGCTGCATGGTAGTAATGGAGGACTGGACTTTAACCCCCCGGGTTGCCATGAGTGGCTCAATAACAGGGTTGCAAAAAACTAGAATTGGGCGTTAGGGGTAGGAAAATTGAATCGAATATCTGGATTTTTTTATTTCACAATTTTAAAATCGATTTTTTTGTTGTTACTCTTCTTGTCAGGCATTAAAGCAGTAGAATGTTGATCTGGCTACTGTGTTGCTTTTTACTCATTGAACTAAAGGGGGAAAAAATGATCAAAAAGATTTTTTGGCACCGCAGTGTCACAGCGAGAAGGTTGCTGGTTTGGGCTGCTAACAAACTTACCGCTATCTGTCTCTTCTCGGTCTCGCCCCGTTTGTGGTGAATATCTGAGCCAAGGTCAGGCGGAACAACTGGAGATATAATTAAAACCAAAAAGAGACAAAGTGCAGAAAAGCTTAAAGAAATAAGGACTAATGGGTCTGTAACAGGATACGGGTGAGGTACTCCAGGATGGTGACGTCCCAGATGTAGTCGTAGAAGGAATCCATGGCGTCGTGGCTGTGAAAGCGTTAATGCATCGTGTTAGAAACGTCTCAGATGGTCACATGACCCGATGCCCTGTGCTGTTTCGTACCTGTTCTGCTCCTGGAGAGCTTTGAACGCCGTCATGTAGTCAACTTCTCTGAGAAACTGACACAAGACGGCGACCTGAGGAAAACCAGACAAACACATTCTGTGAGCAGCGAAGCTCCCCGCCAGCAGGTGGCGATCATGCAGATTACCCTCTGACCTGCGTGTGGCAGTTCATCATGGAACAACACTTGATCATCCTCTTCAGAACCTGCACAGAACACAAGTTATGGGGGATTAATTCACTTAGCAGGCTCAGATACTCGTTTTTAAATGATAAATGTTAATTTTTGAGGACGATAAAGGCACCATGTCCCTCTGCAGAAACTTTTTTTTTTAAATTTCTTTTATGTATTCTTTTTTTTAATAATTATTCATTTTTTAATGTATAATTTTTTTTAAAAAGATGAAAATACAGAAACTAAAACTGATTTCATTACTGTCCAACACATTATTATAAACTGGAAGGATGGCGGGGAACCATCGTCTTCCAGACAGAAAAACATCCTGAATGATGGTGATGGAAGGAAAACAACAGTAGAGCTCAGGGCTGTTTCATAGTGAAAGTAACGAACAATTTGAACTCCAGCAGCTGGAGCCAGAAGGAATCCACCAATCAGTGAAGCTGATGGAGAAAAAGCTTCAGGTTGCTGGAGTATAACCTTTTTATTGGACAGGAAGTGTATGATAGCTCATCTAAAGCAGCCCTTAAACCAGATTCTCCCGTTTTACCTGGTCTGTGTAAACGTCGGGAGGAACTGCTTTAGTGAAGAAGTCTGAGCAGACAGCTCCGGCCTGGAGGTAGAAGTTCAGCGCAGCCGAATACTGATTGGTCACTACGAACAGAGAAAACATTTAATACTTTAAACCTGTAAAGTTGCTTAAATTTAAACCTTCCTCCTGCATTTGAGCGCCGTCTCACCAAAGTAGATGTCGGCCTGTGTGATGAGCCACGACTGGTTGTTGGGGTTTAACGTGAGCGCGTAGGATACCAGCTCTTTGACCGTCACGGCAACCGCCTCCACGTCCACCGCCTGGATGCTGACGGACAGAAAAAGATGAACACACTAAAGTTTATGAGAGGAAGCGGGACATAGCGGGAAATGATCTTACTTAGGAAGAGAGGGGGGCCAGATGGAGAGATGTTCTGCTGTCACTTCATTCACTATGTCATCCTGAAGAAGAAGCAAACCAACGTTTACTTGAATGAAAGTGCAACAACAAAAATAAGTTTTAAATGAGCAAGAAAAATTATTTTATTAAAGATTAAACGGTGTGCCATCACTTTGGCTGAGTTTCAGCAGAAGGAAAAAAGAAGTAAAAGTAGTGAGGAAGTATTTTTATCCTTGTGGAAGTGCTGTTTTCAGGGTGGGGATTGGTCAAGTTAGATTTTTGCCTTCTTGTCTCCAAAATCTGTAATCTTTATGTTGTACAGCAGCAATACATCAACCGTCCGCTGTATCTCTTGAACTTCTGTTAACACAGATCTAACCAGTAGGACTGGGACAATACGTCCTCCTCCCAATTCTATTCTTTTATGATTTTTGGGTGCAAATTCGATTTAAATTTGGGATTGTTTGATATAACCAATTTTTGTGAAGAAAAAAAAAAAGTCATATTTCTAATATATATATATATATATATATATATATATATATATAAAGAAATAAATCTATATTAAAAACATCATATTTATTTTTTTTGTTCAAAGTGTGTTTATTCGCATTTTCAATTGACCAAGCAAAGCAAGCAAACAAAAATAACAAAAAAACCAAATCTAAAAAAACAACAACAGCAAAAAAACAAAAACAAAAAACTGCAACAACAAAAAACAGGGACACTCAGGAATATCATGTTTATAATATAGATTCTAATATATCAATCCATATTAGAAATAGTTAAATTTTAAAAATTCTATGTAAAAAATGCTATTCTTTCCCTTTTAAAAAAAAAAAATTAAATAAGGAAAAAATATTTAGGGAAATGAAAAAAAATTGTTTACAACAGAAAAGAGGTTAAAAACAAATCGAGATATTTATGAGAATCAATTTTTTTCTCACCCCCCACTAACTAGCCAATCAGATGGCAACACATCGAGTTGTATAGATACTGTGTTCAGATATACAAAGTTCAGAGGGTCTGAATGAGGATTTATTGTTGGCGTATTAAGCCACTTTCACACTGAAATTAGCGCGTTGACGCGGGTTTTTCAAAGCTGAGTTAACCCGCGATCAATCGGCATTTGGCTCCTTTCACATCGACAAAAAAACGTGCGTCTGATCCTCTGCTGGCAGCTGCGTTGCTCACAGATGTGAG
>JBBBVT010000018.1:23847315-23870553 GCA_037177035.1 Craterocephalus eyresii | reverse complement strand
GTATCGGCAACAGTATCGGCATATTTCAATGCAGGCCGATACTTTCCGATACGTGTTTTTTTGTTGGTATCGGCACCAATACCCGATACTGGTATCGGATTGGGACAGCCCTACTGATTCCACAGCTTGGCAATACTAACGTGAGCCGAGCAGAGAGTAAACTGAATACGGCTACCAACCAGAAATATTCAGAATTTTATATCTAAAGGGAAAACGGCTGCTTCTATAATATCCCAGAAGATTCTAGCTTTTTAAATGAGTGAAAAAAAGTAATGAAACATCTTTGCATAGATTAACTCATGGTTCAAAGTCAGAACTTCATGGAGACATTTTCATCCAGTTTAAGCCTCTACGGTAACAATAAACAGGCACCAGAGTGAAGATGTGTTGAGGCCGTTATGATCGTCTCAGAGGCGAAAGGCTGCGGTGGAGCTGAGAATGTTGTAAAAAGTAGGATTATCAGGGCAACATTGTGACCAGAAAATGAAAATAATTCGGTATGTAATAAACAGATCCAATACAAACGGTGTCCTGTAGCCCTAAGACAACACAACTATCCAAAAATAATAGAAAAAATTGAAAATATACAGCGTTTACAAAAACTTTGAAGCCATGTTTTACTGACTATTAAAACTCTTTACATCCAGCTGTTTTAGAATTCCCTGCCTATTTTGCATACCCAAATGGAAAAGCTTCAAACAGAGGAACTCATCTCACCCTGTAGACCATGTCCATGGGACAAAGGTTTAACCATAGTTATTTAAATGCACCTGCTATGTTGACTGGAAATATGCATAGCTGGGCACCGGCGATAATTACATTTGTGTAATAACTTATAATAACTTGACCGCTGTTTGGGTTTTAAGTTATTAAAAGCAATTTGTTAGATGAAGCAGAGTTTACGTGAACAAACGGAGGCCTAAAATGGAAAAGGAACCACAGATGATCAGATAAGATCAGTATCAGTGTCCATCGGCCCCAGATGAGCGTCATCAGTCCAGATACCCGTTAGTAGTGCACACTTTCATGGACAAGTGTTGACCCAAACAGAGCGCTGATGAACTGGCATTTTACAGCGATTCTCCATATATATCTGCCAAATAAACATCTGGGAACTATAAAATTATTTATGTGTTACAATGTACAACCCGTTTAAACTGCTAACATTTGTTGTCCTTAATTGGCTACGATGGTATAAGCCCCGCCCATTCCTTTATGTCACAAATATGGCCTCTGTTCAGTGTGAGTGGTGTGCATCACTCTATGCTAGATTTATACACTAGAAACAAAAGAATCACATTTTGCCTTTAGAGAAAACTAATAAATACTACGAGTTGTTTCTCATTGGGTCATGGTTGCCTGGAATGGATTAACAGGATTTCTGTTACTGGAAAATAATTAAAAGTGTACCGTACCGTACCGTCCTCTTCCGCTTATCCGGGGTCGGGTCGCGGGGGCAGCAGCCTAAGCAGGGAAGCCCAGACTTCCCTCTCCACGGCCACGTTAATTAAAAGTGTTTTCAAAAGAAATTAAAACTTTTTTTGTTTACATATTAGAAATGTAATTTAAATAATATTAGTACGAAATAATGATTTTTATCTGAAGCGGTGAGCTATTGTATGGTGAAAGAGAGAATAACTTGAAATCTTATTTATTTGCTTAAATTGGTTTGCTTTTCAGTGCATGTTGACCAGAGGAGTCAAACTAATTTTGTTCGAAGGCCACATACGCCGCAATTTGACTTGAAAAAGTGGGCCAGACCAGTAAAGTGACAACATGTAATCTAAAAATATTTTTTGAAATTTAGAAAACACTATAAACAATCTGAATTTCCCACAAAAAACTGCAATTTCCATAATATTTTGCCCCAGTTAGACATTGACATTTTAATTCTTTTAAATATTATTTTTGTGTTTATTTTCTACAGATTGAATAAAATTTATTTGTTAATATTTAAACAAATATTCGTTGGCATACAATAAATAAAATTTAATTTTTCTTTAAATTAGACATTTTTTATTCTACAATTTACTTGAGATAAAACCTAATTCATATTATTCTGAATTAAAACTTTCTTTAATATTTATTTACATATTTACTTCATGTTATATATTTGCTGAATCACACAACTATTACAACTAACATATCACAATGGATCCAAAACAATGACAAATTATTTAATTACAGGTATCTGAAACTAATAAAAACTCAGAATTTTTACATTTTGATTGGAGTAACTTTGACCAAATTCATCCTGCGGGCCATATTGGGCCTTTTGGCAGGCCGGTTTTGGCCCCCGGGCCGTATGTTTGACATCCCTGATGTGGACTGTTGTATAATATGTATTGTTTGTAATTGTGTGTGTGTGTGTGTGTAATTGGGTGTGAATTATGTAAAAACTAATGTAAATGGAAAAAATTGGAGAAAGAGTAACAGATCTTCAGTCGCTAATGGGGATCTTAATAAATTACATCAAATTAAGCTACATTTTTGGCCGTTTTAAGGGCAGTATCAGGGTTTTTGCTGGAATCTTCACGTAAATACACGATTCCTCTAAATGTAGCGCTCAAACACGCTGGTGTGCTGACTGAGACACCGCCCATGTAATCTGGCCTCGCCATAACAGCAACGGTGGCGCCGCAAGATGCACAGATTCTTTTAAAACAGATGCAATCTCTAACCTGACCACTAGATGTCAGGAATGTTCACACACTGAAACCATCCTCGCCTCCAGACAGCGTGTGTGTGCTCGCATCGCGTGCATGCGCCTCAAGTTTACCGACTCATTTACCAAATACCTGATGAGACGTTTCTCCCACCGACAGAAAAGTCAGCGCAGGATTTTCCGGCCGTTACCGCATTAATAAAGAGTTCTTCCCTCATGACTCATGTTTCAGTAACGACAGTAAGACACGTTTTATAAAACTACTGTACGGCGATCGCTGGGCCTTCAGGACCGTCCGCTTCTTCTGCAGCGACGACGGTTGCAGCGCGCTCAGCTGTTCGCTTCCAGCACGAAGCTCCGGGATGCGCGACGACGCTCCGGATGTCGGCGGCGGGAACAACGGGAAGGGCGGAGCTCTGCGGAGCGTCAGTACTGAAAGGAGATGACAGCGTTGACTTTGTAGACGTGATAGGAGCGGTTCCAGAAGACGCGGGTGAAATAATTCGTGTAGGGAGAGTAGTTCATCTTTATCTCCTGGCAGAACCGTCCGTGCTTGGAGAACGAGTACATCTCTCCCTTGTCGAAGATGACCTGAACGGGAAGAAAAAATAAAAACATGCAGAATGAGAGACAAGTCTGCGGGAAATGTTTTGCTTTATATACATCTTTTAATGTTTGTATTGTGTATGTTTTTTATGGTGGGGACTACGGATGAAATATGGCCTTTGGGCTAAGTCTGGCATGTTTGACATGTTGTCTATTAATATGCATTGTCCCATCAATAAACTTTAAATAAATAAATAAAAGCCCTGCAACAGACTGGCGACCTGTCAGGGTGTACCCCGCCTTTCGCCTGCAAATAGCTGGGATAGGCTCCAGCCCACCCGCGACCCACTTGGATTAAGCAGTACAGAAAATGAATGAATAAATAAAAAATTTTTGTGTATCTGTACTTTACAAACTGGGTGAAGAAGCGTGGATGTCATTATGGGCAGGAAACCGTCAGGACGGTTCTTGTCGGTTTCCTAGATAAGAATGTTCTTAAGATTTAAGAACGATCTTAAGAAGATCTTACCAAAGCAGGAGCGCCAAGTTATGGCAGTTTCCCAGATGCCTTCATAGTGCCGTTTTTTAGGTCCTTCTTAAGAACTCGCTCTAAGATCTTCTTAACAGAAGTACGGCTGGGCGATATTAACCAAATTTCATATCGATAATTTTTTTCTTAATCAGGATATACAATATATACTCAATATAAATTTATTTTTGTCAAATAAACAAAGAGACGCTTCAAACTTGAGTGTTAAAAGCACTGTTATTAAGGATCAAAAGTATATGTGCATCAGAATATTTTATTATAATGTGTATTATAATGATAAAATATAACTTTTAATGACCATAACAAGGATAGAGTTATGCAAAATGCTAAAAAAAGAGATGATTTTGACTAAAAACAAGCTACCTTGATATAAACAATATTCCCTTTTTCTATATCTTGTGTGATAAAGTCTCGAAATATCTGAAAATCTCGATATATTGCCCAGCCCTACTCGCTAATTTTTTTCTTAATCACCATATACAATATATGTCTCGATATAATATTTTTGGGTCAAGTAAAGAAAGAAACAACTCAAATTTACAGCCTTGAGTGCTAAATGCAATTTTATTAAGGAGTAGAAGCAGAAAAACGATAACTTTCAATGACCATAACAAGGATACCGTTGTGAAATATGCTGGAAAAGAGATTTTAGTTTTAATTTAAAACAAGCTAACACGTTATAAACGATATTCCCTCGTTCTATATCTTGTGTGACAAAAACTCGAAATATTTGAAAATTTCGGTATATTGCCCAGCTCTAAACAGAAGCAATTGAGATCAGGCGCATCGATTAACGACTGATTCAGCCCACGCGGCAGCCACAGCGCTGATACGCTGCTGCTGGTCTGAAAATGGCCAAGTTGTATTTAACGGCTGCAATAAATCAGCAAATAAAGCAGGTAGTCCATAAACTGCAAACATAGGCTACAAATGGCGCAATCAACCAAAAAACGGAGCAAGCGCACACCAGCCTTTACCCTCGACAAGATGTCCATCCTCATTAAAGAAGTGTTGAAACATAAAGGGTTGCTGTTGGTTTTCTACAAGAATATACAGTAAAGCACGATATCTTATACGAGTATGACGTGTGGACACTTCATATAGAGGCGGATGGAGGTTAGCTTAATTATCTGACACCTTCCAGGACCTGATACACGTAATGTCGGGGGTCTGGATATGTGTCCCGTCAAAACGTTGTTTTGGCAGCTGTACATGCTGAATATGCGGTTAAATTGTAATAAATGCCATGATTGTGCAGACTTTTGTCCAGTTCTTCGTAATCTCCCATATTTTCTCTACTTTTTGATGACTGTCTTCACTGTGCTCCGTCATGCATCCAGTGCCGAGAAACTGTTTCTGCAGCCTCTCCTGACTGACGCCGTTTAACCCTTTAACTCTCTACGAACCAGCTGTTGCAGGAAACAGAGTTAATGTCAATTAAATCCTGCCAGGACTTCATCAGGAGTTATTCGGCTTGTTTCATTGACAGTCGATGAACCAATGAAGACCGATATACTGGGATTAAATCAGAAGTTTAGTGTGGAACAATCCCATAAAGCAGCGTTTATGAACTCACGTGTCCGTTGGAGACGTCCAGCAGGTCTTTGACTCTGCAGCCTTTCTGAAGCGTGAGCTCGTTACAGATGGACTCCTCCAGTATCACGTAGTTCGTCTTCTGGGCGCTCAGGAGTTTGTAGACGTCCTCTGCTGACCTCATTGCATAAACCTGGTAGGTCTGCACACACGGAGGGGAAAACACAGTTGTCAGCACCAAGGTTCCTACCAACCGTCCCCGAAATGAGCTGAAGCTGACAAAATAATGAAAATGTTATGAAATCATGACATTGTTTGTGAATTGTGCTTCAATAGAAATCTTTTTTTTAAAAAAGCAACATTTGTGAGAAATCCGTCTACGGTACGTCAGCTAATATTAAGTTGAACAATCCTTTGAGGCAATCAATGAAATCAGGTGTTTTTCTGAACTGTTTTACTATATTTTTTCAACTTAATTTGAAAAAACATATTATTTCATTAAGCAATTCCTTCATTCATTCATTCTCTGTATTATTTAACCCAATCAGGGTGGGCTGTAGCCTATCCCAGCAATTATCCGGCGAGAGGTAACAAGAACAAATTCCTGGCTTCTCATGGAGGACGGAACAAGCTTTGGCGTGACCAGTTAACCTAACCAGCTTATTTCGCTAAATTATAATTGAGCAAATTTATATTTATCATGACTTTTTTCCATCTGCAGTTATTCAAATCACCATTAAGAATTGTGCCTTTACCTACCTGGTAGGGATGCATCCGTCTGTAGACACCGGCATAAGGCTGGCCGATATGAACCAATTTCATTTCTCAATTTTTTTTTTCCTAATCACGATATACAATATATATCTCAATATAAATGTTTTTTGATTAAGTAATCTAAGAGACGGTTCAAATTTACGGTCTTGAGTGCTAAATGCATTCTTATTATCAGAAGCACATGTGCATTCAAATATTTGACTAAAATTAAAGAATATGTGTATTAAAATAATAAAACATAATTTTCAATGACCATAACAAAGATACAGTTGTGCAAAATGCTAATAGAGATATTTTTAACTCAGACAAGCCACCTTGATATAAACGATATTCCCTTATTCTATATCTTGTGTGACAAAATCTCGATATATTGCCCAGCTCTACACCTGCACCTGTTGATCTATTAGAGCTTAGCTAAACATGCTCCAGTTAAAGCCTTCCACTTTGTTAAAATGAATGTTTGTGGGAGTAACTTAAAGATACATTTTACTTTTCCTGTGGACAGATTATATAAGCACATTGAAAACCCTGACCTCCACATTCCACAGTCTCATCTTTCTCTAGCTTTTAATGTGGTCGGTGAACCATGTTCACTACCAAGTGTCTCTAAACTCTGCTGGATAAACTGTGAGCTAAATACTCTATTAAACTAGTACTGTGGCCTGAATTCTGATTTAATGTTGCCTTGTGTAGAAATGTGCGCACTAGGGCTTGGACAATACGATTTCCTCCCAATTCGATTCCTTTGCGATTTTTTGGATGCAGATTTCAATTTAAACTGCGATTCTCGTGATTCTTCACCATTACAGATTTTGTGGAGAAAAGCAAGAAAATGTAACAAAACATCATTTTGCTGTTATTTTTTTCTAAATTTCAATTAGAAACAAAACCACAGTAGCCAGACCAACAATCTGCTACTATAATGATTGACAAGACAAGTAAAAAATACATAAAAATCTTTTTTTGCATTTATTTGAAAGAGATATTTTTTTATTTTAAAAAAATTGTGAAATATTGTGAAATTAAAGAATCCTGATATTCGATATTTTAGCTGAAAAAAAAATCGATTTTAAAATTTTGAAATAAAAAATCCAGATATACGATTTTTTTATACCATTTTCCATTGTGTGAACCAATGTGTTTACATCTCAATATTTATTCCAGCCTTGTTTATTTTTGAGGACTTTCTTTTCTCTTTTCTGTTCCTGGTTTAGTGGGTTCAGTGTGTTTTGTTTTTAAGTTTTTTGTTTATTTGTTTTTCTTTTTCCACAAGTAACAATTTGGTACAAATTTCTAGTAAACATGTTATAATTATCACCCTTGTATTTATTTTCAATTTCCAATAAAAAAAAAAAAAAAAATGGTGCTACTTTCTGTTTTGAATTAAAGCGACGCATCACCTCCTCAGTCCTCCTCAGCAGGCCGACGTCTGTGTAAAGTGGCAAACTAGTAACGGCTGAACCCGTGCACAACTTAACGCTCCCTAACAGCTGAGGGCTGCCTGCGAACACGGCCGCCACCGGAGCCTGAGACCTGCAGGAAGAAGGAAAACACTTTTTAAAGCTGTAATAACAGATTTAAGAAGCCCGCTCCGGGAAAGATCAGATGAGGCACCTGATCCAGCTCATCAGCTCCACCGTGTCCGGGTCGTAGAACTCCTGGATGTCGGCCAACTCCGCCAGCACTCGAGGGTAGTACTGCAACATGGAGCGAGTAGAAAACAGCAGAAAAGGTTAAAAGTGAGCTCAGAGCTCGTCTGAACCATCAGCATCTTCTGACATCCGAACATCCACACCCTCTTGTGGGGAAATCCTGGATAAGCTGTGATCTTAATCCAAGTCATGAGTGTTCCCATAAACAAACCACCTGGCCTGATTTGCATGACTTTATATCACCCGTTTGTTTACAATTTTGCTTTTTCCTCAGTGAGTTTGCATGAATAAGGAATATTTCAGATTTGAATCAGAGGCAAACTTCAGCACCACTGAAGCCTCGGAAACCAGAATCCACACGGAAGCTGCTAGAAGTCCGGACCGTTTTCAAGTGTGAGAGAGCAACAAGCCACCAAACTATCAGAAATGTTGAAGCTTCACCTCAAAGCACCGACTCACATCTTTGTTGTATCTTCATCTGCCTGTACCTGATGTTTCTGAGTATTCTGAAGCTTCAGCATATAAACAAAAAATCTAAACAAGTAGAACAGGTTGACAACAGCGGCAACCCTAGCTTACAAAAGTGATGCCCATGCAGATGTGACACAAATTGCAGTTCCCCCCTCCTCCACTAGGGGCTGGCTGAGCCAATCCTCATTGACTCTAATGTTAAAAAGAGCAACTTTCCAGCAGAATGAAACATGTTTACAGCCTGGTACAAAAAACATTTTAGCTTTAAAAGCTCAGCTTTACCTTCATGACACCTGTGGGGGGGAGGAAACATTCTGATTCATTTCTTTAGATGTTATTTAATCCTAAAATTGCTCAAAATTAGGGGAGTGTCCTTTTGATTGACAGGTGCCAGATATCCGGGAAAACGAGATCAGAGCAGCAGAACCGCGGTTTTTAGCCTGCGGCTCACCTGGTTTTAAGCTTCATCCACTTATTTTACAGTCTGTGGTAAAATAAATCTCACCTCTCTCCACAAACTGAAGCCGATGATGGTGGGAACAGCGGTGCTCAGGATTAAAGACTGTGGTGGGACAAAGCAATGGAAATCATTAAAACCCAGTATAAGTAACAGACTGAAAAATTCCTCATCTATTAGAAGAAACAGGGAGGAAACTAACCAGAACGACAGGGTGGATGGATTTCAGTTTGAGCCACTTAAACACCGTCATCCAGAGGTCTGGAGAACACACTCCGAACGCTGTGAACATGCAGATGTGCGGCGTCCACAAATACTTCATCCTGCACGGCAGAGAGCACAGCCCACGTCTTAACAAGGCTCTTATCCGAGGAAATGTTCACGTTACGGATGAACATACCCATCAAACAGCAGAGTCAGGGCTCCAAAAAACAAGGTGTGGAAGACGTGGTAGATGACGGCCGGCTGCTCTCCGATCCGTCCGTCCTCCAGTCGGTGGGCGGTGTTCATCGGCTGCCCACTGCCAAGAGTTTTAATTTGGAATTACAGTTAATTCTGCTTTAAACAGGTGACAATGATCATGTAAAGACTTAATTCCTGATTAAAACTTATAAATAAATAAATAAAGTTTACCGTCTCTTCCACCACAGAGCGGACTGTGACATAAACTAGTTGTACATGACTCTAACAGATTATCCTCTAAGTCTTTGTCCCTCATATAGTAATGTCTGCAGATCAGATATTGTGGCCCAGAACCTTCCGTCGGATATATTCTGATAACTGGGGAGATATTTTCCCATTTCCAGGTCGTTTTGAGGACACCAGCAGCATTCTGGATCAGTTGCATGAAATTAACCCAAAAAGTAGAAACATGGAACGCTCAAGCCTTAAAAACTTTACTTATTTATATCTCTAAATCTATATTTTATATACTGTACCGATCTTATTTTGTTTCATTTCAGATTTATTGTGTGAAAATATGTGTGTTGAACTATATGTAAAACTTACATTGGCTATGGTTACATGATATTTTTTATATCCAAAATTGAACAACAATAGTAGTAACAATAATAGTAACAGTAGTAATAATAATAATAATAATAATATTGTTATTACATCAGTTATGTTCTGCTAACAGCTCTAAAGAGGCCATTTATGTTTTAAGATGATCAGTTATCAGAATCGTCACATTTCTCTGCCCACCAGCCAACCTCTGCGCGGGTAGCAGGTCTCACCTGAGTCTCCGATAGACGGCCTGCAGCGTGGAGAGGAGGCAGATGGCGAGCACCAGGAGGTAGAAGGGAAGGACCGAGGCCTGTGTCAGCCGCAGGAATAAGTCCTGGCCGGGGGTTTGGAGGCCATCATGGCACAAGAGGAAGTTTGTGACAAAGTCGCTGAAACAGAAAAACAAAACAAAATCAAAACACGTTGTTAGAACATCGGCCAGGTTTATCGGTCAGTTTTAATTTTTTTTAAAATGGGAATAAAAAAGCTTATTCCGCTTTATATAGACAAATAATTAACATGTAAACACTTAATTCCGAATTCAACTCAATTCCAAAGTAAGCGGCTGGTTTATTCCATGTTTAATGCAGAATGAAATAATTCCTCCATCATGTAAAGAAGTATACTAGAGACTACCTGCTTCATCCAATCACAACCTTTCCCAAACTCCAGGTCTAAAGCATTATTTTAAAGGCCTGTTTTCCATGTTTTTTTTTTTCATTTCGAATCAGGGATGCAAACAATTAATCGATTAACAATTAGTCGTTGATTAGAATTTACTCTATTAAAATAAATTAACCCTTTGTGATCCTGCTCTACCTTTTGGCAGAGCAAAATCTTAAGTGATTATCATGAATCTTAGTAAAGAATTTATTAACTAAATCTACCTGAACCGTCTCTACCAATCGGTTTGGGTATATTATACCAAAAGCAAATGTTTATTATCCCGTTACTGCTTCAAATTTTTTAATAATTAACTTTTATCTCACCTATTTGCTTAAAAAGACTTATTTTTATTTTCTTTTTTAAAAGAAAATAGATAATGAAAAGAAAAATGTCTCTCTTGCTTTTTTATTAGTGCGAAAGTTTAAGGGTTGATTGCAATTAATCGCGTTTCGAGGCTGTAATTCCTCGCAAGCCCACATGAGGGCGCATAAAAGAAGCTCCTCTGATCATAGACATAATATATTAAATTAATAACAACTGTTGTTATTAATTTAATTTAATTTAATAATCTTTGTTTGCATTGTTCCATGTGTGAATGTGTTGTTGATGCTGTTAAACAATAAATCTTTAAGGAATATGATTTGCGTTTTCATAGAAAGGAACCTGCTGATTCAGAGGGAAATTCACCTTCTAAAAAAACAGATTGATCGATAATTAATTGATAAGGTGAAACAACTATCGATTAATTAATTACCTGATTATATGCATCACTAATTCATTAAAATAATAAAATCATTGCAACCATAGCCACTTTAAGTGCGAGCAGGCTGCATCATAAGAGAAAAGCTATGACTCACGTTGTTGTGTTGAGTCCGAATTTTACTTCCAGGAATTTCAACATGAAGTCGCTCTCGGTTCCAGGTAAAAGCTTCTGTGAATGAAAACATGCCGGTTACTTTCTGACATGACTACATGACAACTGCTCTGTTCATGAGGAGGTACCTTAACCAGGTAGCTGAAGGTGATCCCGGTGGTAAAGACCAGGTGGAAGTGCAGGAAGAGCTTCATCACTCTGGCCACCAGAGGTCCCATCTTCATCTTTTGCTGGAACCGAAATGCAGATTTAACTCATCATCCGCTGAATACTGCGTCCTGTGCTGGAGGTTTTGATGCCAGCTCTACCTGGAAGTACCTCGCCAGCACTGAGCCAATCAGGAGGCTGAGCAGAGGCGAGCTGAGCAGGCTGGAGTTCTGAAACTGGAACAGGTATGCCAGGAACAGGGAGCTCAGGTACACCTTGTGGATGTCGGCCATCTTATCAAGATCCGGAGCATGATGGAGAGACACGGGGCAGATGTCAGAGCTTCAAGGAGCAATTCTACATCTGGAAACTCAGCTGTTATTAAATCATTCAAACAAACAAAAAAGTTAAGTTTTACATCTGTCACAAACAAATATGTCCCATTTTCCTCCAGGGATAATTAAGGCCGCAGCTTTGTTTTTTTTCCCATATTTACAATCCATTACTTGATTTGATCAAATTATTAGATGAGGTCAAATACAAATATTTAAAAAAATAAATGAATGAACAATCAAAATGTAATTAGTCTAAAATAGTTTCACATCAAATTATATAAAAAAAATTTCAGTAATTAAAATATGTACATAAATACAAAATTAAATCAAATTTTCAAAATCCAAATATGGTCAAATGAACACTAAAAATTTTCAAACAAAATCTAAAAAAAATGCAGTAATTAAAATATAAATATAAACAAATACAAAACCAGAATTCAACTAGAATAAAAAACACTTAATATTTTTTAAAATAAATTTAAAACTAAAATTGAAACTAAAATAGAATAAAAATAAATTACATTTTTAATAGAATAAAGTAATGCAGAAACTGTAGGGGAAATGGATATTAACTAGAAAAGATAGGGGGGCACTAGCCCAGAGAAGGTTGAGAAGCACTGACCTACACTCTCCTAAATCTCCCTTTCTATGAGGAAAAAAACAGCCCAAGAGATTTGATCCGCACAGAAAACGGCAAACAGTTGCATCTGGCCTTCATGTGGTGAGTGCGTATTGTATTAAATTGAGTTTTGGTGCGATGGAGGCACAAAATGAAAATAAAAACAAAGTGTTTGTTGATGCGTTACCTTCCGTGGCGGCACCAGGTCGAAAGAGTCGAGCAGGAGGAGGCAGAGGCCTTGAACAAACAGCACGTAGTGGCCGTGCTCCCAGACCAGGAGGAAGGTGAAGGTGGTGGCGCTCATGGTGAGATAACAGAACATCTACACAAACACACACAGAGATCAGCATCACAACAACCACCTCCGAGGTATCTAGCCTGGGGTCAGCGGAGCAAAAACGCTAGCAGCGGAAGTTTAGAGTCATTTTCTGCTTTTCATTGACAAAAATCGGCAATCACTGAAACGAAAAGCCAGACTTTCTAAACAGAGCTCAGAGGCAACATGTGTAAAAGAAACAGGAGTGGAGCGAGAATAGAGCCTTGTGGGACGCCACAGCTAGGAGTAGAGCTGGGCGATATAAACCAAATTTCATATCTCTATTTTTTTTTTAACCACGATATACAATATATATCTCGATATAACTTTTTTTTCGGTTAAGTGACCAAGGAGATGTTTCAGATTTACAGCCTTGAGTGCTACTGTAAATCCACTTTTTTAAGGATAAGAAGCATGTGCATTAAATATTGGAACAGACGTGTATTTAATTGATAAAAAAATAACCTTCAATGACCAGAACAG
This sequence comes from Craterocephalus eyresii, assembly GCA_037177035.1. Taxonomy (NCBI): domain Eukaryota; kingdom Metazoa; phylum Chordata; class Actinopteri; order Atheriniformes; family Atherinidae; genus Craterocephalus; species Craterocephalus eyresii. The sequence goes on along the minus strand of JBBBVT010000018.1, from coordinate 23,857,460 downwards.
GGATACAGTTGTGAAAAATGCTCAAAACTAATTTTCCCTATTCTATATCTCGTGTGAAAAAATCTCGATATATTTGAAAATCTCGATATATTGCCCAGCTCTAGCTACGAGGAGTACTGGTCAGAAATGTAAATATGGAATACTGGGAAAAATACTTCCAGGATCCTTGAAGGACTTTCAAAAACTCTTCTTGAATTTTTTAGTTTTTTTGTTCTGTTCTTTCCAGATGATCACTGCTTCAATAACGTCGAGGTCCGGGTCCTGGGGAGGATCTGTCCCTCCATCCACGGATCTTCAGTCCAGTTTTTAGGTCATGTGACATTCCTCAGCCTGTTCTGGCTTCAGCCACTGGTCGATTGATCAGCAGAAGGTCCAGATGCATCTCTCAGGTCATGGTTCGGGTCTTTAGTCTACTTTCTGCTCCGAGCTTCCACGTCCTGTTTACTGTCAAACTTATTTCTGTCATTTTCCACACATGAAACTGGAACATATGACGAAGAGGATGATGTTCTGGTTTAAACCGAATCTTTGCCAGGCTATCTTCTGTTCCACAACTCTGGGAAAGGTGCTTGGGAATAAGATCGGATCAGGGATTTCACCAACCTCGGTGGCAGAGCTGATGTTGTTGCTCAGGAATACGGTCAGAGCTGTGACCTGACAGGAGAAGTAAGGCAGGGCCCAGTTGTCCCGCAGAGGAATGGCATGGTCCACTTTGGTCGTATCCGGTCTGGAAAGGAGGAAACACGAGTTTGCGTTCATGTCACCAAGTCCTGTTCCTGCATTTTCAGTACAACAACAAAAAAACCAAGTCTTTTTGCAAGTTTTTTTCTTAATTTCAATTAGGACAAAATAACACAGCAGCCAAACCAACATGTGAACATAAAACTGTGAAAAACTAAAATTATGAATTAATACCACCGGAAACGGCGGTGGCAGTGTTGAGCAGAAATAAACAAACCAGAGAAGAAGAAGAAGAGGAACGGGAAGAGAAAAAACATAGAAGAAGAAAGAAGACGAGGGTCAAAAAAGTAGAAGTTACTGAAGTTTTAAAAATGATATCCAAGGGCGACCCTCCCCCTCTCCTCCACTCGGGGCTGGCTGAGCCAATCCGCATAGACTCCCATGGTTAAAAGAGCAACTTTCCATGTTTACAGCCTGATACAAATACCATTTTAGCTTTAAAAGCTCCGCTTTACCTTCATGACACCTGCGGGGGGAGGCAATAACATTCTCACTCATTCCTTTAGATGTTATTTCGTCCCAAAATTCTTCATAAATAGGGGGAACCTCGCACTGAGCTCCTTTTCAGCTCATCAGAAACCTCCAGGTAACCACGTTTTAAGATTCTTCCATTTATTTTACGGTCTATGGTCGTATCGCGGAGTTAACTATGAACTCAGCACTGCCCCCTAGCAGAGAGCGACAAAATGAAAACATTTGTAACGGACGCCCCGTGTACATCCATCTGGGAGCAAAAATTAACCCTATCACTTCCTCATCAGAAAGACCATCCTCTCTAAAGAAAATGTCGTTTTTCAGGCTTCGTCTCACCTGTTGATCACGTACCAGGACACGGCCAACATGCCCGCCACCCAGCTGCCGCTCATCACCCAGCTGCACACAAACAGGGCGGTGACGTAGACCGCCTGCAGGCCGAAAATGGCTCCGATGTAGAAGTAGACGGGTTCCACAAAGTCCTGTGTCATCACGAGTTGGGGGAAGAGAAACAGCATGGTCAGAAAAATACGTCTCGTTCAACATTCACGAGCATGTAGACATAAATAACATGAACATTTACCTACTTTTCATCACGATTACATGCAGAACTTTATGTATTGCTGCAGTTTATCCCGAAATTGTACTCTATTTAATTCATTAGGATTCTTTGGTGTTTTATTGACAAATACAAACAAGGAAAGGTGTGAGTTTCACAGGCTGCCGTCCTGTAAATAGACCATCTGAAGCTTTTAATGACACGCTGCAAAGACTGAAGGCTTTTCTGAGCAGTTTCAACCTTTTGTCCTCGTCTTGAACCTTACAGGATGAACATGCAAATCTCAATGTGCAAATTTACCGTGACGCACCACCAGTCTGCTGCTCTCACTTCACGATCCCAGAAATCTGCAGGTTTACAGAATCCTTTCACTGTTTTCATCCCTTTTATTAATGTTTACACAACTTTTTTCCTTCAGTACACTTAAAACATCAAACCATTTTTCATTTGCAGTTGGAGAGAGATTCAGCAGAAAGAGCTCACAACAGGCCCCGGCAAAAACCTTCACTGATTCGTTTAACCCTTTAAAGTCTCACTCAAGAAATAATTTAAAGAAATTTTCTGTAGTTTTTATCTGAAGTTTTTTTTTGTTTTTGCTCTTCAACAAAGAGAAAAGCCTAGTTTACACAAACAAATTGGAATTTTCCCCTTTTGAGGGATGGAAAAAATTCCAACTGGCTTAGAAACATGAAGCCTATGCAGAGGTGCCAAAAACTGCAGTTCCCTCCTCCTCCACTAGGTGCTGCTGCAAAACAGAGCAAATCCTATAGACTCTCATGGTAAAAAGAGCAACTTTACAGCAGAATGAAACATGTTTACAGCCTGGTACAAAAAACATTTTAGCTTTAAAAGCTCAGGTTTACCTTCATGACACCCGTGGGGGGAGGGAAAATATTCTAACTCATTCGTTTAGATGTTTTTTAATCATAAAATTCTTCAAAATTATGGGGCATGTCCAATTGATTGAGAGGCACAGGAAATCCAGGAAAACGCTTCTTTCAGATCATCAGAAACCTGGTTTTAAGCTTCCTCCATTTATTTACGGTTTATGGTTTATACGACTCTGCAAATTGAGTGACAACAATGCAGTACCATACCAGGCCTGTAGGTGGCAGTGAAAACTCTCAGTGTCGTGTAAAGTAGCCCAAAGAAGAAAAAAAGGGAGGAAGCCTCACCTGGCTGTCGGTGACTCTGTATATGAAGCTTACGATGAGCTCTGGGTAAAGAAACAGACGCTCCACCGCGTTGATGGTCTGCCCTGAAACGGTCCTGTTATCTATCGTCAGCTCGTAAAAGCCTGGAGAAAACAAAACACACTAAATCACACCTCCTGCCGATTGCTGGATCAGTGGTGACGCTTCCCCATGAACCGGAGGACACGAGTACCTCTTTCAAATGACGGCGCTGCTAACATGTGCTTGTAGTAGTAGTAGTAGAGCCCGCTGCCTCCCTGGAAAGTGATTTCACGCTCCAGCTCCTGAGAAGGACACGAAAGCATCTTCAGAGCTGATATGTGTCAGAGAGATGGATCAGCAGAAGAAACAGTCACCCACCTGTCTGGTTGAAAACCAGAACTTCCTGTCATGATAAGCAGACAGATACGCAGCGTAAAGCATCCCGCAGGCAACGGCTGCCAGGCATCCGAAGACCACCCGCACCAGAAAGTGTAAGAAACCCGCTGAAAAGCAGAAACACAGCAACACAGCTGACACTTGGTGCAAACCAAACATGTTCGCCTCTCAGATAAAAACTGTGAAAAACTGTGGATGATGCACGACATTCTCTGATTCTGTGAAATTAAAACTTGTATTGATTCACATCTTCCAGGCAAAAAAAAAAAGCTCAAGATGAAATGCCTATACCAATCTGCAAGCATGAATATAACCCATCACATTATGATATATTTATTTATTTGCACCATAATACACAAAAAGGAAGAGATGGTAGGGAAAAAAAACACACATATACAATAGGATAGTGCAGGAGAGATAAAATAGCCCAAAATAGGCTTATTCAAAGTATCTCCCTGTACTGATTAAAAGTTAAAATACACACAAAAAATACAAAAACCAACAATCAACAACATAGTAGAAAACAACAAAGAAAACAGATAAATCAATGCACAAATGACAAAATGACAATTAAGGATAAAGGGGAAAATGAAATAAGTAAAAAAAAGGTATTTAGAGTCTTGATGTAACAGATGGGACTTCATTAGTGTTTAAATCAAATAAAATGAAGCAGAGAAAACTCCTGAAAGGCCCACCTGACGGAAAGTTTAAACAAGTCTGAACAAGACTTTTTAAAAAATAAATATTTTTATTTAACATTTTTGTAGTGTACAGGGTAACATTTAAAGATCAAAAAGGAAAGAAAAGGAAATGAGGAATCATGATAGACCCTATCAGAGGAAAAAAATAATAAAATACCATTATTGGCACTTTTCCACCCACCCACAGTTGCATAGCTGTACAGAAAAATGAAGTTTGCAGGAAAAATAAATTAACTTGTAAATAAATAAACAATGGAAGAATCCTAAAACGATTTGAAAAAGAAAATTAAAAAAGAGAAAAAAAATAATTAAATAAATCTTTGAAATTAATGACAAAGAAATAAATAAACAAATTAATTTTAAAAAATGAAATATTTTAACCATTTTCTAAAATTCCACGCATCGGAACGGTTTGATTCTTGCAGAATAAAAACAATGAACATGTATGTTAAATTAATTTACATTCTTCCAGACATGTTTTCATGTGTGAGTGGATCCAGTGGGCTCAGGTGCAGCGTTTACTCAACTACAGGTAACTACATCAAACCGTCATCATGCAGGCTCTATGAGCCCAAACGGACTAAGAGTGCAGCATCAGATGCATGTGAACAGAACAGATGCTGCTAATAAAAAGCAAGACCAAAAAATATTACTTAAATTAGGGTTGCATCAATACCAGTATCAGTATCGGTACAGATACCGCTATAAAGGACTTGTATTCTTAAAATCGATAGATAACAGTGACCAAACCCAATTTATTACACGCAATGTTTACTGTCACTTGAAATTTTAATTAAGTTGTCGTCTTTATTTATATTTTATCTTTTATTTATTTAATCAATGTTTGTTGTAAAAAAGCAGAGAAGAAAATAAAACTTGTCTTCGAATTCACTGTATTTTTTTTTTTGGTCTGGTAGATGTATTGGTATCAAAACTCTGTATCAGCAAGTACTCAGATTCAAGTATCGGTATTGTATCGGTTTGGAAAAAAGTTTGTTTTATTGTTTTATTTATTTGCACCATAATACATAAAAAGGAAATAAAGAAAGTGCAGGAGAGATAAGAAAGCCCAAGTTAGGCTTATTCAAAGTATCTCCTCGAACTAATTACAAAATAAAATACACAAAAAAAATACAAACACCAACAATTAACAACACAGTAGCAAACACCAAAGAAAACAGATATTTCAATGCACAAATGACAAAATGACAATTAAGGGTAAAGGGAAAATGAAATAAGTAAAAAGAAGCTATTTAGTTTTGTTTGGTATCTTTGCATCCCTAATTTAAATCATTAAAATCATCAGTATGAGGAGTGCAAAGCCAGATTTAAATGTAATATCAAAGCAAATACTAAAAGAACAATAACTTGATCCTGGATTAATTGATCAATATGGGATCATGTGGGTCTGAATGAGCCAAAAAGAGACCACAGTGGATGAAAACAAAGCTAAAACTATTCAAAAAGAGTCTTTTTTGGCAAACAAAAGTGTGTTTAAGGAGATAAACTTACATGCTGCAGAGCTTTTCTGGGATTTAGTGACTGATGACTGGAGTTTGTTGGGTTCCTCTTGCTCAGGATGACCATCTTTAAATTCACCTTCATCACCTCCACTTCTGGACACACTCACCTCCTCCTCCTCTTCCTCCTCCTTTGCGTCCACACCTGCTCCGGCTAGCACAACAAACACACAATCCAATGTATGAATATACCTGAACCGTGTTCATCTCTGCAGCTTTAGATTGCAAAAGTTATTAAACCACCTTCATGTTTCTACACCGGAGGCTAACAGTTCACTTAGCTAAAAGCTAAAACAGCCCAACTTACGTTTGGTTTGAAGCTCTGGCTCATCTTGTGGCTGTTTTTCTTCTTCAAAATCTTCTTTTAAACTTTCCGGTTTCCGGCATCTTAACTCAATCATGATGAGGATTAATTAATCCAGCAGCGGCAGTCTGATGTAAGGAGGAAGCAGCATGCTAGCTAAGAGCCGGTTAGCCGGCCTTAGCTCGTTTAAATCAACTCTTGGGGTGAAATTATCGGGATAGCAATGATTCCTTTTCAGGAGTATTGTCTCTTCCTGGACTCTGCAAACAAGCAACAGAACAGCAGAAGTTTTAACGGAGATGTTTAATAAAGTCTGAGCTCTTCCTCTCGGCTGGTGTAGATCCTGTCGGTACACCTCTGTTCAGTGATGCTCCGTTCACTGTACCTCGGAAATCAAAAAACAAAACTCTATAAAGGCCTCGGATCTTTTTACTTTTAAAGCTTAGACTCACAAAATTAAGGCTGCCTTAAAATGTAGTTCTGTTTTTATTAAACCTAAAAGTTAAACTACAGTTTATAGTTCATAAGCGAATACGTTGTAGATATTTTTCTTTATCTTGCATTTTATTAAGAAAGAGAAAAATGGTCTACAACTCTATGTCACTGATTCGGTCTTACATGTGAATCAGGTGTGTTGGAGCAGAGAAACATGGAAAACCTACTGGATTGCGGCCCATACTTCAGGACCGAACTGAAGTATGAGTAACACCATCCCTGTTACTAGGAAACTCGGCTTTGTTTTTCAATATTTACAGTTGGAACACCTAAATTCCGTGTTTCTAGTTTTCTGTGAACGCAACTGAACCACTGGCTTGATTGTGATTGGTCACTCCCTGGATTCTTGCTTCCAACCGAAACAGGCCAGAAGCAGAAACGTTTTATTTAAAAAACTAAAAAACTAAATAAATAACTAAATAAATAAATAAATATATAAAATGCTTCTGACAATATCAAATTATTCACAACTTTCATTAACTCCATAAAACTATAATTTGATGATCCTGCACAGTTATATGAACACTTCTACTAAATTATTGCAGTCGTTCCTCAAACTTCTTGGTAAAAGGTCACGGTACGATTTCGATTCGATTTGATCTAGGATCCTCCGATTGATACGAAACGATATAAAGCAATATGAGTGATTCATCACAATTATTTCCATTCATCACAATTATTTCCATTCATCACCTAGATCATCATTTAAACTTTCTTTATTAATGTGCTCTTTAGTTTAAAAGAAAATATTTTCAAAATAAAAGTGTTTGATAACTGGTTACTCTATCGATTTTTGTCCGATATTAGGATTTTGGATCGATATCATTGAATCATTGACCATACGATGTATCGATACAGATCGATATATTGCCCCACCCCTAGACTTTACCTCTGTACATGTACCTTTACTGATGGTGCAACTTTTGTCCTTGACCAGTCTTTTCCCAATGTCCTTTACACTTTCATAAAAAAACATTACTTAATTTTATTGATTTCATTTACTTCTTTATTTGACAGGGACCTTTTAGGAAAACTTCTAAAAAATACCAGATAAAACCAAAATTAGCATTTTAATCCATTGTCTCTTAGCTGATCCTATAAAGGCTCCATGCAGTACTGATCAAAAGGTCATAAAAACGAGAATAACAAATATATAGAGAATTATAATAGTTCGACTGAAGTGTTTCCTTTACAGTTTGTTTTTTTGTTGTTCATGTGACCCAGAATGTTTTTTTAGGACAATGGTGTCAAAAAGCCTCTCCACACTTACACTGCCCACTTTTATTTGTGCTCTTTTTGCCTGAGATGTATCTAAATTTATGGTAAAAACAGGCTGTGTATTAGAATAATAGATCTAAATAGAGATCGTTATTTGATGTTCTTAAGCACAAACATGGAAACCCCCCCCCCACCATTGGTTTTAAATCAAAATGTCTTAAATGAATCCAATGAGGAAAACACTGAGTAAAATCAGACTGTAATACCATAGTTATTATAACCAAGTTTATGTTTGAGACTTTAAATTAGAGGTTTCACACTAAATCCTAAGGGGAACCTCTGATAATATTAAAGGTGGCTTTAAACTATAATTAAAATCAGATAAAACCTCGATCAGAAAGAAGCAAGAAACAGACTCACCAAATGTTCATTTCATTGTGAAAGTTTTAGTCAACACAACAGATTTTCACAAGTTCATGCAAAGGGCTCAGCTAACAATACAAAGAGATTCAACTTAGTTTTAAATAGGAAGTGTATCGGTGCCACTGAAGGGAAAAAGGACTTTATCACATTATTATTATTATCATCACAATCGTTTCATATTATATGTATGAAATTATCCCGCCTTGTTTCAGTACAGATGACTACAGACCAGCTCCCCTAACATCATCAAAGTCCTGCATAGACTGTTAATAAGCAGGACCGACTACACTTAGCATATCATCATGGAAACGCCATCATCTCCCTATCTCAGAGAGACCACTCCCATCTAGACCAATCAGGCAGAACTTTGATTTCTTAAGTGCTTCTAATACAATTCAGCTGCTTTGTGTTGTGAGAAGATCAACAACCACCTGGATGGATGCTGAGCTCACAAACAGACGGAGAACGGCGGCCAGCGGCACCGCGGTGCAAAGCAGGGGTCTGTACTCGCACCATTTCTCTTCACAACATGCACCTCAGACTTTCAATGCAACTCTGAGTCCTGTCATCTGCAAAAATACTCTGATTACTCAGCAGCTGTGAGGAGTACCGGCAACGAACAATCACATGATCCTCAACTCAAACAAAACAAGGAGATGGTTGTTGACTTCATGAGAAACAGGAATAAACGCAACACTGAATACAAGAACCTCAGTTTGGAACAGAAACGCAAGACAGAAGCGACTTCTACAACATTCCTCTGGGATAATTTATTTTTTTAAATCTAATTTTAGTTGTATAGCATGTCCTGGTGCTAAATTCTGGAGAAATTGGATCACCAGTAGTTCCATCCTCCACCATGTTCAAAACAACACCAAAAAGGTATCATTACAGGAGAGAATAATCCACCTAACACACTTTTAGTGTTCCCTAATTTCACCCATTTCCATCTAATTATTTAGCTGATTTAAGGGATTTCTTTAAGTAGTTTTTTTGTTGTTTTATTTATTGTCAGACACCCAGCAGAAATTTTATGAGCAACTTGATGCGTGATGTAAGAAAGTTTATGCGCGTGTGTTTAACATGGATAAGAGGTCACACTGCAAGTCTTAGCTGCCTTCAGTAAACTAATAAAAAATACCGTAAGAATAATGAAGTTCCCAAACCAAAGATGGAGTCCTGCCATCCAAGATGTTTCTTTAGTGCAGAATCTCACCAGGTCTCAACCCAGCATGAAGTAGAGATAAATTAAGTTTAGTAAATGTCTCTAATCTGCAGCATGAGCACTGTTTCTTCACTCATTTTGGGTTTTTTTCTTTTTCCTTAAGTGGCAGCAATTCATTTCTGGAATACTATTTTTCTTTAAAACCATAAAACCAAATAAAAACATCTGACACAAGCAAAAAGACACGAACGGTAAAAATCTACGTAAAACTGGGGAACCGGCAAAATTTGGTCCTAAAACGCAAAAAGCTACTGTTTTAAATAAAAAAAGGGATGCATATAAAACACATTAATGAAGTCTACTGTGGTTTTTCTGTGGCGTTTGTTACAGAAACTTTCTTCCATTTGCTTATTCTTGCCCTGACGATTCCTCCGAGCCCTCCGAGTTTTCCGACGTGGGTATGTCGGCGTTCTTCGTTTCTGGTAGGAAAAACATTCGATGTTAATTGGAAGTTTTTACGGAAGCATCGCGGATGATCGTGGTGAAAACCAGTACCTGCTCTGGTTTTCTCCAGACTTCCTGATGACCCGGTAACCTCGGCATCACACCTCTGCAGGAGTATTCTCAGGTTTTTGGTCACTTGTGGGTGTTTAGCCGTCTCGGTTGCGGTTTCGTCATCTGAGCTGTCGCTTGACGAATCTGAAACAAATAAGAATTAAAAAAAGACAGCTCACTAGCAAAATACGCACTGCAACTAGGGGTGTGCGATATGACGACATCAGATCGTAGAGATTAGAAAGTGTGGACGATCAGCCAAAATGAGGAGATCGTATAGGTCACATTCTATAAGTTGCAGTTCTATGTTGGGGGAGGACCTGTAGAAGCAAGGCAAGTTTCTTTATATAGCGCTTTTCAGGTCCAAGACAATTCAAAGTGCTTTACATACAACATAAGAATTACAATAAACAAACACA
>JBBBVT010000018.1:23816570-23829866 GCA_037177035.1 Craterocephalus eyresii | reverse complement strand
GGAATGAGTAAAGTAATCTAGGAATAAGTAAAGTAATCTAGGAATGAGTAAAGTAATCTAGGAATGAGTAAAGTAATGTAGGAATGAGTAAAGTAATATAGGAATGAGTAAAGTAATCCTAGGAATGAGTAAAGTAATGTAGGAATGAGTAAAGTAATATAGGAATGAGTAAAGTAATCTAGGAATAAGTAAAGTAATCTATATCTTGACTCAGCAGAAAAGTCCAAAGTTGCTTAAAATAAGCAGATCTGGCAACGTTGGAGGCAGCTCTGTGGTGAAGATCAGCATAACGCAGGACAGGTGACAGGATAAAACACATCCCGACTCACCAGGTCCTCTGGCTGGGAGCACTGGTCCGATCCTTCACTCTGAAACAAACAACATTTCCATCATAAAATCTGAAAAAAGCTCAGTGAACAGCTGATTTTCCAGTTTCCCCGTTTACCTTGATGTTGTTGAACTTCATCCCGCAGCGGTACGTTGCCGCCAGCGAAGCGGTGAGCTGGATCTCTTTCGTCAGCTGGCGCCACTTCCTGCAGTCGGGCTTGGTGCACTGAACCTGAGGCGAGCATTTACACAGGATCACTCACAGCAAACGTTCTCATGACACGAGTCGACTGCTCAGCTTGAAAAGCTTCCTGCACGCACCCAGAACGGCAGCTGCTGATCCGCCATGAAGGCTTTCAGACTGGGCTCGCTTTTCCCGTTACCGGTCCACACCTTCTTCCACGCGGCAAAGGTCTCGTAGCCCTCTTTGTGGCTGTCACAGGAGGGAAAAATACAGTTCTTCTATGAAATAATCTATGAAATCTGAAAAAGGAAAACAAATTTTAAGCTTTTACCTTCTGTAGTAGTGATCGAAACACTCGTTGCAAAAATGCTCGCCGCACGACAGGTGATACCAGCGAGACGTGTATCCGTTTTTAGCACACCTGAGGAGCAGAAAGAGGTTAGAGACTATCACAGGTGACCGACTGAGGATCGGACTTACGTTACCTCTCTGATGTGCTGGCGAAACAAACGGGGTAGACGGCAGAGCATCCCGCCTTCTCACATTTCCTGTATTTCTTTTCAGACTGGTCATCTTCCTCCTCCGTGTCTGTGGCTTTTCTTTTACTCTGTAATCAAAATAAAACAGCTTTGGGACACTTACAGGAGGGGTGCATCCTTCTAGGATGATGAGTCGGGGACAATAAACTGGATCAACCTGACAAATCCCCAATAAAAGCTATGTAAGATAATATTAAAAAAATTAATCTGAGCTTGCAACCAATGAGCTCCATCTATGACGGGAAGAGAGCGGGGACTAGTTCTGCAGCTTCACCTTATATATTATCACTGTATAATTCACCAGTCTGTCCTCTGGGCAAGTATTGGAGAACTCTTAGAGAAGAGTTACTGTAATAAACTTAACAAACATTTATTTAATAATAATAATAAATAAATTGATAATAATGATGAATAAATAAAATAAAAATGAAATAGATCAAATAAATAATTAAGGAACAAATAATTAAATAATAATTACTAAAATAATAATAAAAAATACACATTTATTTAATAAACTTAAATAACACTGTACTCTGAAATCATGGCAACAATGATGAGAATCATTAGTTTCTTAGTTCAAGTCCCATGCAAGATGGAGAGATACAGAAGATCCTTCCTTTCAGCAGCTATCAGGCTGAAGAACAAAGCCACCAATTAATTAATGATTGTTTATCAAAAAAATACATAAATAAATTTTAAAAAAAGAAAAACTACTACAATATTGAATTTCCCTGTGGGATTAATAAAACATTTTACATTAATTTCATTTCTTGACAGCATCATCTACACTGCAAAATCGCCTGATGTGCACTTTCCTGTCAGGTCAATGCAGAGTTTGATGATTTGCTCTTGCACAACAACATCAGATGGCTAAGCAAAGATGGTGCATTTGAGTACCCCTTCTCCAGGGGGTTTAATGTGTGCATGTCATCTTTACAGATTAAATCAATCAGAAATACCTATATGTAGAATAAAGAAACAACATTCAATGGCAAGAAATCAGCATGCAAGTTCACATGAAACTGCACAAAATATTTTTTTTTCTTCATCATTTGCCATACATCAGTCAAACAGAGCCCATAAAATCCATTAAACACGAAGATGTTAAGGAAAAACAGATACACCCCGATCGAATCTTCACGTCACACAGAGGACAGGTAACAGAAGAGCTCAACATGTCTTCTGCCTCATTAATGGTCGGGGTTTATTATGTCATAGCAGCCCTTTAAATATAAGAGCACATAGCCTTTGAAGATGGCATCACAGATGAGGGGTGTCGTCTTATATTAGGATTTTAGCATTGGATAAATCCACAAAACAAAGTAATTGAGATAAAAAGGAGATACACAATAAAGGACTTTCAATGTGAATGTGTTACAAGAAAAATAAAAACAACTGCAAGAGATGCGATTAGACAAAAGCATGAGAAGATGCAAAATAGAAGTAAGAATAAAATATCATTGAGAAGACTAAACAGGATGCAAAACAGATGACTAAATGAAAACTATGGATGGGCATTTGATTAAATTGTCTTAATCGATTATCAGGGGATTTAATGATCGATTATTGATTATTGATTATTGATTAATATTAAAATCAAATATTTATAGCCTTTATTTAAATTAAGTAAGGTAGAAAAAACTAGTTCCCTTATTTAGATCTTACTGGCAAGACAAACGACTCTAGGATTCATTCAGTGGTTACATTGGAAAATATGTGCTTACTTACAACTTCAGCACCATTCTAAAGATGCATTGGACTAGTAGATTTAAAGATAATGTAATTGATTAAAATCTTAACGATCGATTAATCGATCATCGATTAACTATGCCAGTCCCTTATGAAAACTGAAGTATAATGGGATTTCTCTCGTATTAAACATTAGCAAAGGCAATGCAAACAAACGGGTTTCAATTAGTTTAATTCATAATATGAATTCCGGGGTAAAAACAAGCATTTTTGCGGCAGAGAAACTGAGCCACCTTCCAGCAGCTCACCTGTCCAGGTGGAGGGTTGTTGGTCCGCTTCACACGGACGTTTATCTGCCTCCCAGAGGTGCGCAGGGTCTGGCCGTCCCCCGGTGACTCTCCGGAGCTCCTTTTCCTGGCTCTCCGTGCACCGGAGGCATTCCCGGAATAGTCTATAATAACAATAAACACGCCGTGTTTGTTAGAGTTTGATAAACAATGCAGTTCAGCTCTAAACGGGCCTTTGTTCTCGCTGAAAATGACTCTTTTGTGTCAGATAACCTGTCAAATATATTCAGGATATATCACCAAAAAAGCGAGAGGCACAGGCGTGAGAATGGGCTTGTAAACACAGAGCAGGTGGCGACACGTACACATAATACAGCTCTTTAAATCCGCCAGACAGACGCGCAGCCGTCACTTTTAGCATGTAGCATGTAGCAGAGCTCGCACTGACCTGCGTCCGACAGCATGGCCGCCGCTCGCGCTTCTGTTTACCCGGAGCCTTTAAACGTCCGCTCGTTTCCGAAAACGCTTTTTTTTTTAAAAAGAGGTTGAATGCTCTCCCTTTTATTGTTGTGGGGAGAAATCACTGCCGCCGCTTGCAACAAGACATCGACTTCCTGTCTTTAAGAGGAAATGGGCGTTTTGGTTCGGATGTTTTTTGTGCCACGACGCTTTCCGTCCGTGTTGCGCTGTTTCTATAGCAACGGCTGGGCGCTTAGAGTCTGTAGCATAAATAGAGTTGAAACAGACAGATTTTTGACAATAAGGTTAACCAAAATATTACGCTGTAATTTTCTTTTTTTTTAATTTAAAGATTCACTTTTCAGACTTTTTTAGTGTAATTTAACCTGTTAAAGCCAAAACACTGACTCAAAATCCGTCGATATTTTTAAAATAGTTCAGGCGAAGTAGAAGGATGACGGAGATTCCTGCAGTTTGCCTGAAAGTATCACAGCAGGTAAATACACCTTTCTTTACTTCCCACTTCTCATAATGATAAAAATCTACATGTTTAACGGCTCAGAAATATTAAAGAAAAGAAGGATTGGAAATTGAGATGTTCCGATGCCATTTTTTCCCCTACCAATACCGATACTTGTGCTATTGGTATCGCCCGATATCAAGTACCGATACCACTGTATTATAAAACAAATGTAATATATTACACCTGCATGACTGTGATAAGATTAACATTGTTGTAAGGCCTGGCTCGGGTTAAACTCTTTGTAAAACATGAATGAACCCAGCAAACTGGAGCCAGATTGGAAAAGGTCAGGTTCTCAAATGTCTGTGCAGAAATTTTCTTTTTTTCTGATCTTTTGTCAGTTTTTTGAAGGTCCCACATCGCATTTCAGACAAGTTGAGGTCTGGACTTTGAATGGATCATGTTTTCACCTGTGTTTGGGATCATCATCCTGCTGAGTTAGAGAGTTTCACCCAAATTTGAGAATACTTTATTATCCAGGATGAAATAAATGAGTTTCTCCAGAAGCTTAAGGGAAAAGATCCATTTAGAGAATAATATAATGTCATCAAAAAAGCTGCCTTACATTGTTTCTGCAGTATATTAACACATTGAAGAGAGCATGAATGAAAAAGTCGTTATTACAGAACTGAACGCAATATATTCTCCAATCTTATTCAGTTCTCTTATAGAGTAGAAAATAATTTTCCTGCAATTATGGCAGATCTAACAAAAAGTTTAAATCTACAGGACTTTAAAGAATTGTTAGGGCCATGTTGATACGCTTCTGATGACAATATTTCCCATGAATACCTGTTCACCGAACCATTTTAACAAATCCTGTAGCAATTTTAAAGCTTTAGATTTGCAGTTGGAAAATGTCTAACAAATGTCTGTGTCTCATTAATTTATCCATATTATGTAGTAACCTTTGTTTAACCAGGAAGAAAAACTCATCAAGATTAAAAAACCTCTTTTTCAAGAGTGACCTGGACAAGACAGCAGCATAAAATCAACAGCATAAAACATAAAACAGACAATCAAACCACAGTCAAGTACACATTTAAACACTAATTTCACAATTCACTCTGGAAACATCACTTTAGCAGATGCAAGAGCCAAGAGATTTTGTCTGTCTGTCCTTTGTAATTGACCTAAATTGTCCCAAAATTATTAGACATGACAGTTTTAACTTATTTTGCATGTTATTCCAGGTTGCAGGAGCAGAACATCTAAAAGTTCAGTTCTAACTTTGGGAACCTGCAGTAAAATTATGTCCTGAGAACGCAGGCCATAATGGCTGCTGTTCCTGCAGAGAAGTGAACATTAATACGCAGGAAGAAAACGGAGAAGACATTTGTAGAAAAAAAGGACAGTTTGGAGTGGTGTACAGGATGCAGTGATGGACACGATAATTGAAATCAGTCATGAAACGCAAAGCACAGTGATACACTTTTTCAACAACTGGTCAGAAGGGTTCATATAAAGCAAATCTCCATAATCTAACAATACATACATAATGTAACAAAGGGAGATTATTTTTAGTCTGTGTCCGGCTGAGGTGGCCCTAAAACAATCTGAGCTGAGGTGTAGGAGCCAGACTTATCTTGCATGCAGATCTTGCACTTTTTAAACCCAGCAGCACTTTGACAGTGAAACTAAAATTGTCCTTCTTCTCAACAGGTCTCTGCTAGAAGTCTGGAAATCAGAAAGGTGGTTGCTCTTCTTGAAGATCCTCTGACAGTAAGTTAATCTCTTATCATTCATCTGCTTCTCTGTTTGAGGTTTTGCTGCATGTAATCCTGTTTTTGCTAAAGACAAACTTGAAGGAGAAGCACCTCTTTGTCCTGAAGAAGCTATTTGAGAGAAATCAAGCTGGATTTGTATCCTTGGATTTAAATTGATTTTCTTCTCCAACAATTCCTGCTGCTCTGTGTCAGATTTATCTCTGCGTTTTCAGTAAATCTTTCATGATCTTAGTGTTAAAACACCTGAAAGTACTTCCAGCTGCTCGGGGAGCTGAGCGGCATGTCCAGAGTTCTGAACATCTGCGCTGAAAAGGCGAAGGATCACCCTGAATATGCAACCGTTCTCTGTGAAGCTCTTAAAATCTGCAGGTAAGAAACTTGGACATTGAAATTCAGCCGATAATATGATGCTGACAGCGTTGTTTTTGTATCTCAGGCTTCCCTTTCTGAAGGAGAGAGCTTCTGATGAGGTGAAGTACGCTCAGGACGCCACAAAAATCCTCTCTCATATTGGTACGTGTTCGTGGTTGGAAGGAATATTCAATTAAACTGTCTTTGTCCATTATCAAGAATGGATTAACTATTGATTATTAATTAATCATTAATATTTCAAGATTAAAATTCTATATTTAACCTATATTCAAATTAGGTGGAAATAGAAAAAAGATTGAATTGCCATCTTTACGAAATGCCATAGCAGGCTCTACTTCGCCAGGAGCCTTTAATGTCTGCAGCAGACTCCTAAAATCTAGAAAAGGTTCAAAACCCTCACCAGTATGTGAAATAAAGTCTGACCTTTTGTATGACAGAACTACAAAGGAAATCAATTTTATACGCATGTATACTTGCATTGGGCTTTGAAAGCCTTATATTTTCATAATTACTAACAATAATCAATATGTGAGCATATTCCATATCTACAATTTTTAAACTAAGTAGACATTTTTTAGAAATTGTGAGCGATTGCCTGTTTTTCTTTTAGGGTTGTGAGCGATTGTCGTGGAATCGTTACAGTAGACGTGGCTCATTTTTGCAACGGCATCAGATTAGAAGCAGATGCAGTCCTTTCTGATACTGAGGCAGCAGCTGATGAAATATGAAACTGTATGGTGCTTCTCACAGTATCACTCTCAGTATAAGAGAATAGTTGAGATAAACGTGAGGTTATATTATGATGAAAGGCACATTAATCGGTTTTGGCAGAAGCTGAGGAGAAACACGGAGCAGAACGATGATGTTTCTGAGGGTCCATTCGTCCACACGCAGCCTATTTAATATTCTAACGCCAGCACACACCCGGGACACGCGCAGCTGCAGGGATTACAGATCTCTTTCTGCTGGCAGGGTGTCTGATGAGGGTTGCAGACGATGAAGTGAAGCAACATGTGGTCGAATGTGTGAAGTCCTTCTACGACGACGTGGCCCCCCTACAGCTGCTCGATGGTACGGCCCACCTCATCACACATTTCCTCAACTTTCCCTCATGTTGCATGCACAGATACTAACGAGGAAATTTTTAGTTGCATATGTATCATTATTTAAAATAAGTGTGTTCGCTGGAACATGTGGTAATAAATGTAACAAGGAGATTAAAACATTACAGTTTCTTCCTCAAGATGATGCTACATCATATACTTTCTTCTGTTTTTTCATGTCTTGTCTATCATGATGGCAGCAAAAGGATGTTCTAGTCACGGACCACTTTGGCCAGAGTCATTTATTTATACAATATGATATATAATAATATAATACATTTATATAATATACACAGGACTGGAGTTTAAAACATCTTTACATGCCAACATGCCTGCCCAAAACCTCCAGCCATTCATACAACCTATGTATAGCCTTAGAAATCTTTATGGGTATTATTATTATTATTATTATTTTATAATAATAATAATTATTATGATTCTTATTAGTATGGTTCTGACAGGGTGAACGGAAGAAGGGGAGAGTGAACAGAACAGAAATGAGACCAAATGCAGAAAATAACAGTTGTGTAATTAGACAATTATCTTGTGATCTCTGTAACAAAGCAGAGGAAAATCTTGAAAAATCTTGAGTCTCCATGAACCGTGAACAACACCAGCAGGAAGAATATGGAAACACAAGTGTAGCTGTTGGCTAAACCTGCAGGACAACACAGTGAGCATGAATGGGAAAGCTAAAGGCTTCTTCCTTTGGACATCATCTATATCTTCACCAAGTTTTAAGAAAAATTAAGCATTAGTGTGATATTTGAGTTTCCTTTGTATTTCTTATTCATTATTTTAAGTGACAAAAAGATTATCTTGAACTTTTTTCCTCTCCAGCAGCATCCCTGTTTCTGTCTCACTGCTTCCTGGCATTTTTTTTAAACCCTGTAGGCCTCCAGCCGACCTCTCCGGGCTACAAGCTGCAGCTTCTGGAGCGCAGCGACCTCCCCAAGACACTTCTCCTCTCCATGGCCGCCCTGGAGAACCAGCCTGGCATCAAGCTGCAGCTCCTGCAGACGCTTCAGATCCTCTCCAGCTCCTCCGGTCAGCAGCTGAGGCCACCGCATAGATCTCTGCTGCTCATTGTGTCGCTTTATTATTAATCACATCTCCTTCATCACTATGCAATAACAGACATGACCTGCAGGTCGATCGTGGAAGCACATGGTGCAGAAACCATCTGTCTCCACATGAATGAACCGGATCCATCCGGTCGGGTTCTTTTCTGCTCTTCGGAAATCCTCTGGAACCTTCTGGAGAGCGGCAGCAAAGAGGAGGCTGTCGCTCAGCTCAGCAGCATGGAGTGTGTCACGTACGTGCATAAATATTCCTGTGATTGAATAACATTAGGGATGCAAATGATCGAGTAATTCATTAATTGATAGTTGTGTCATCTTATCGATGAGACAACTATCAATTAATGAATTATTTATTTATCTTAATTGATAAGTGGGAATTTTTTTCTGAGAAACAGAATTTCCCTCTGAATCAACAGGTCCTTTTCTACAAAATTGCAAATAATTTGCCTTAATAAAAGATTTATTCTTAACAGAAGAAACACAAAGATATTATTATTACTAGAAGTATTATTAGTAGTATTATTATTTCTATTGTTAGTATGATTATTTTAAGTTTGATTTAATCTAATAGATTAAATTATTATGTCTATGGTTAGACCACAGCTTCTCTCGTGTTCCCGCATGTGCGTCAAGGACTTTAGGCGTCAAGCGCTCTCATGTGGGCTTGCGAGGAATTACAGGCTCAATTGCAATTTATTTATTTTAATCGAGTAATTTCTTATCGATTAATAATAACTGGTTAATTGTTTGCATCCCTAAATAACATCATGAATATTTCTGGGTCTGTTTGTATCTCAGATCTCTGAAGGAAGCGTTTTGTTTCCTGCTGCTCAACGCTTCTCAAGCCTCTGTCCTCCAACTCAGAAATGATTTGCTTGTAATCACGACTTTCATCGCTGAAAATCCCAAATCCCCACTTGTTGTGAGTACAGGAGCCGATGAACTGTGATCTTCTACCCAGCGTGTATCTGTGTGGTTTGCCTGACCACCTTTTCATCATTTTCAGGAGAGTCTATTCGCCAAACAGCTTGTGGATTGCCTCACATTTCCAGAGAGTGAGGCCGCTCGTCCCGTTCACATTTCCATTTTATTCCCATAAGGTGAAGCGTTTTGTTAAAGACAAAATGATCCGTTTGTGTTTCAGTGAAACATCGCAGCTCTTTGGTGCAAAAACTCAAGCTCACCTACAGCAGCAAAGACTTGAAGATGAAGAAGCTGCTGTTGAATCTCTTGGTTGTAATGTCGAGAGACTTTGCTGCCCTGCAGGTCTGACACACTCACTGCTGCCCGTTGTTTAGATTTGATGTTTTATTGTTTCTCTGTTTATCCCACTGCACTCGAATACGTTATTAATTAGTTTTATTTTTTATAAAATTGTGATTAAAATTCCCTTAAAGCACAAGCAGACACAAGTGGTTTTCTTGCAACTGGTTTATTTGAAGACTTCTCCTCAGATTTCACTGTGTAAACAAAGATTTTGACATAAAGCAGACATAAATTAACATGCACAGCTTGTAAAATAGCCTCATACTAAAGTAAAACACAGACAAAATAAATTAAATATCTTGTAGGATGCATGCTCCAGTATTTCAGTCCTAAAGAAAAAAGTGTCTAAAGAAAAATAGAAAAATACTTTACTCCTCTTCAGCTAAGTAATAAATTAAACTTCAAATAAAATCTTCAAATAAAAACATACAATATTGGAAATAAAATTTTTGTTGCAGTTACAGTGACATGTTTGATGTTATCTCATCTCATCTCATAGCTTTATGAAGAAGAGCTGGTCATGCTGTTTCTGCTGAAGCTCATCCAGCCGCCGGCCGGCTCGTCGCCTCATCGTGGCTGGTCTGTTGTCCAGCAGGAGGAGCTCCAGCTGCAGGCGCTGGCCACCCTCACCAGCATCGCTCCCCTCATGCTGGACGACTACATGTCGTGTCAGGGGAACGCCTGCCTGCTGCTGCTGCTGGACTGGTGCGTCACAACAGGTCAGACAGAAAGACGAGAGGTCAAAGAGGTGCTGGGCTGTGAGTCATGTGGCTGGAGCGAAGTTTTCTCAGCAGCTTTTGTCTTTAATAGCTTAATTCACACTTTCCCGCTGTAAAATGAATGAATGAAGACAAGAATCAAACCACAACCAGGACAATAAAAAGGAGCAGTGGGAAATAAAGTATGCCACTGCAATATAAATCTTTTTATTTTGTAATATCCACTGTCCACTGCACTGAAATAACTTAAATAACTTTTTCCCAGAGATGAATGAAGTCAGTCAGGTGGAACGGATGGATACGTTTTCGGAGGAAGAGGCGGAAATATTAAATAAATATTAATCACTATGAGTCAGTCACAGAGTTGTCACAGTTGGCTCAGTTATGTTCACCCACAGGTGCTAAATTTCAAATATTAACCATTATTATGACCAGTTTCACACATTATAACCAGTAAAATTTAGAGGCCAGATGATAGGGGTGGGTTAATTAATCCAAAAAATAATTCAGAGCATCATTGATATAATCTTGCTCAATTATTCTCATAATTTCTCTCAGATTTATTTAAAAATATGCATTTAATAACCATATGTACTTATTCCTTTGGCATATTTTAAAATTAGTATCTGCTATTCTGTTATAATCAAAAGTTTAGTTAGCTATGAGGGCTGAATTAAAAAAAATACTAAAATAAGAGCTAAGTAATTGTTATCAGGTTAACATGTTCAAATAATCGTAACACATCTTATCCCTAGGGCTGGCCGATATGAACCAGTTTTCTTATCTCGATCATTTTTTCCTTAACCCCGATATACAATTTATATCTTGATATAAATTTTTTTGATAATTTAAACAAAGAGACGGATCAAATTTACGGCCTTGAGTGCTAAATATACTTTTATTAAAGAACATAAGCACATGCGTATTAAAATGATAAAAAATACAGTTGTGGAAAAAGCTAAAAACAAGATAATTTTAACTCAAAACAAGATAACTCGATATCAATGATATTCCGTTATTCTATATCTTGTCCGACAAAGACTTGATAAATCTTAAAATCCTCTTATCCCTTCCGCCCCGGATGTTTCTCAGAGTCTTTCAGATGTTGCTCTCGTTGTTTCAGATGCTTACGTCGGTCACGGACACGGTTTCCACGGCACCGGAGGCAGAGGCAGTAAGAAGGCTCAGCTGCGGTACTGCGTCCGAGCGCTGAAATCTGTGACGTCTCTGGGCGAGGAGTCTGTGAACCAGGACCTGTGTGACCAGGGAATCATCGGCCAGATTCTGGGTAACTAATTCAAACCGGACGTCAACGCATCGATGTCAACCTTCACAGTGTGTGTGTGTGTGAGCTGCGGTGTTTTCTCAGGGATTTTGATCCAGATGGATGCAAGATCTGAGGAAGAAGATGAAGTTACCATGGAGATAATGTCAAATATTCAGCTGATCCTTTCAGCGCTGTGTGAGACTGACATCCACAGGAAGGTAAAGCAGAGACGAAACATCCACTCATGTCATTTTATGTGATTACTGAACCTTATGTTTATATATTTAATAAGAAGATGTTCAGTTTCAGCTTGTTTCTCATGTTTTCTCAGATCAAAGCCTCTTTTTTGTCACATTTCCAAGTGAATGAATCTAAATCTCTGTATAGGTTTGTGGAAACAAGCAGAGAAATGAGCTTGCAGATGTGATGATGGAATATTCTTTAATGTTGTGTTTCAGGAGCTGTTTGGATCTGAGGGAGTCGAGATGATTGTTCACTCCCTGAAGAACGGCTCCAGCAAGTTCTTCAGCGGTCTGGGACACAACAAGCTCCTTCTTTCCACCATCGACTGTGTGAGGTCAGTTCAACCACACCGAGTCCAGATCTGAGGCCTTGTTTATCAACCGTTCTTACACACAAATCTGTGCCTAAGTGCATCATAAGACCAGTCCTGTGCAAATTCTGGGATTTATGAAGTTGAACTTGTACTAAGGACCATGCACCGAGGATAGTGGTAGAACAGGGAAACTGCATCATTTTCTGCAGTCTGCATCTCATTCTTCATTTATTTTTAGTCAAAATAACAATAACTCAATTAATAATCTAAGAAAAAATATGGAAACAGATATGTAGATTAAATGTTTTTAGCTGGTAAAGTAGGGAAACATGTAAAACAGCAGGGAAAGATATAAACCTATAAACCTATATGGATGTTTATCACTATTCTGAACACAACCTGGAGGATTGAAATATGTCTGAAATTACACGGGACTTGCTTCTCTCTCGTTCAAACATCATTAAATTTACGTTATCATTTAATCTGAAAAACAGTTTCCTTCTTTCCTGGAGATTTCTTGTCGTCCCACAACCCAGATGTCTCTCTCACGGTGCTCTTCCTCCCCTCAGGTCCTGTATTGTTGGCTGCTGCACCACAGAAGATTACTTCTTGGCTAAAGAAGGCGCACTTCTCCTGCTGGACTTGCTCAGTGTAAGTTACCGTTGGCTGTGACATCGGCCTCTCCTGAAGTTTTTACACTGAAAAAAGATTTCAGGTGCTCTGTATAAAAGGTTTGTTGCCAGGTAGTGGCCATATGGACCTGCAGGGAATTTAAACGGGTATTTCTGTTAGACGAGCCCCAGATATGTGCACGGTGTTGTGCTTTCCACCTTGCTGGATCTATGCGACAACGGCAACACTGCGTCGCACATCCTGAGCTGGAGGGATGCTGCCGGTCAGACGGCTTCAAGACTCCTGCTGCAGCTGTGGAGGGAGGAGGAGGAGCAACTGGGTGTGATCCGAGACCAACATGGAGGCATTACAGGTCAGTCTGCATCTTCATGGCAAAAGCTTAGAAATATGGATGTTTTATAAGCATTTAACAGGACCTGCAGATTAGATTGAAATGTTTCATTTGTATTTATTTATTTATCTATATATTATATTATATTATATTATACTATATTATATTATATTATATTATATTATATTATATTATATTATATTATATTATATTATATTATATTATATTATAT
>JBBBVT010000018.1:23797599-23816470 GCA_037177035.1 Craterocephalus eyresii | reverse complement strand
TCCTTGCCCCATCAAAGGAATATGAAAAGGGGATTTTTTGGGGTAAAAAAAGTTGCAGGTAGGGTTGGGTAGATCTTTTCTTGGGGTTTTTTTTTTTTTTTTTTTTTACAATATTGCTTGAAATCCTCTTCAAACCCTGACTTCAGCCAATTAATTAAGCGATTTAGCACAAAAATAAAATATTTAGTCACCTGATATTATATTTAGTCATCATAATCGGCTTGTTTTAAGCGATTGAATGGTGATATCTCACTCATTAGCCCCGCCCCATCTGGACATTTCGCTGCTCTGGAGACGAGGCTTCAGTGTGAAGTCTGAATAAAGAGGTTTTTAATCGGTTCAGACAGTTAAACCTACAAACACAACCACAATACAAGCATAGATAAGTATCCAGCTGTCTATTAAAAAAAGAATAAATGAATAAAAACTATACGAAAATTTAAAGTTCCAAGACATGAAGTGCTTTTCCTTTTTTAAATGTTGATTTGTTTTTTCCAAGCTTAGAAACATGAAAAAATTTGCAATTCCCCCCTCCTCCACTAGGGGCTGGCTGAGCCAATCCCCATTGAGTTCCATATTAAAAGCAACTTTACAGCAGAATGAAACATGTTTACAGCCTTGAACAAAAACCATTTTAACTTTAAAAGCTCAGCTTTACCTTCATGACACCTGTGGGGGGAGGGAAAAAAATTCTGACTCATTCCTTTTTAGATGTTATTTAATCCTAAAATTCTTCATAATTTGTGGCGCGTCCTTTTGATTGACAGGTGTCAAGTGTTTGATTAGCCCCATCTTGCAGAAACTCTATGAACCAGACTTCCCTGTTTGTCCCTGCAGGTTTCCACATCATCCCCCGAGTGTCGCACGTCGTCCCAGAGAGCTGTCTGCTCATCTTCGTGGGCTTGCTGGTCGGCGGCATCATCAAAGCTATGCAGGAGAAGGCCCCTGTCCTGGACTCTGAGCTCTTCTTCCTCTACCTGCTGCCCCCCATCATCCTCGACGCCGGCTACTTCCTGCCCATCCGCTCCTTCACGGAGAACCTGGGCACCATCTTGACGTTTGCGGTGGTGGGCACGCTGTGGAACGCCTTCTTCATGGGCGGGATGATGTTCGCCGTCTGTCAGATCGAGGCGGCCCACGCCAGCCACTTGGACCTGCTGTCCTGCCTGCTGTTCGGCTCCATCATCTCCGCCGTGGATCCCGTGGCCGTCCTGGCCGTGTTTGAGGAGATCCACATCAACGAGCTGCTGCACATCCTGGTGTTCGGGGAGTCGCTCCTCAACGACGCCGTCACCGTGGTAAGTGTCGGGGTTAAATGCCGTCCTGCAGCATCCTCAGCACAGGCCTGCTTAGTCTATGAGGCTGATTTTAATGTCTTTTACTTCCAGTTTGAGATGAAAAACCCAAAATAAAGTACATCTCCACACCTACAAGGGCTGTAAATATCATCCTGTTTGCTGCAGAAAGCTGAGACGTGTGAGATAATTACAGACGTATAAGGAGGACGATGTGTGCTATTGAATAAATTCACCCAGAATACACAAAATGGAAATGTCTTTCCTGAAAGAAAACCACATTACTGTCAAAAAGGAGCCCAGTTCTTCTAGGGATGGGTAAAGTAGTCCTAGGAAGAAGTCCTAGGAAGGGGTCCTAGTATGAGTAAAGTAGTCCTAGGGATGTAAAATAATCCTACGGACAGGGAAAGTGGTACTAGGGACCTGAGGTAGTCTTAAGAATGGGTAAAGTTATCCTATCCCTAGTCCTAGGGACGTGAAGTAGTCCTAGGGACGTGAAGTAGTCCTAGGGACGAATAAAGTAGTCCTAGGGACGAATAAAGTAGTCCTAGGGACGAATAAAGTAGTCCTTGGGACGAATAAAGTAGTCCTAGGGACGAATAAAGTAGTCCTAGGGACGAATAAAGTAGTCCTAGGGACGAATAAAGTAGTCCTAGGGACGAGTAAGTTAGTCCTAGGGATGAATAACGTAGTCCTAGGAATGAGTCCTAGGAAGGGGTAGAGTAGTCGTAGGAATGAGTAAAGTAGTCCTAGGGACAGGTAAAGTAGTCATAGTGAGGCTAAAGTAGTCTTAGGGACGGGTAAGTAATCTGTGGGGGATACTGTGCTACAGTAGAAGGTAAAAAGGTTACCAGGTTTTACACAGATAAATATGTCAGGACGCCATCGGCCGATGATGATGATGATGATGGGCAGAGTCAGGACGGTCCAGGTTTATTTGAATGTTTCTAGAAAACTGGAAAACATCATTTATGTGTGAGTTTTATTTAACGCACAATAAAATTGACCGTTAAAGGGATTGTGTGCTTGGTCCCGCTGCAGGTACTCTATCACCTGTTCGAGGAGTTTTCCCACGCAGGAACCGTGACGGTGGGCGACGCCTTCCTCGGCGTGGTCTCGTTCTTCGTGGTGTCGCTGGGCGGCATCATGGCAGGTGTCGTCTACGGCATCCTGGGAGCCTTCACGTCCCGCTTCACCTCCCACACCCGGGTCATCGAGCCACTGTTCGTCTTCCTCTACAGCTACATGGCTTACCTGTCTGCCGAGGTCTTCCACCTGTCAGGGATCATGTCGTAAGTCGGACAGACGGTTTGTGGGTTCTTTCTCATTTTAACTTAAAAGAAGAGCTAATAATTAAACTTGTTTATAAAGTTTTACATTTATAAAATGTTTAATTACGAAGCAACAATGTTTTAAAGCTGGATTTATAAAACCCCCCGCCTGATAGACATTTGTTCCATCAGTTTAATCGCCTGCGGGGTGGTGATGCGTCCGTATGTGGAGGCCAACATCTCCCACAAGTCCTACACCACCATCAAATACTTCCTGAAGATGTGGAGCAGTGTGAGCGAGACCCTCATCTTCATCTTCCTGGGGGTGTCGACAGTGGAGGGTCCTCATAACTGGAACTGGATCTTCGTCATCTCCACACTCGTCCTCTGTCTGGTGTCCAGAGTGTTGGGTAAGTACAAAAAAAAAACACTATTAAAGGGATACTGGGCAACATTTGGCCACTAGGGGGCTAAAACTGTAACTTTCCCAGGGTAATACGACACTGTTGCATAATTAAATGGTCTGTCTCTTTCTGGGCTCTTCAGACATCATGTTCCCCTGCTTACTTTGTTCAGATTTGACCATTTTTTCAAGGAAAAAGCAGCATGAAGCTCAGCCCGCTGTGTTTTACAGCTGCAGAGAAAAGCTGCAGGTCACATGACCCATGAGAGACGGATCCGCTCCTGTAGTTATGTCTGCTTTCTGAAGAGGGCAGCCCCCTCAAAGTGCTTGTTATACCAGAAATCATCCTTTAATACTGATATTTGGGTCAAAAGTTTAATTTGGGGGAAATTAGAAGTTTCTGACCCCCCCCCCCACAATGATTAATTTTATGATCAGACTGGTCGTCTTGCAGGATCCTGTAAATAAAAGGTTGAAGACGGTCAGTTTTTGAAAATAAGAAGGATAAATGTGGATTTTTGCATTAAATTGTGAAAAAAAATGTAACAAATTTTAAATATACCTCTCCATAAATAGTTTAATTTTGACAGTTTAATTTTAAAAAATCCCAATTTTATTTATTTTTTTGATAAATATTGCTTAAATATTTTTTACAACTATCTGGCGACCCCTTGAACATCTCACAACCCCCAGTTTGAGAACCACTGGTCGACTTTAATATATTTCTATGCTACG
Source organism: Craterocephalus eyresii (assembly GCA_037177035.1). Taxonomy (NCBI): domain Eukaryota; kingdom Metazoa; phylum Chordata; class Actinopteri; order Atheriniformes; family Atherinidae; genus Craterocephalus; species Craterocephalus eyresii. The sequence continues at coordinate 23,812,766 of JBBBVT010000018.1, read as the reverse complement.
TATTAGCCAAATCTGGAAAATGGTCAGTGCAAGTTTTTTTACATTTTGATGTTTAAATTGGTCTCATCTTCCGCATGTATAGTATACAATAACATTTTTGTGGTGTTTATGGTGAAAAGGGCAGATTCATGATCTCTGTATGAAATGGCTTCCCTTTGTTTTAGGGTTTTTTTTGTCCTACATTTTAAATCTTTTCCATCGCATTATTTATAAGTAACCTTTCCTTTTTTATATATTTTCTTCCTTTCAGGAGTCATCGGCCTCACATTCATCATCAATAAATTCCGTATCGTAAAACTGACCAAAAAGGATCAGTTCATCGTGGCCTACGGTGGCCTGCGAGGAGCCATAGCTTTCTCGCTGGGATTCCTGCTGACCAACAGTGAAACAAAGAAAATGTTCCTCACCCCCATCATCACCGTCATCTTCTTCACCGTCTTTGTTCAGGTGTGGCTGAATCTGGAAAGAATTACAGAATTCAAGAAAGAAACAATTGTAAAAAAACAAACAAAAAAAAAAACACATTTTATGAATAACTCAGATATATTTTTGCACCACTTGTTTGAAAATGAATAATTTCGCCATTTATATAATTTAATGTAAACAAAACACGCACTTTTAAACCGGTTTTAAGTATTGAATCATTTTATTAAATGGGTTTTTAAAAACTTTTTAAAGTCCTGTTTTTTGATGGAAATGTTGAGTTTGTTTTTCTTTTGAAACAAAACTGATTTTTTTTATTTATTTATTATAGGGAATGACAATAAGGCCTCTGGTGGAACTCCTTGCTGTGAAAAAGAAAAAGGAGAGCAAAGGATCCATCAATGAGGAAATTCACACGCAGGTGATTTTTGGTTCTTCCTGTCAATGAAAAAATAAAAAAAAACATTTATTTCTAGTAAAATGTGAGAAGGAACCCGTTGAGTTATAGACTGTCGATTTCTCAATTTATTATTCTTGATAATGATTTATTATTTATTATTATTATTTACTATTATTAATATTTTTTTTATAAATGTATAAACAATGATCTATAAACAATTTTTTCAGTTCCTGGATCATCTCCTGACAGGAATTGAAGGCATCTGTGGTCATTATGGACATCATCACTGGAAAGACAAGTATGTATTGTTTTGTTTCTTTAATTTCTCTGTTTTTATCAAACTGTGCTCTTCTGTGGAATTTTAGGTAAAACAGGATGTTTCTGTGTTTTAACGTGCAAGTTGTATTCACCCAAATAAACTAGCCATCAAAAAGGACAAAAGAAAAACAAATCACTTGTTTTCAAGCTATTAAAGTGCTTTAAGGAATTCAATGCACCTTTTTTAAAACATAATCTTTTCCTAAAAAAACAACTTTAGTAAAACCTGTATGATGACTGATGTTTTGGTTTCATGCAGGCTTAATCGCTTCAACAAGACTTATGTGAAGAAGTGGCTGATCGCTGGCGAACGCTCCACGGAGCCTCAGCTCATCTCCTTCTACAACAAGATGGAGATGAAACAGGCCATGATGCTGGTGGAGAGCGGGAGCGCCGCCAAGCTGACTTCCACCGGATCGTCCGCCTCGTTGCAGTAAGCGTCAAACACCGGTCACGAGAGCAGATTATCCCCCGTTAGAGCTCGATGAGGTCCGGGTAGAATCTGCCAGTTTCATAGACAAAGGAGCTAACTGGACCTGATTCCTGTGTTTTTAAATGGAAGTACTATTAAAAAAAAAAAAAAAAAAACTCTTAGACAGTCACTAATAAGAAAATAAAATATTTTTGCTTCTACATCATGGTGCAAGATTTGAGATATAACCTGAAAGCATTTTTAAAACTGCATGGAGATGGGAGTGCTGAAAAATAAGTGAATTTAAAAGTGTGACAAGGGAGGAATGATGAAAGTATAAATTATGTAAGTTAATGCACAAATATAGATAAATGTGTACTTTTTCCTTTTTTTTAATTTTATTTGAAAATATGTGGGCACTGTTTAAAGAAAAGTGTTGAACATTGATTTTCTTTTTCACCTTCTTTTTTTTCTATGTGTGAGATGAGTCACTCCTTCTGGAAATTCAATCATTTCCCTTCATGACTGATCAGTAATCAATTGTATACCTCAACTACTGTATACTTTTATTTTAACAAGTATAAAAGTAACTCAAATATTTTCAATTATATCTAAAGCATTTCCATACAGCTCATGTTTTCAGATCCAGAATGAGTTTCCATCTGTTGCACCTTTTAAATTTACTGCTTTTCATTTTATGTTTTATTAAAAATGAAAAAACTCAACTTTGTTTCAGCCAAGGTTAGTTTTTAGCACTTTCTTTCTAAAGTGCTGTACAAAATAAACACACACTTCAACTTATTTAACTTGATTTAGACACCAAAAGAAAACATTTTTTAATCAAAGTGCAGTTTCTTTTCTCTTCTATATTTGTTTTTTTTTATTTTATATTTCCTGTTTTCTGCCAGAAACATTCAGCAGAAAGCACCGGCCAGACGGCGAGCGATCCCGAGCATCTCGAAGACTCGTGAGGAGGAGATCAGGAAGATCCTACGAAGCAACCTGCAGAACACCCGGCAGAGGGTGAGAAAGAGGTGGAGACGCGACCCCGACCCCGATCACGTTTTAGTGATTGTTTATGATGCTTCTTTTTGTGGTTTCACCCCTCAGCTTCGCTCCTACAGCAGACACGACCTGTTCATTGACCCGCTGGAGGACAACATGAGCGAAGTTCGCTTCCGGAAGAAGCGGGTGGAGATGGAGAGGAGGGTGAGTCTCATCCCTGCCTCTAGTTTTCAGCTGATCCTGTCATTCCTTCAGCTTTTCCCGTTAAAACTAGCTCATAGGCCACATTTACATGAGAGGTTTAGTTCTGCTTTAATTCAGAATTAAATTTAATTCTGTTTTAAACGGGTGAAAATGAGCATGAAAACACAATTCCTGATCAAACTTTAATCCTGAATAAAGAGGCTGGTTTATTCCAGATTTAACCCCTGAATCAGATAATTCCTCTATCATTGAAACCTTCAATCCGCTTTAAGTTCATCCCGCTTGTTGTGAGCATGCTCCTTCCCTCGTCCTGAAAGAAACGAAGCAGGAAGGAGAGTTTTTAACTTCCGGTAGGCGTACGTACGAGCCGTGTGTCACTTCCACCATCCAACCAATCAGAGCCCTTCCCAACCCCTGGATTTAAAGCAGAATAACGTTTTGTCCATGTAAAACTTAATTCAGAATTAAAATTTCCATGTAAACCCAACAGCATTGTAGTTTGTTTATTTATTTGCTAACTGTTTATTGAACGTATTTAATCTACAGATCTGATTTATTTAACTTCTTTACACACAAATGTCCTTTCCTAATCATTTCATTTCTCTCACAGATGAGTCACTACCTCACAGTCCCTGCAAATCGCCAAGAGGCGGCTCCTGTGAGGAAAGTCTGGTTTGAACCAGGTCAGTAACGAATCCAGAAATGATTTTGTTGTATTGTGATGTTTTTTCTCAGCGTTCCAGAAATGCAGCATTTCCCTTTTTTGAATTCTCATTTCAGACTAACATATGCAAAACGTTTTTTCTGCCTAAAAGTTCAAATTTTGTCCAAAATTCTGGCAAGATGCTGCTTTTCTAAAGTGTTTCTGTCCATTAGTAGAGTTTTCATTCATACTGTGTGAATTACGTTGATTTCACACACTTTCCTTTTTAAATGTGAAATAAGAGCCTGGTTTGGGTGTAAGGCAGACTGTTCCATCCCTCGCCACTAGAGGGCGCCAAACGGCAAGAAAATAGCCAAACACAAGTGTTTTCCACCCCTGTCTTGCTCTGAAACAGCAACCAGCCAGAGTAACTGACTCCATCTTCTGTATTTTTCAGAGCACAAAGTTTACAGGTACGACGACAGCGAGAGCATCCGGAGCCGAGCTGCCCAGGCCGATCCCGGCTCCCCGGATGCCGTCAGCCTGCTGGACGAGTCCCCGAAAAGGAGCAGCCGGAAAGCCGGAGGCTCCGCTGAGCTGAGGGCCAAGGAGCCCGACGACCAGGAGGAGCTGAAACTGTCCCGTTGCCTGAGCGACCCCGGTCCGAACAAGGAGGAGGAGGATGACGCTTTCCTGTCCATGAAGCACATTCCCAGAACTTAAAAACGATCTGCACGTCTCTGGACGCAACACGCAGCGTTACCAAAGCATACACCTCACGCCACTTCACTTTGTTCCAGGGCCGGAGATGAACCAGTTATGCAAAGATGGAGCGCTTGTTTTAAAAAAAGCTAGATGTGCCGGAGCGGGTGGAGTTAAGCACAACTAGTCATGAAGGTAACAGATGAAATATTAATAATACTAAATATTAAATAACAATAATATTCAGGGGTCGCTCTAAAGCTTTTGGAAGAACTGTTGTTTGGTCCCGATCACTGTTTGTTGCTGATTTTAAGTCCAAACATGAGACCATCAGAGCAGCCTATCCGCTTTGCTTTGGATGGTCTGTGAACCACTGAGTGCCATGTCTGCCTTGTGTTTCTATGTACTTTGGATCTAGATCTGATGTAAAATCATGATGTAAAACAGAGATTGTTTCTTGTGATAAAGGGTTGCTTTCATTACCATCAAACCCCAAAAAAGAATTAAGCTCTTAATAGAAATGAATCATTAATAATTTAGACCCCTTTTTTTTTTAATTCAGATTTTTATAGGAAAGTGTTCAGGGTGATCAAAGACGGCTCTAATGTGGCCAGATTATGAGTAATAAAACTAAGAACCAGGGTAAAAAGTGACTTATGGCATGGTTTACAGACCGTGTCAAAATCCATAAATTGTTTTCTTGCATGTAATTTAGCCAGCAGAGACGAAGTTTTTGTTTTTTGGTGACAAATGGGTAAAAATGTGTAGTAAAATGTGGCAACAGAGCCATTTTGAGGCTCCACTGGTATTAAAAGGAAGTCTGAATCCTGCAATCTTTTACTTTGATGTTAAATGAAACTGACTGAACTCTGTGAACGAGGTTGCTGCTGCTTATTTAAAAAAGGACTCATCAGTGTTTTTTATTCTCAGGGACTGTTCAGCGGTCAGCTGCTAAAAGAAAAAGTAACAGCCTGCAATGAATGTGTTGCTGCTTCAATGTTCTGTAAACTGAGCTTTAAATAGGGTACGATGGGAAGGAAACTACATTCCTGCTAACTGCGCACGCTTTGAGATTTTTATCGGACGGGAAAGAAGCTTGTCTGCACCGGCTGCCTTCAAAATGTTTTCCTTTGTGTTTAAGAGATTTGTATTTTCAAAAAGTGTGTGTTGTAAGCATCTGTCAAAAGAAATACTTGAATTCCTGTGTGAAATAAAGGATTATTATTATGAGCTGTTGGATTTTGAAGGATAATGCATGATCTGAGCCTTATTCAGCAGGCAGACCTACTTGCTAGCTTCCAGATCAGGCTGAGGTTTCTCAGGGACGTCCCACGATGCTTTTTCCTCTCTCCCTTTCTGACCTCCACCATCGCATCTAACACGTTCAAGACTGGTTTAGATTTAACTTTGTGTATCACTTTTCATACATTATGCATCACAAAGTGCTTTTATATAATAAAAACAGGTATTTAAAGAATAGGTACAGAATATAGACAATAATGCACACCTGAAAATATTCTGTTCACTTTTCACACAACACAAACGCATGTCTTCTTTTCTAGTTTAACATCTAAAGGTGTTAGGCTTAGGGAAAGGATGCAACCTGTTGTTTCCCTGCAGCTTGGCTGTTTGTCATGAATTTATTGTTTAGATTTGATTTATTTTGCACAAAGATGGCATTTAAAAAAAAGAAACATTACAATTTGTGCAAGGGAGAGGTAAGAAGCTCATAAGGGTTTATATAAAAACTTCACCCAACAGAAATGAAAAAGACAAATTTTTTTATAAGACAAAGGACAAAGTAATCAATCAGTTGAACAATAATTTACAGCAGCATACAAAAAATCTAATCTATAAATTATGATTACAAAAACACTTAAAAAGCATAATGTATACTAAATACTGTATAATAAATACTGATGGATGGCAACAGATTGGCTCAAACTGTCTGCGAAGCCCTGAGATGACTGTCGTAAATTACAAATAAAGCTGAATTGAATTAAAAACGCTGTAATAGATTGTTCAGAGTCGGGTTGGACTGCATTATTATTAGTTTAAACTGATATATTTCTAATGTTCTACTGGGAATAAGATACAGTGTTTATGTTCTACTAAAAATAAAACATGATGTTTATGTTGTACCGAGAATAAAATGTGATGTTTATGTTATACTAGGTATAAAATATGGGTTGGTGAGATTTTAAAATCAATGTGCTTTGTTTTAATTTCACTTCTCATGTTTTTTGGGAATGAGATTGTACAATATTGAATAATATGAGTTATTTTAAACGCTGAATGATCTTAAAGTGAATGGAGACTATGTGAAAGCCCATTTGTCCCTGGAAATTTCAGTAACAAACAACTGTGAGTTTGAAGTCCCAAACATGGCAACCAGTCGGTGCGACTGTGACAAGAAGCGACCAGCATCTGAGCAGACGACACAACCAGCAGGATGGACTTCAGCGGCACCTGGAAAGTTTATTCTGAGGAAAATCTCAAAGAGTTTCTCAAAGCTGCTGGTAAGAAATATATATTTTCTGAAAAAAACATGTATACATGTGTAAGCATCATATATTAAGCTTCACCTTACTCGAAGGTGTACCAGATCTGGTTGCCAAAATGCGTCAGGATGTCAAGCCGGTGATAGTGATCGAGCAAAAAGGCAAAGACTTCACCTACACGATGAAGACTCCGGCCTTCACTAGAAAGAACTCCTTCGCAATTGGAAAGGAGTCGGAAATCCATGTTCCAGATGGAAAGAAGTTAAAGGTAATCAAAAATGCCTTAAATTCTTCATGACAGCTGCTTAAAATGGGTTTAAAATGTATTTAATCAGAAATCTGAGAGGCAACAGTCCACCTTTGGAAGATTTAAAAGATAATGCAATATAAACGCACGGAGAAGGAGAACTAAAAGATAAAATAGATTACCAGCATTTTTATGCTGATAGAAATGTGATTAGTGGAAATATTGGCTCTGTGCATTTAGGAAATATTCTATCATTATGTTTTTGTTCTGGGACAGTGCATCGTCAGAGAAGAGAATGGGAAGCTGATTTTTGAGACTGACAAGATCACTTCTGTCAAAGAAATACAAGGGGATGAACTGATTGAGGTCAGGAACTTTCATGATTTAATTAAGCTGTTGCATTTGCTTGAATATGACACATTTTTCTCTATGTCTGTGTTTTTCCCCTCAGACTTCCACAGCTGGTTCAATAACCTTCATCAGCAGAAGCAAACGAGCCTGTTAAGCACCTGGAAATATCTGTGTCACCCTTCCAAACATTAATATAAGAATCTATTTGGATCATGTGACTAATAAAAAGAACAAGACATAGAAAATATAAAATAAAATAAAAACTATAAAATAAAGATGCGTTCAGTTACTTGCTTGTTCTAACGTGGTTATGTGTTTTAAACACGAGGGGGTGCTGTGGAGCCTCACTGTCTTTTTTTTCTTGTGCGCGTGCTAGACGAGAAGAACCAGAGTGCTGTAAAAGGCGCCTCATAAGTACGCATGCGCGGAAGCATACTTTCTCTTAGCAGGTTTTTCCCTTCAAGGCATTTTTTCTTCTGCTGGTTGTGTGGTACTGTATGGCCAGATACATGAGGCCTCCAAACTCGTCTTTGTTTGTCCGGAACATCTCCGATGAGTCCAGGTGGGTGTTTTCTGTTTCCAAAACCTTAGATTGTTCACAGCTTTGTTGGCGGCAGCCATTTGAGTTAGCTTAGCAGCTAACCTTAGCCTACTTAGAGGCAGCCGCGTGCGGTTGTTCATTTATCTTTACATCCACGATCCATTCCTTGAGATGAAAGTATAACTGTATACACACTGTTCATTTTATATACTGTAATAATCCTTATTAATTAAAAAAGAGCAGTTCATATCGAATTTGCCACGTTCTCGGGGTTGTAATTGAGCTAACGCGGCTAATATGCTAACGCAGGCTAGCAAGCGATGTTTTTCTGAACATCTTTGTGATTGTTTAGGAGAAAATCGTCCAACGAATGTGTTAAAAAATGTTAAAACTTCAACTGAATGATACTTAACCAATTCTTCAAACGTTTTAACGAATGAAACATAATAGGAATAACTAAAATATAAATAAATAGTTGGGTGTAAAAGCTCGGTGCAACGTGCCGCAGTTGAGACGATTTTCTTTAATAAAAATAATAATAATAATCTTTGATAACAGGAATATATATTTACAGCATAAAATCTGGACAAATGATAGGCAACCTGTAATTTTGAATATGAAACAAGGCATCAAAAATAAGGTCAAACGATACGTCATTTATTTATTTATTTTGTGAAAAATCTGCTACTTTATCATAGAATGTGCACTATCTGAGTTTTTACTGTTAGATTTTGCTTAGAATCTTAGCTAAATATGACTCGATATGAGATTGGATTTACAAAAGTCTGGTCTTGTTGATAATGAAATAAGGATTTTGCTTTTGCATTGTGCTTTTAATTTTCGTATAAAAACGTAATTATTAAAAGAAATGTTATTTTCATTAACCCTTTCTTATAATGCCAGATAAAGATGCCGGTGATCTGTTTTTATACCATCAAGGTAGCACTAAAAAACCCACCAGACACTTCATTTGCTAAAAATGTTCTGCTTGTACATGTTTACAATGATGTATTTTACAATTAAAATCAATTGCTCACCTGTGTGCAGTATGTGATTACTGTTTTTAGCTTCTGTTTCTTTTTAAAGGGGCAGTTCACCTAAAAAGTGACAGTGACAGGGAGGGATTTTTTTTTTACACACAATTGTTTTTCTCAGTTATTCCAGATTTTTTCAAATATCTAATTTGGTTAAGTACCACACTTAACTTCCAATGTGGATTACATAAAAATGAGCAGTAAGTTGATGACACATGACCCATATTCAAAGTCTGCAACTCCATTTGCCGATTAAAAATTGTAGCTTATGTGAGTTTTTTATCATCAACACAAGTAAATTTCACTGTAGGTAAGCATAAAATGATCTTTATTTGGGTTGAACTGTCCCTTTACATAGCAGCTACTGTTTATAATAGATGATGTAGGTACAGTTACGTGTGATGGTCAGTGGAGTCACCCTTGTATTTACGGTGTTCAGGCCTGAGGATTTGCGGCGTGAGTTTGGCCGCTATGGGCCGGTAGTAGATGTCTACATCCCACTTGACTTCTATACACGTCAACCAAGAGGATTTGCATACATTCAATATCCTTTCCCAATGAGTTCAAACTGTTTTTGCTTCTGCTAATAAGTCACTTCCGTTTCCTTTCAGGAAATTATGTGCTTTTTTGTGGTTCATTTGTTTTTCTATTCTTTTTTTTAAACACATATTTGATTGAATATCTAACATACATATTTCTCTGTTATTGCTTCAGAAAATGTAAAAGCGTCCAGTTGTGGAACCGGCCACACAGAGTTACAAAGACCCGTGTAGAGTAGCTGTAAAGACAAGTGACACACAGACCTGCAGGATCAGAGGGAGGGAAAAGGTTGAAAAGAGAAAGTAAAGCTCGAAGAGGAAAAGAGGAAAAGGGAGCTGAGACAAAGCTTGGAAATGGCGGCAAAGAATGGGGAAAAGAAAAGAGGTTTAAGAGGAAAAGGCAAGCAGGAAACCCGAGTCTCTCTGGGAGTCGATTAAAGAGTGTAAAGATCAAGATGAAGTTCAAAGTCAAGCATGGGCAAAGGTAAACAAGCGAATTATTTTGTATCCTCCAAAGACAAGTCCACAAATTTGACACCAAAATCAGCTTTCCCTGTGACCTTAATGTAATTTTAATTTAGCTGGAACAATTTAATCACCATTAATGTTTAATTTGTGTGTCTTTCCTGATCCCTCTGATGACTAGTTTACCTTTTATCTGAATGAAAACCATGTGTTTATCTCATGTGTGTTACCATGTTAGCCAGGCCTCACAGATTAAAGACAATGATGAGTGCATCATCATTATCCGGCATCCAGAAACAACAGCTGAGTTGATGTGTTGAGGATGTGTGTGTGAAACTTCTTTTCAAACTGTGTGACTCTGCAAAATGTGAGAACAAACAACCCTTAACCACGCAGCATATTTGAGGATGTGCGCGACGCAGAGGACGCTCTTCACAGCTTGGACAGGAAGTGGGTGTGTGGCCGGCAGATCGAGATCCAGTTTGCTCAGGGCGACCGAAAGAGTGAGTCTTAATGTCACATCATCGCTTCGGTTCGAGCATTCTCCTCAGTTTTTTCGGGGGATTTTCATCTTTAAGCTCCTGTTTAATGTTTACAGCGCCCAATCAGATGAAATCAAAGGAGCGGAGTTCTCCGGGCCGATCCTCCCGATACGACGACTACGACCGGGACAGACGCAGACGCTCGCGGAGCCGCAGCCACGACAGATACCGGTCCCGCAGCCCGTCGCACGATCGCCGCCGCAGACGGTCGCAGAGTCCCCGGGAGTGAGTTGTCCTCTGTGGCTCGTCGGTTCAGACTTACGGGGGTTTTTCGGGTCTTTTAAAGGGAAAAATGACTTTGTGGTTTCTTTTATTAGGCCCCGTGGACGGATGCATGCAAGAGGAAGGAGCAGGAGCCGAGAGGAAGACAGGTAAACGTATTTTCTGTGGTGGCTGACCTGGTGTAAATGGTTCGTTATCAAACCCGTGTTTGCTCTAACCGGGCCTGGCTTTGTTGGATCTGAGCTCCACTTTTAATCTTAGTTTATTTCAGGAAGATATACTTTTCTTCCAATTAGATTCCTTCACAAATTTTTGGGTGCCGATAAAATTAAAATTTCGATTTTCATGATGTAATATCACAGATTTTTGTGGAGAGAAACAAAAAAATAAAAATAATTTTGCTTGTTTATTTTTTATTTTATTTCAGTTAGGAGAAAACAACCCATCATCAGCCAGACCAAGATTTGCTGCTATAATGCCAACAAAAAAAGTAAAAAATCTGAATGAAAACAATAATAAAAATGAAATTTCAAAATTATTTATATTTATATGAAAAAATATATCTTTTCAACAAGAAAATCGATTTTAAATTTGTGAAATAAAAAATCTAGTGTTCGATTTTTCCCAGGACTTTTAGTTCTCCTATCTTATTGACAGTGAACCTTCACTGATCTAAATAACTATAAATAAATCTTGCCAGGCTGGTTTTTGTGTGTATTAGTTATTATTGTTATTTCTCAAATCCTGCTTTTAATCTGCAAGGAACTTTTGTTTTATTATGCACAAATGTGAACTGTTTTACCACAAAAAGTTTCTACTTCACTGACTAATTTTAAATCAGTGATTGGTGGATCACTGCACAATGTTTTTCAGGTATATCCGAAAGTAAAAAAGAAAACCGTTGGTTAATTTGCCTTCTGCACTGGGATTTGAATTACAGATGCATTGCGATGATGATGCTCAAACGATATATTGTGCAGCCCTAGTTGAGTTGCACAATGTGTGCAAATTTCTTGCAGCGCTGGAATTGACTCCGTCTGTTGACTTACAGTGGTGGGAAAAGGTTTTCAGACACCCTTAGAAATGTACAAGATCACAAATATTTTCCATTTTCAAAAAAATTTAATGGCTTTTTTCAGGTTGTGAAATAAGAAATTAATTTGAAGACATTTGAATGTATGTATCTATTTTTTAATCGTAATGTTGTTCATTTGTGCATTTAATTTTTATCTCTGGATTATATTCTTCAGCACATTGGTACAGTGCTCTTGTTTTAACTGTGCTTGGAGAAAATGGATTGGATATTTCCTAAATGCATGGGGTGTACGAAAACTTTTTTTTGTTTGTAAAACTCTCACATGGTTTAGTGATATTTTGCATGCTGATTAAATGTTAAAACAGCAGCATGTTTAGCATGTTTGTTTTTGTCTCCAGATACAAGCAGCGGCCGCGGAGAGAGACCAGAGAAAGATCCAGATCTGCGTCTCCGCGGGAGCCCGTCAACCCGCCTGCAGCGTCCCACTACACCGAGGAGGAAGTGAGGCGGATGCATTCGCCTTCGCGCTCCAGGTCCCTTTCCAGATCGCGTTCTCGGTCCCGGTCCCGGTCCTGGGCCGGACACAAGTCTGGGGGGCGCTAACCCGGCCCGGTTCCCTCCCTGGTTGTTTGTCCTACGATGCTCGTTTTACAGGAATGTGATGCCCACTGAACCACGTGTAAGAGGTTTTTGCAGCTCTGTTTTTCAGAAGAGCCTCCTTAGTTCGTTCCTTCGGTTTCTTTCTCCGTTTTTATCGTTGATGTGTCCTGAAAAGATGAAATGATTTTTTTGTTCAGTGGTACCCAGTCAAGTTTTTATTTTTAATTTTGAAGAACAGTTTCTGATCTTTGTTTTCATTTGTTTATTTTCTTTACCCTTACTAAACCAAGTTTCAGTATTTTAAGAGAAAACCAGGTCTGTTGATGAATCAAAGTGTTTTTGTTTTATATTTTCAAGAAAACAAGAATTACTGCTCGCCACCTCCCACACATCTTTATTTTTCCTTCGTCCTGTAAAGAATCTGCTCGCTGCATGTTTGCAGTGTCGCTCATCACCCCATCAGCCCTCATAAAGTCTATCCAGTTTGTAGAATGAGAACCAATTAGAGCTGTTCTGTTTCTGAAAGGTTTTGGTGCTAAAATGCACAGAAACAATCTTTTTAAAAGTGTTAAACTGTCACACCTGTACATTTTGTTTTATTTTTACGCTGTTTTTCTGTACGTTTTTTCTTTTTGCAAAAGACATTTAGCTTTTTTTTCTGTTCAGACATCAGCAGTAACAAGATGAGCAAGTTTCTCATCGTTTACTCGTCTGCATGTTTTATCCTCCCGATCTTTCTTTAGCAGGAAGAAACAGTTATTTTGAGTAATAAATTGATAACATTCATTAACAGAAAACTGCTCGTGGCTTCCGTTTGTTAACCGCGGTTGATTCAGGCGGAGTCGGCTGAAGTTAAACACATCGCAGGGCTTCCTCCTCTTCTTCCTCTTCCTCCTGTGGTGTGTTCTGTCTGAGGGGAGGCGAGCTGGCAGTCTGCATGGAAACACACCAACAGTCTGTCATTGATTTCCTGTTAATGGAACAGTCGCTGGAGGAAGAAGCCAAATTAAAACTGCAGCTCAGAAGCAGCCGTGTGTGAAATCGGATGTACCCCATTGATCGGCGTGCTGAAAACACATATCAGGCGAGCGACATGGAAGCTTATCGCCCTGTGTGTGATGAGATAAATAACCCGATAGAGCAGCCGGGTCCTGCTGTAATCTGGGTTTTAGTGGTTCAGGTTCACGTCTGAACTCCTTGAATTCAGACTCTGTGGTACCCGACAACCTAAAACAGAATAGTAAGATGGAATAATTATTATTTGTTAGAATGCAAAACTTACAGATTTCCATTTAGAGCATTGAACTAAGAATTTGGTCGTATCTTCTCTGTTCTACTCTCACAAAGTTCAGGATCTTCAGCTTTTTATAATCTTTAGGCTGAAACTTTAACTTTACTGGGGAACCTAAGCTGCCCTCTAAAATTTAAAATATGCAACTTTTTCATTGTTTAAGTATTTATTGCACAAAATGCAGTTTTTCTAACAAGGTGAAGACCCCTAATCAATCCGGTCCATAAAAGTCCACAAATGTTGGCGTTTAAACATTGTACTGTTCACGTTTTGACACAAGATCAAGACAATAAAAAGTTTAAAATAACTAAATGAAATGACTAAATGTCCGTGCGGCATCATCCTTTTATATGTTCTGTAAATTCCACCTGAAAGTTGAGTTTCCTGAGCTTTGTGTAAGTAGTGTGAGATGGAAACCCATAAAAATGATTATAGATGGATATATAACTTAATTTAAGAAATGAAATGAAAATAAATTAAATGAAAAATACTTTTTTAATCCCAGAGGGAAATTAAATAACCCCCAGGGCAAACTTAAGCTGTCTCAGCAATTACCTCTGACTGAACCATAAAGTCCATCTCCCTGCAGAATTTGTGATTTTTTTTTTTCCCCAGCTTCATTTTTATTACATTTTTTATAAAATACATGCACAAAGTGTAAACATACAAACATTAGGTCCAACAAACAAAGTACATTAAGAATTTGTTCTTGAGACGATGAGAGTCTTCAAATAATGAGCAGTGTTATGAATATACAGCGTATGACGGTGGAGCTACAAGGGTAGTTCACATCATTATACTAAAGTATTTATAATTTCCCAGTGCCATGTAGCAAGTAAGTCAGGTCTTTTTATTTTCTTTTTATAGGTGATAAAATGGCCCCAAACTTTCTCAAAAGTGTCTTGTCATGTGATTTTTCTTTTTACAACAGCCAGTTTGGGATGTTTGGTTTTCCGATTTCTTTCCATGGCAAAGCAATCACCCTCTTTGCTTTCTTTCCAAATTCTGGAATATTTTCCATAACTACTTGAGTATTTTCAGGTTATTAACCCGAAATGAAAAGTTTGGCCAGACATAAACAACAGAACAAAGGATGAGATTTAATATTAAAGGGTCACATTTCAGCTCAGTGAAATGAAATCATTGAGGTTGAAGGAACAAAAGATTTATTCAAAGAAATTCTCTCACATGAAACGACGGCTTCTTGCAGATGACCCTGAAGCGACGCAAACTTTCAGACCAGCAACTTGTTTTTGTTAAGTTGCATCTAGTCTATGAGCCGGAAACATGTCGTCGTTAAAGTCGGTCACTTTCATCAGAAATCCCAGACCTGACCTCTTCAGTCTGGCTTGTTTTGCTTATAAATCCAAAGAATTATTTCACTTCACATGGGCCTAAAATCAGCTTTACCATCAGCGTAACTATTTACTAACATCCACCTTCGGGTTTTGTTTTTTTTTTAACTTAAATCTTTATTTCTTTTGTCATTTCAAAAACTTCTTTGCAAGTCATACACTTTTCACAGGTAATATATATATTGTCCATGGCAATAACCAGCCAATAGAGGGACGGATTACAGAACTTTTAGGCTTCCATACGTAATAAATAAATAAACATAAATATTGATAAATATTGAAAAAAAAAAAAAAAAAAACTGAAATGTTCTTAAACCAATATATACGTCCCTACAC
>JBBBVT010000018.1:23764346-23782616 GCA_037177035.1 Craterocephalus eyresii | reverse complement strand
ACGTATAAATATATTTTTTTAATAAAATATCTTATTGTAACATTAATATATTTTTTGTGATCAAATATTTTATTGTAACCTAAATAGTTTTTTTGTGATAAAATATTTTATCATAACATAAATATATTTTTTTGTGATAAAATATTTTATCGTAACTTATACATAATTTATTTATGTGATAAAATATTTTATTGTACCGTATACATAACTGACAACAAAGTTCTCTGTCATGTTTTCGAAACGACTTTTACATCAGATACTTCTCTGCTGTTGCAGTCTTCCATCCTCATATTTCCATGTAAGTAAATCTTAACCAGTTTTTACATGATCGGACCGAGATTCGGGTCCAGACTTGCACTTTCACATCTAAGCGAGGCTGCAGGAGATTCTTTGCATTCTCATGATGTGAAACACGTAATTCCATCTATAAAGCCCTGTAACAGCAGTCAGCAGTGTTACAGTTGTACACCTAAAGCAGGTCAAATAAAAGCATAAAAATGTATAAAAGTAGCATCATAAAATAAAATGAAATAAATACAATGGATAAAATGTAATAAAAGTAATAAAAATTTCAAGGTTAAGGGGGGTGATTGGGATGTAAATGTTTGATCAGCAGGAAAGTCTTCGACTACCGACATGTTTGTCCTCTTTTACACTAAAGCTAAAGTACAATGCCCATGTCGGAGTTTATTCATCCCTGGGAACCATTTTCTGAACTCTATGAGGTCCGGTCCATGCGTTTCCATGCATGTTTACATGCGTTACTTTAACACACCTTTCTTTTTAACAAAACCATGAATTCATTCTGGTGAACTTGAACATGACAAACCTGAACAATCTTTCCTTCCAGTCCCTCCTCAGTGCTGCTCCGCTCGCCTCAACCTGGCCCTGCTCATGTTCCTGGGCTTCGCTGTGGTCTACGGTCTCCGGGTCAACCTCAGCATCGCTATGGTTGCCATGGTAAACACCACCGACCCTGAAATGGTGAATAACAGCGCTGTGGTGCACGCCTGCCCGCTGCCGTCGAGGCCGGAGAACACCAGCGAAGCCCTGCAGCAACCGGAGGGGGTGAGTTCTTAAACTGCCCAGCAGCTGCGGATGTTTTGTCCTGCTTTAACCTCCTCCGTCTCCCCCAGACCCCCCAGTACCCCTGGGACGCAGAGGTGCAGGGTTGGCTGCTGGGAGCCTTCTTCTTCGGCTACCTCTGCACGCAGATCCCGGGCGGCTACCTGGCCGGCCACTACGGGGGAAAGCTTTTCCTTGGCCTGGGCGTGTTGGGCACCGCCGCCCTCACCCTCCTCACCCCGCTGGCTGCCAAGTGGGGGAAATACTGGCTGTTTGCACTGCGAGCGTTGGAGGGCGTCGGCGAGGTGAGGGGGCACACACTGGAATCTTTTTTTTATTTTTATTTTTGTGATATAACCCTCTTATATTTTTTATTTTCTTTTTTTATTATTATTATTTGGATTCTGTTTTATTTTTACTTTTGTGATAAAACCTTCTTATATATATATATTTTTTTTTATTAGTAGTATTAGTATTATTTCTTATTCTGTTTTATTTTTATTTTTGCGATAAAACCTTCTTATATTTTTTATTTTCTTTTTTTATTATTACTATTATTATTATTTTTTATTCTGTTTAATTTTTATTTTTGTGATAAAACCTTTTTTTAATATTTTTTATTTTCTTTTCTATTATTAGTATTATTGTTATTTTTTATTCTGTTTTATTTTTATTTTGTGATAAAAACCTTTTATATTTTTTATTTTCATTTTTTATTCATTTTTTTAATTTTATTTATCTAATTTGATTTTTGCTATACTATTTTATTCGAGAAATTTTATTGTTTTATTCATGATGTATCATATACACATATGACGTATATTGACGTGTATGTTAATATGTATGTGGATATATGTATACATGGTTATATAGTCTCTAACAGCCTCTTATGGTTTTTCTCCAATGTTTTCTTGTTTTTACTTTTATGTTGCATCTATTATAAGAATAGCTGAGGCTTTGTTGCAGCTAACGGGGATCCTAATAAATAAATAATAAACAATAAAACCTTTTAGGAGCTGCAGATTGTATTAAGTGATGTGACATGGCTGCATGTGTCTGCAGGGAGTGACCTTCCCAGCCATGATGGCCATGTGGGCTCGGTGGGCCCCCCCCCTGGAGCGCTCTCGCCTGATGACCCTGTCGGGGTCCGGGGCCAGCTTCGGGTCCTTTCTGGCCCTGCCGCTCACCAGCTACATCTGCGAGTACCTGGGCTGGCCCGCCGTCTTCTACTTGTGTGGTAAGTGAGGGAAAATTCGATTTTAAGATTACCACGATTATTATGTTTTAATTTCACAACGCTGGAAATGTATAAAATAACATGAAAACTCCTTTTCTGTTAAGTTTTATTTGTGTGTTGATGTCAAGAAAACAGAATATGGCAAAAAAATAAAGAAAAGTACCGTTCAAAGTCCCATTTGAATTAAGTAAAAATCCCCTCTGCTCTGGTAAAAAATAAAAGCTACAGCATTATATGAATGAATATGTGAATATGAAAAGATAAAAATAAATTTGAGCTTTAGGAGTTCAGTGTTGACAATCAAACTATATTTACAGAATGAAATGACGATATCTAACGATTCCTGTCCTCTCTCAGGGGGCGGCGGTTGCTTCTGGGCGATCCTCTGGTTCCTCCTGGTTTCCGATGACCCGCGCACTCATCCCCGAATCAGCAAAGAGGAGAGAGATTACATCGTAAACTCCATCGGCCCTCAGGTGCCCGTCAAACACGCCGGTTTCTGCTTCAGCATGTTCCTCTGGGTTTTCTACATTACTGCAGCTTCCGTTCATGAATCACAGTTTTCCATCTTTTATATTAACACTAAAGTCAAAATTTTGAAAACGCAGATGCTCTCAGGAAGATGATTTATTGAGTTATTTGATCCGTGAGTGCGAACGTGTGAAACTAACTTTCTGTGGATTCCTCTTCACTTCCCTTATCAGACTTCCTGTTTCCATTTTCATGACCTTTGTCTCTCTCGTGTTCCCATCTCAGCGCTTCCGATGTCCTTTTGTTTTTGTGTTTGTTTGCATGTGTGTTCTTTTTTTCACATTTTTTGGTGCTAAATGAGTTTCATGATGTGATCTTCTCAGGGTACGGGTCACGGCTGGACTGTGCCTCTGCTGCCCATGGTGTTTTCTGTCCCTCTGTGGGCCATCATCATCACCCAGATGTGCTCCAACTGGGCGTTTTACACCCTGCTCACTTCCCTGCCCACTTACATGAGCAACATCCTGCATTTTGACCTGCAGTCGGTGAGCTTTCAATTCATTTCTGGTTCGCATTGTTAGAAATAACAAAAATTTTGATTTTAAAGTCACAGTCTGTGACTAAAATGTATTTTCATATATTAAAAAAAGACCTCTGCTTCTTCTAGTATCCAACCATTTCACTAAATAACAGTTTGTGTTTCCTTTTATATTAATTAGAAGCCATATTAGTGCTTTTAATGCGTGTAGAGGATCATTTTTATTATATTATTACACGATGTATGACTGTGATCGTAAAAGAACAAGGTCTGGGACGATACGTTCCGCGATTTTTGTGCTGATTTGATTGAAATTGTAAAAGCTTTTACCAAAGATCTTTTTGCTATTTTTTTTCTTCTTAATTTTAGATTAAAAAAATAACACAGTAGCCAGAGCAACATTCTCCTACTAAAATCACGGACTCCGACACCACAAATGAAAGAGATAAATAAGAATTAAAATAACAAATAATTTAAAAAAAATGTTTGCATTTATTTGATAAAGATGTATATATTAAAAAAAATTTTTTAAATTGTAGAAAAATCCCAATATTCATTTTTTTACAAAAAAAAGTGTATTTTGAAATTGTGAAATAATTTCAAACATTTTATGTTTAGCACTTTGTGATCTTTATCTGTGAAAAGTGCTCTATAAATACATTTTTACTTACTTTTTTTTTTTACTTAAATAAAAATCCAAATATTCAATTTAACCTCAGAGTAAATATTTTGTCATGAAATACAATAATTTTATAAATTTTCCTCATTATTTTTCTTTCTTGTAAGATCAAAAATTGAAATTTATTTTGATAACATTGAAACCAGGAGGGTCATTTTGAACCTAAACCATGAGGCGTAAAGAAACCAAGAGGATGTTACAAGAGTTAATTTGTGTAACTATTAATGATATCTAGAGCCTAAGATGGAGAGAAACCAACTCCACCATCATCAACAAACCTGAAATAAACCGAGAAACCTCATGATCCCACTGACCGCTCTCTGGTAGAAGCAATCAGTGGAAAATATTCCTCTTCTCATCTCATGGTGGAACAAGCTCATTACAGACTCATTAAATCAACACAATTTCTCTAAAACCCTGTTGATCCTACTTAAACTCCCTCTTACTACATTTCAACCATTTTGCGTTAACTAAACCGTCAGAATTAACATGGAAGAAGGAACAGAAACTCCTTCTGTAGAGCTGTGTTGGTTCGTCTCATGACTGGCCTTCACCTGTGAGTATGGAGGCAGAATCTGCCAGAAGAGGACAAACTATGCAACGTAAGCCTTGTCAGGCACAAAAATATGCTGATTTGGAGCAAATCCGAGAAAATAACAACACTTCAGCAAGAAGCATGAAAAAATGCAACCCATGACTGCCATGATGAAAAAAACAACCAAACCTAACAGCTGCCACTGATCCTCTACCTTCTTCTTAGGGGTGGGAAAATTGTGAAATAAAAAAATCAAATATCTGGATTTTTATTTCACAATTTAGAATTAAGATTTTCTTGTTAAAAAAAAAATCGAATATGTTTAACCTCTTGATGATGCCTGTTTTTCTGCCTCCTACTTGAAATAACTGTAATGTATCTTTAGGGCTGTATGTATAATTTTCAACAGAAAGCTGCCCTTTTTAAATGAGCCATTATTAATATTATTAATTTATCTTATAGTTGTAGCACTTTGTTCAGCACCTGTTGTGTTTAAATGCACTCATGAATATATCTGGCTAATGTGTGTGAAGTATTCTAGTATTTTTTTAGGGCTCTCGTGGTGAATGGTTCTATAGGACGAAAGATTGGGGTGAATTTGTATTTTCTTCTTTTTTTTGAATTATTATCATTACCATAATTAGAAACTGAAATTATAATGCAGTATTTTAGTCTAAATCAGGGGTTCCCAAACCTTTTGAGCCATGACCCAAAAGCAAACATCCATTTGCGTTCTGGAAAATAACAGCTGATTCTCGTATTTTCCGTACAGAACGGCTTCCTGTCCGCTGTGCCGTACTTCGGCAGCTTAACCGTGTCGCTGCTGTCGGGCGTCGTCGCAGACTACCTCATCGAGAGGAAGGTGTTCAGCGTCACCGTCGTACGGAAGATTTTCACCCTCATCGGTAAGAAAAACTCCTTTGAAGGAGGTCTGTGGATGAACTCCTTGTTGTTCCTCCATCCAGATCCAGATCTGTCTTTTATGTTTGACTTTAATCTGTTTTAGCCTTTTAATTTCTTACAGTGTATTTTTTTTGTTTTTATTTATTTCTTTCAGTGTGTTTTTATATATTTTAGTGTTGTTTTAGTCTAATTTTATTTCTTTTTTATCATTTTCTTTGTGTTTTTTCATATATTTTATTTATTTTTTTATTTTCTTATAGATTCCAACACTAGCTCATGTTTTCCAAAGACTAGAAGATCCACACAGACATCTTTTTTTTCATGAGCTAAACCCACTGTAGTATCAGTCACACCTGTTCTTTTACTGTTTTTTATGGTGATTTTCCATGATCTTATCATAGCCTTACATTACAGATAAGTGTAATTATTAATAATAATACATCAAAATGCATCTAATAGCTAAATACTGCAGATGCATGACTGATTGTGTCATCACAGAAGCCTCCTTAAAAGGTGCATGAAGTTAAAAAGAAATATAGAAATAAGGTGGTGGGTGCAGAAAAGGACCTAAAACGTAGCATTAAATAAAGAATGGATACTGATCCAATCCAGGTGTTCCCAAACTTTTTGAGCTACACCCCCTCCTGCAACGACAATAATTAATTCTTTGATATGAGATGGGGCATCCTGCAGAATCCTCTTTGTGAACGGCTGGATAATTTTGCATCTTCTTAAATTAGGAGGATTCATGTGAAATTATGCATAAAAAGTTTAGGTGCTAATTTTGCATTTAGGTTTTAACTTTGATATTGTGGGTTCTATTTTTTTTTTTTTTTACAATTATCTGGCAACCCCGTGAAATGATCTCCCACAGAGTTTCTGACCTTTAGTTTAAGAGCCACTGATCTATTCTTTTTATAAAGATCCTGTAACAAAGATTATTCTTTCCATAAATGATGTAAATTCAGTCGTCCATCCAGGGTTTCTCTGGTTTTAACCACTTCCGTGTTAATGTGTTTATAAGGCTGCATTCCACTCCTGTTCTGAGGCTGCAGAAGTGGAATGCAGCCCTCATTCAACGGCTTCTTTCTGTATAAATGTTTTCCTAAAATGGCCCAGCCTGGGTTTCCTGAGGGAAGCCAGGTTGTTGCAGTCGTGTGCTTCATGGCTTGTCTCTGCAGGTCTGCTGCTGTCGGCCGTTTTCCTCATGGCCGTCTGTTACGCCGGCTGTGACCACATCCTCACAGTCACCTTCCTCACGCTCTCCTCCAGCTTAGGAGCGATCAGCTCCCCCGGAGTCTACATCAACCAGATGGACATCGCTCCTCGGTGGGTGCCAGCTTCAGACGCTGAGTCAGCTAATCTCTCAACCTTTTAATCATTAATTTATTTAACTATTTGGCTCAGAAAGTGGTCAGTCATTTCTGACTTTCAGTAGATCTCAGTGTGTGAAAGTCATCAATTTTGTTACGATGTGCTTTATACTGTAAAATGCCTTAGTCTGCAGAGATAAGAGGCTCATATTTGATTTCTTCTTCTTCTTTTTTTTTAATAGCCTACCTATCAAAACAAAGATACTTTTTGTTTTTTTAGATTTTTATTTAGAAATGTTGAGAATATTTCAACATACAACGGAGATACATGCTGAAAGGTGGAATAGGGGAAAAAAAGGCTATGGCATTTAAGATGCATTGTTCTTACGACATTTCTTGTACATTCAGGATCCCAACAACTTGTATCTGATAAGTGTGAACATAGATTATCCATTTTGACCATAGATTTGAGAATTTGTTCACTTGTACCATAAGTTAGAAGGTACGTTTTTCGTTTTGATAAGTTTAATTCACAATAATTGACAATATCCCAGAGAGGTTGGAGCCAGTGTCGGGTCTTTTTGCCAGCAGCAAGTAAGAATTTATTCATTTGCATTTCATTAATTAAGATGGCTAATTCCAAAGTATAGTGGTAATAAATATATATGCTATATTTTTGTGAACATATGCTCTTCCAAAATGATTTTATCATTGGGCACTGCCAGAATATGTGCCGGCGTTTGGCATCTTGGCTTCCACACTCTCTCCAGCACCACCATGCTACTTTCTGATGTGCTCCTGTTTCATCTTTGATGCATTTCGTTTGTAAGGATTATGTGTAGATGCAGACGGTGCATCACATTGAGGCCTTTCAGTAGAACTAAACAGCAGCTCTTTCATCCCTTTACTGTCTTCGGTGTAACTTTAAGGAGTCCTGAACTTGTTTGCTCTTCCCGGCAGCTTTGCAGGATTCCTTCTAGGAATCACCAACACATTCGGGACGATTCCAGGCGTCGTGGCGCCAATCGTGACCGGATACTTCACCGAAGATGTGAGTCTCTACAAGAACACGAGCAGCGGTCTCTCTCCAGTCTTTTATTTATTTTAGTAACATTTCTGATAATTTTATTGCATCTTTTATTGTATTCATCGCTATCAGCACTCTTGCTTTGTTAATAAAGTTGCATTGACTGACTGAGGCTCGCACACAGACTAGATTAGTTTATCTCTTATAGATTTCTGTAGTTCAAATATTTATTTTGTAGTCTTTTGTCTTTAAAATTCAAGTCAGATATTGTCTGTAAAACTACATATTTAACAATTAGTCATTGATAAATTAAAAATCTTTACGTGTAGAACCGTTTTCTCGGTGCCATACCGATAAAATGTAAGTTGTTTCCATGACATGAGGATTTCCAGTGATGCATCTTCTCGTGTTGCTACAGCAAACCCTGGCCGGCTGGAGCAAAGTCTTCTGGGTCGCCGCTGGCATCAACACCGGTGGCGCCCTCTTCTACACCGTGTTTGGCAGCGGGGAGGTCCAACCGTGGGCCGCTACGTAAGGGACCGCATCTTGCACTTAATTATTTGTAACGGACAGGAGGCAATTTAGGAATATTTTTCCATTTGTTTGTATTGTTGTTTACACAAATATAAATCATGATTTTCAAACATGTTTAACTTGCTCTGTAAAAATGTGTGTTTCTTTGTGGATCAGATTTTACACACCAGAACTGGAACAATTAAAAGCTGTAGCTTTATTCAAGAATACACAATAAATAAATAAAGTGTACGCCAGTGCTAATAAATGCAACGAGCCTTTAATAGGGTTAGTGGTTTCAACCATACACCACATTCACCTTTTCAGTAAGCAGAAAGCCAGCTGAGGCTTTCTGATTTCAACTTGAACAAAAATCCGGGGCTGCAAAAAAATGTGCATGAAAATGCACAAATATTTGTGTTGTGCAAAATCACATCCACAAAATTTCAGAGCAATATTGAAATTTAATTTCTAAATGAAGGTTATAAAAAATGCTGCACAAATCTGAAGACTTTGACCACTGAAAGTGTGCATAGTGAATTTTGTGCTTTTTTTTAGACTGATGTAAACAAGTTGTGAATCACTTCCTGACACTTTTTGGGCATGAAGAAGAGGGTTCGATCTACCTCGCAACTCCAAACAGCAGTAAAAAAACAACACAGTTTATTTTTAGAGAAGTCTACCTCGATGTGAACACCACCAACAATTTTAGCCAAGAAAAGCATTATCATAGGACCACAAAGCCTTTTTTTACCGTTTTTATCTACATTTTTTAAAGACTTTTATACATTAGAGATTTTTTTTTTTTACTTCCAAGACCCACTTAAAATTAGCATAAGCTGCACACGTTTTCTCCAACAAACCAAACCCTGGAAGCTTTTTGCCTATTTTAGAAAAAAAAAAAAAGGAAAACAGATAAAACAAATTTTCTTCAGCTTCACAAGATATAGATCAGTGGGATCATAGTTAATTCAAATTACCTTTTTTGCATTGTTTTTATTAAACAATATAAAAGTGTTTTATGTCTTCTAGTATGTTTTCTGTTGAGTGGAGCTAAATGAAGCACTTATGTAATTCAGGACACCAAATGCCTTATTTTTAAAAGGAGGGCCACTAAATCATGTAACATCAAATCTATAAGCAAAGGACATGGAAATATTTTTAGTGGAACAGACTTCTTTCAGTGAATTTTTGTGTTTTAAATCATATGTATGCATTTATTTTCCCATCAACATGCTGCCTTTGTTCAATCATACCAACTCTTGAAGTTTATAAAAATGCACTATGATTGTAAAGATGAGATGTTTATTATGCAATAATGTGTTTATTTTAGTTGTGCAAATTTGTTAATTTCTATTGTGAGAAGATGTTTGGGAAAAAGAAGAATTATGAAGAATTATTTTTTTCTTTCCTTTCTCTCTTGTTTTAGCTTTATCCATTTTTAAATGTGTTTTACAAACACTGTTTGAACAATGTAACTTTGCAGGAATTTTGGTTAATTTCAATTTTCTTGTTATTTCAATGTTTTTATTTGACTTTAAAGCTTCTTTTGTTGGTCCAGTGCATACGCTATATATTCCTGTTACCATGCATGTTATCTTAAACAAAACATTTGATTAGCACTTTTTTAAAACAAGACTTTATATTTGGGCAAACAGTTTGCCTATTCACCCACTAGATGGCACAAGAAAACAAATATAGAAGCCATCACTGGATTTTAGAATTACACAAAAGTAGAAAACTGCAGTTATTGAAACAGAACCAGTGTTAATCAGTGTTAATATCGCTGCCTTGAATAATAAACTTAGTTTCCTGGTTTATAGTGTTATTGATGAAAATTTGGGTGATATACTTCTAATAAATATATGTGCATTGCATAGTACATTGTATGGGGTGAACACAAGTTAACCTACTTGGGAAACATTTGTTATTTAAAAACATTTTACTTTGCTTTAGACTTATATGAATATTTGACATGATTAAAATGAAAAAAATCCTGTAAGTAACAGAAATGGTGGAATAAAGTACTTTGAGACTTTTTCTTTTGTCAAACACGCACAGTTGTGGTTATTTGAGTGCTGTGGTTTACTTAGAGGGTGTTCCGTTTGTTACAGAACCCCGCTGGAACTTGCGTCATACGTTTGATAAATGACCCGGATGTAAATAGAGTCCCCGTGACGTAACTTCTGTGTGGTGTAACGTCAATTATTGTAACCGGAACGAGGACGTTCTATTTAAACGTCCTCTCTGGTTTTTCAAAGCCAACACGCTTTTTCTTCAGCGTTAAATTACCCACTATGAAACTGTTTTTGTTTTTTAGATTGGCTCGCTGTATTTTATTAGTGCTTATTAGTGCTTCATTCACGTAATCATTAAGTCAAAGAGAAACTTACTAAAATGGGCATTTTCTAAACATAGCATAGCAACATACTGGCTTAAGTTGTAGATTTTAATGTTATTTTTGTATTAGTAGGGACGAAGTAATTTTTATCAAAATAATTAAAAAAGTAATTGATTATAAATCATCAGTTAGCATGAAGCTAGGTCTTGCTAGCATGTAGTAGCTAATGGTACTATTTTGTGTTTATTTTTTTTATATGTCAGAACAGAAGTACATAGCCCATTTCTTAAGGGAATATTTAAGGTGTATTTATTTAAAATTAAATTTATTTGAGTTTACAAATATCCTTGATCAAAATAATTTTTTTATCTAGATTACCTTTTAAAGCTTACCAAAGGTTATCACCACAGCTGTAAGGTTGAAGATTTACCATATGGAGGTTATCTTTAATTATATACTTGATGCTGTGAGTCACTGAACATTTTAATTACACTTTTGAAATTACATGACAGAAAAACCTTGACACTGAAAACACTGACCACAAACAAATAGAACAAACCACCATGCTGACATAAAAATAACCAGTTTTGTTACCACTGAAAACATTACTTAGAAAGTTAGTACCAGATGTGCCAAAGACTGTTCTATTAGTGATTTTATACTTGAAGTGTACCCATAATTCAATCATTTGAAGTTAGAGCAAGCTTTACTAATAGACAGAAGTAAATTTTTGTTTTGTTTTGTTTGTTGTTTAATAAATACAGGTTTTACAAATCTAGTTCAAATTCAAACAAATAGCAAAAAAACATTGAAGCAAAGCTGCTGTAAGAGCAGGTCTGAGCCAGAGGTCAAAGGAAAAATGCAAATGTTAGACCTTAAAACTTCTCTCTGCATGTGGGAGAAGCCTTTGGATGTGAAATCAATCCAAAATAATTGCTTTGACTCAAAAAACGGAGCACTTTGTAAATGTGATTCAAAGTATTGAGCATCAGGGGAGCCGTCAGCAGGAGAAACAACAATGTGCAGCTGTCGTGCTTTATTTGCATGAACTGTTTCCACATGGCCCTGCATGCATTTGCATACAGTTAGCTGACACTGCAATTCAGATTGAGTTACCTACGACTCTGCCTACGTGCACATGAATGCCGGTGAAGTGCAGCTATCTCCACGCTGGCAGTGATTTTTGTCATGCGACCACTCAGACATTCAGGAATGGTTTTCGTGAACCTAGCAGAAGATTCTGATGCCATACGACCTACAGTTTACAATGGAAAGTTATGTTTTTGATGATAATAATACTGTTTTTATTTTTATCCTCAGTACAGAATAATGTTTTTTGGTTAAAAAACTACAAATATTTTTAAAAAATGCTGTCGATATTTACTTCAAATTAAGATTTGGAAAAGATTTCAAATCAAATCTAACTTTATTTGAAATGCACTTTTCGTACATCAAGATGCATCACAAAGTTCTTTCCAACATAAAAACAAATATTAACAGTATAAAAAATCAAAGACCTATATCACACACACAATCATGCTCTCTTTATTCACACATTAATCACAACGAACACACAGAACATACCACTCCTCTTTTCATACGTGTAGAAATAAAACTGTGCCTGCTAGTTTCTTTCTCTTTGACAGAAATGATATAAAAGCATAATTTGAGCTAAAGATCTAAAAGACAAATGGATCGACTGGTCCTTTACTCCAATACTTCTCCCTGTTTAAATGCAATACATCTATTGAGCTGAAATTGATTACTTAAATCATAAAGCATTTTAGTTATAAATTAGGGTTAGGGTAATGTAATCAAGCAAAATATAAGAAAACTCCCTCAGATTTGATTAAATATGTATTATATTGGTTTGAAAAATGACAAACTCAGTTCATATTTATGCAAACAATAACTGATATCATCAAATTCATCATTTATCATCCTGAATATTAATTTGATCTCATCTTTTTACTTAAAATATTCTTGATTCTTTAAAAGGTGTGTTTACTTTAAGTAAAGATGCAGAATACTTCTACATTCTCATAAATTACAGAGGGAAATACATGTTAAATTAAACATCATGGTGGCATTACAATGCAACAAAGAGCCTCCAAATCTGTCTTCCCATCCGGCATGGATGCGGTGAAATGCTCATCCCTGCCGTTGCCATGGCGACTGTGGGATGACTCATGTCTGACGGGCTGCCAGCCTGGGCCCGGCTGCCGGTCGGCCGGCCTGTTGAATCACATTCTCCGCTTTCCCGCACTGAAACACTTCCCCCTCTCTGTTGTCCCGCTCTCCTCGGCACCTGAAAGAAGAACACAGCTGTTAACTTCGCTCCTTTCAGTCATCATCATCATCATCATCAGCATCATCATCCATAGAAGCAGCAGGATAAGTCCTTGCTGCAGGAGCAGAGCGTAAAGATGAATCCTGGAAGTCTTTTTGAGTGAAAGCATCTCAGGGAGGAGTGGATGAGCTGGAATAAATCTGATGGAAATATTTATGTTTTAGCTTGAAGTCCAAATACTTGAAAGCAAGATTTTTCTTATTTAATGTAGCCTAAAAACTTTAATTTAAATGTAAATATAAAATCTGACTGTGGGGTGATGCTGATTATTCGCCTGCCTTTCCAACAATGTCCTGTTTGACCTGAACGCAGCACACAGGAAAGGATTATTGTCTGAAACATGAGAGCAAAGGTTGTGATATCCTGATATGGATGGTGACCATGGGAGTAAATTCTGCCTCACGCCTGGAAAAACAGGTCAAATGCTGGTGTGTCTGTCACCCTGCAGGTTTCTGTTCACCGCCTTTCTTTGACTGGAAATCTCCTTTTCTTTCCTGGCTTGTAAAAACCTCACCTGAATTAAACTAATGTTAAAATGGCAGCCCTGACTACTGGCTTTTCTGCTTCCTGAACACAGTTTGAGGACATTTAAGGCAACGTTTGGGCTATTTTCCATTAAAAGAATCATGTCTGCATTTGAAAAACTAAACAAGTTGCACTTTTGCTTTTATAAAACATGCAAACCAACAAGCTAATTCAGTTTTATTAACATCCATCTGTGTTTATTGCTACTTTTTGTGATTTATATGGTTAGTTCTGATAAATGTTTACCATTATATTTATTTATATATTCATCTAGCTTGCTATCTGCTTAGTTAGTTTTCAAGCAAACACACTATGTCCATTCTAGGTCCAAATAAAAGCAGAAGTGATATTTTGGTTTTCTGTATGACTTAATCACACAGACTTGGTTAAGAAGGGAAGCTCCATTTCTTATAATGCTGACTCAGTAAATTAAAGTTTGCGCAGCATTTCAGTCAGGTTGAGGCCTGAAAGGTGACATCTGCACCTCGATTTTTTAAAAATTTTCTACCCAATCCGTTGTAGGTTTAGTTTGGATCATTGTTTTGTTGCATGTGTCCGAGTATTTTAGTTATAAAACAACCCCAAATCCTAGTAAAATATAGCAAAAAGCAAGTTTTTTCAGTTTATTCATAGATCTTTTAAGGCTTGGATTTATTGTGTTATTCCAAGAAATCTTATCAAGAGAATTTTCTCTTGTTTCCATTGGCAGATTTTTTATCTATTTTTTACTTTCAAGCAAAAATACCTTGTTTTCATTTTTCCTAACTTTTTTTGGAGTGTTTTTTTACAGTGAAAAGGTGGGATTTCAGAACAGACTGTGGTTCAGACCCGTAACCAAAACTGGAAAAACCTGCTTGCCGGCTCGAAGCGTATTAGAACATCTCTGGTAACGAAAGCCAGTTTCTCAACACGAACGTGACCCGTGAGGCCTCCTGCACGAAGCTTTTTGTGTTGGTAATCATTGGTGTGGCTCTTAAAGTATAACTTTAATCGTTGACTGACAGGTTTGGTAATGCAACTAAAACACAGCAGAACCTGTTTGTGGTCCGTGCATGCAGGAAAAAGTAGTGCATGTCGGGGAATATTTCTGCTTTTCTGTGCCTTTTAAAGCTTTAATTTCGCCCTGATACCATCTTTTATCTCTTCCCTGCTCTTCACCTCTCTTCGCTCTTCCCCATCCCTCGTTCTCGCTCGGTTCTGCGCTGAGTGAAAGCAGCAGCTGCCAAGGCGAAGAGGCTGTTACCTGATCACACAAAAACCCCGGCGAGGAGGAGTTAGAGCGAAAGAACCAGAGGGATGCCTTATACTGGCTGCATGCCACGGGGACGGAGGAGGAAGCAGTCTGACCTCCTGACCCTCAACCAGCATCCTCATTGCAAGCCAACCGATTCTACCAGCTAATCACACCAGTTTTATCAATCATTTTATTCATAAAACATGTAAGAATCCTTCTTGCTACAGAACTGAGCACAAAATCGTGCTAAACAGGGTGTTGATATCTCCATTTAAACTCAAACTGAAGTTGCTGTGTTTTGAACTAGATTATTAAAAGTTGCAAGCATTCTTGTAGCTTTTAAAATGTAATTTTCTGCACATAAATCGTCTTCTCTCCTGAAATAATCACTTTTAATTCAATCAAACACTTCCACATGCGTCTGCTGAGGATGCAAATGTGTGGATAAGGTGTTTTAGGAACAGCAGGAGTTCAACTTTTCACAATCTGGCCTCTTGTTTGAATGCAAATCTCTCCAGGATTTAGATAATCTAATCAGGAGGATGAGTCGTCCGAGTGTTACCGGTGGGTGGGACGGAGGGGGAGCGGAAGGCGGGGGTCCATATGGGCTTAGGTGTTTGTGTCGGTGCCGGTAAATTATGTGTTTACCTTGCAAAATATACAGTTCGGCTAAATCAGGGGTATGCAGACCTTCCACAATGGCTCTTAATGATAAAGAAACAACTATATTTACATCTAGATATTGTGAGAAATGCAGGTTTAACCAGTTTTTAATTAAATAATTGCACTGAATTTCAACATGACTCTAAAAGTACCATAATATTCTTTAACATCTATTTTTCTTGTCATTAGTTTTGAAACTACAGACTTTTTCAGAGAAAAAAAATATTTTCCACATATATTTACACCATAAAAAGGAAAATCTTTTTTTTTTAAAACCTAAACTAGAAAACTAAGATTGTGGTTCTTCAAAAGTGACAAATTTCCTGTTAGCTACTTATCATAAAATATAAGTTGTCTTTTTCAGACGTAACAAATGCGTTTTATTTAGCTGGACGGAGGGAAATATTGCCTCTTTGGTTTGGAAAGGTTGCCCCTGGGCTAAATAATCTGATAGGAAATTATATTACTGCACCCAGTGAATATTCTTAACCACGATGTTCCTAAAAGACACAAAATAACGACATTTTGTTTGATTATTTCATTTTTATTTTATGTATTTTTTTCAAACCACCATGAGAGCCTCTATTTAAAAGCACACTATATGAACTGCTTGACTTCTCATAATTGATGTAATTAGTCCACTATGTGTCATATCCTTACCTGAGATATACATTATATAATTCTTTTTATGAGTCCAAACTGTTCCTTGTGGTGATTGATGATGAAAAAGTTGGATGTAATTGTGTTTAGTGATTAGAGTTTGGGCTAAATGACCCTCAAAAATGAGATTATTTTTTTTTTTTGCTTAAATGGCTTAATTGTGGCATTTGCAGTTGGATTCGGTGCTGATGTGACAACATACATGTTCCACGCGCTGCATGCGGCGGCGTGCTGACGTTTTTTGCAGGAATGTGTGTGATTTGCGGGGTTTGCACCGGGGAGGGCGACGGGAAGTCAGGCCGCCTCCCATTCAGTATAAAACCTCCCAGTCCGCCCCAGTCTTCCTCTTTCTGTTACCTGGCTAGGGGCAGCAGCTTTGGCCGTGTAAACCCAAAAACACCGGTAAGTTCACCTCTTTTCTCATCAAAGACAATAAACCAGGTCGAGGCATTTAATTGATTTAATGGCGTTACGTGGATTTAAGTTAAGATTTAACTTATTTTCCCTCCATTTGTGGTTTTGCTAGAGCAAAACTTTGCCTTTTCGGTTATATAACTTGATGCTAACCTGTGGATTTTTCAATGAGGGTTTGGTGGTGAAATTTAAAGGATTCCCCAACTCTTTTCGCGAGAATTTATTAGATTGTGATGCCTTTTTTGTGCGCTGCGGGTTTTAATTCGAGTTCAGTTGAACTTTTTAAACAAAAGGAGTAAAATGAGGGAGGAGAAATGTGGGGGGAAAAGGAACAAAGGAGCCTGGGAAAAGCAGACATCCGAGGATGCTTCGATGGTATTTCTTCCCTCTCCTCCTTTGGAACAACTGGACGTGTTTTCCAGCGACAGGTGTTGGGAATGTGGAGCAGAAAGCCTCTGAATATTTGGCGATCTTTGTAACTTTACCCGACGTGGCTCTGGGAGTAACACGTGTCTGAGCTGGCCTGTGGCCGAGTGAGGCCTAGCAGTAACCGACGCCTTTCCGCGGCTCCAACTCGCAAAAATGACCGTGTAAAAGCCTTTAAAGTTTAAATAAATTCATTTTAATTTAAAAAAGTAGAAATCCTGGCATTTATTTGCTCCATTTAGGTGCTTCAAGTCGAGTCGTGGGGGAGTGGTGTTCAGATTTAACCGGGTCCAGGATGTCATAGTTCAGTTAACGCCCCCCATCTTTCGGGTCAATAATAAAAAATCATGATTTATTAAAGCTAACGGTTATTTTTTTCCCGTTTTTATCAGAAACTACCACAATGGGAAAGGAAAAGACCCACATCAACATCGTGGTCATTGGCCATGTCGACTCAGGAAAGTCCACTTCCACCGGTCACCTGATCTACAAGTGCGGAGGAATCGACAAGAGAACCATCGAGAAGTTTGAGAAGGAAGCCGCTGAGGTGAGCCTTCATGTTTAATTTTCTTATCTTTTGAGCCGTTAGTCGCGTACAAGATGGCGGCGCCAGCGTGCCTCCTCTGAGCTCAGCTGCCCGGCACGATGGTGTAGCAGCCGGGTGCGCGCACGCGGGGTGGGGCTTGCCAGGCAGCGCTAATGGTGACTGTGCACTTTGTTCTGTGTAGGCCTGAGGCTGCTTTAGGTTTTATTTAACCGAAATAAATGACATTACTGTTAAACTCTAAATTATTATAAACTGACAAGAATTAAAGTCTTAAGATGGTTTAAATGAAAAACAGTCCTTTTTTTAAATGTATGAACTTAATGAGTAGAGCTTTATCAGCTGGCATCTCATGAACCTTTTTAAAATATCCTTTAATCTTAAAAAACTATTCAAACTTTTTTTTTTAAAAGAAAATATACATCTCTGCAGTTAAAATTGTAATTTTTTGCAACACTGGCATTTATTTTCTACTTTATATCTCTGCAGTTAAAATTCTCAATGGCCTGTGGTGTTATGATATAGATTCCCAGGTTAATGAAGTGGTTGTTTTTTTAATTTTTATGAAAATGTAGCCTTTTTTCCCTAAATATTCAAACTGATAACACCCAAAATTTGGCTAAACTGGTTCTATTCATATTGGCCCTTTTTGAATTTTTAGAAATATCTACGTCTGTCTGTGCATTTTTTAAATTTCAAATGCTAATTTTATTGCAACACTGACATTATGACAAAGCAAAATTACTCAAATGTTTTTCCTGATTCCTCAGATGGGAAAGGGCTCCTTCAAATACGCCTGGGTGCTGGACAAGCTGAAGGCCGAGCGTGAGCG
>JBBBVT010000018.1:23738871-23752609 GCA_037177035.1 Craterocephalus eyresii | reverse complement strand
TACAACTCAGTCTTCTTGAATGACATCAGGTGGAGCAGGAGAGAAGTATGCACTGCTAATGTTAATGTTATTATCTTCGTGAAAAAAATAAACACCAACATACTGCAATTTTCTTCTGCTATAAATAAAGAATTTCTATAACATCATCATTTGGCAAAATCAAGAACTGGACCTGAAGTTTGATAAAAGAATTCCAAGATAAATAATTCTTGTAAAATAAGTTATGTTGTAGGCTAAAAAGGAATCTTGTTACTCAATGTTCTGGCTACTCGTTTTTCTTAAGGAACACTTGAATATTTCGGCGATGTTTCTTCGAACCTATTTAGATGGAGCACGAAAGTATAAAAGACCTCCACCGGAAACGAAACGTCCTCTTCTAGCGATCAAACATGGCGGTGAGTAGTTTTACGCATCGTACGATGGCGATGAAGCACGAAGTTACAGCGAAATCCGCAATCATCTGATCTGTAGATTCATCATAAAAACTCTTTAGGGTTCTGAGATCTAAACCTCACGATTAACGACAAATCTAAAGATATATTTTATAAATAAATGTCACAAAACAATGTTAAAACAGAAAACCGGTCAATGCTATCAGGCTAGCCACGGGAAAATACACTCCGTCCATAGAATTCCTGTTTAAAACAAGAACAATTTGCAAAGTTACGACGCTGTTATTAAACTAAACAGCTGATCCTGATAACTTTAAATATTATATCGTTGTGATCTTTTTTAATCAACTTCCGGCACGTATGTGATGTGACAATGCTAACGGCCCTAGCATCGCGGATTTGTACAGACATGTCCGGCGTGGGTTGCTGTGAGAAGGCAGGAGCGACCATTGACAGGAATCAGAGTAAAACCCCGAATATTGACAAGTCAGAATATGGCCTGGACGTGGTTTTAGCCTAAAGATTGTGCTAAACGCAACATGGCAGTATTATCAGTGAGCCAGGTGTGAGCGCTTCACTCCACCAGGTGTTTTAACTGCTAACTGTAGATCTGATCCTTTATTTCTGTTTTTGTATGACCCTGACTCTTAGTTTTTGTTTTTTAGGACCAGGGTGAAAAGAAGGAGAACCCCATGAGAGAGCTCCGCATCCGCAAGCTCTGCCTGAATATCTGTGTGGGTGAGAGTGGAGACAGACTGACCAGAGCCGCCAAGGTGTTGGAGCAGCTCACCGGACAGACGCCCGTCTTCTCCAAGGGTCAGTATATCATCGCTGCAGTAAACCTGGTCCTCAAAGGCCACGATCCTGCAGGGTTTCTGTGTCACCCGGCTCCAACGCACCTGAATCAGGTGTGCTGAAGCAGGGATGCTCTGTAAGTCTGCAGGAATTACAGGAGCGACAGCATGAAGAGTTTGGTTTTAGCTGACTTGGTTTTTTGTTTTTTTAGCCCGCTATACCGTGAGATCCTTCGGTATCCGCAGAAATGAAAAGATTGCTGTCCACTGCACCGTCCGTGGAGCCAAAGCCGAGGAAATCCTGGAAAAGGGGCTGAAGGTGAGCGAGGAATCCGACTTCCACTGATGCATGTAGATGATACTTCAATTTTAGGTGTGTTTTTGTTTAAAGGAAACTAGTTACGACTTTTTTCTGCGTGTCTTTCAGTCACCGCTGTTGGTGGAAATGCTGTTTTGTTTTTGTTGCATTTTGGTTCATTTTCAAGTTCGGATTTGATGGAAGTTTTCCCGATTTTGAATAAAAATCTTCTCCATTAATGATGGTTATAGTTAAAATCTGTGTAGCTTCTCAGTTTTCCAGGTCTTTTCTTAATGACTGAGAAGATGAAGCAGGATTTCTTTTTTCTGAAATATATTGAACTTATCAGGTTTATGTGTTTCCTGTTAGTCAGCTGGAATCAGAAAAGTCAGACGTAGTCCAGTTCATTTATCCCTTTTTTTTAAAATCACGAGACGTGTTGTGGTTTCAGTGGTCCAGTTTACCTCGAATACTCTGGAAGTCCAGTTTATTTAGACCATTTCTCCTCTGCTGTCCCATCTTTCAGGTACGGGAGTACGAGTTGAGGAAGAACAACTTCTCGGACACCGGAAACTTTGGCTTCGGCATCCAGGAGCACATCGATCTGGGCATCAAGTATGACCCCAGCATCGGCATCTACGGTCTGGACTTCTACGTGGTACGTGGCCGCTTTACTGTGAATGATGGCGGGGAAACTCAGGTCTTCATTTTAGTGCAGTTTCATGATATGAGTTTTATAATTCTACTTTATGGTCTCATGAAGAGAGTTGGATTTATTTGGCTGATTTGGGTTTTGGTCACTTTTTTTTCTCGTTGTGTTTTTAACTTGTTTTAATGTAATTTGTATGTATTTTTGTGCCCATTTTTAAAGTGCCTTTTATAAGGAAAATTGGATTGATATTTAAAAGTTTTATATTTAGCTCTGGTCATGAAAACCAATATCTTCAGTTTTATGATGGAACAATCGGATTTATTTCACGTTATAATATGGAAAATAGTTTGCACGTTTTTTATTTTCATCACACTGTAATTCTTTCTCCTGTTCAGATGTTAAAATTTGCCTTAAATCTACGTTTTAAAACCTTTTAAATCTTCTCATTTTGACCCTTTTTTATGCCAGTCTGTGGTTTTGTTGCCGGTAGGACATTAGATGCAGACGTGACCGGATCTCCAGCTGAAACATTTCTGATCCGTTCCCTTCTCCTCTCCGCTCCAGGTTCTGGGCAGACCCGGCTTCAGCATCGCCGACAAGAAGCGGAAAAGAGGCCGCATCGGTTTCAGGCACCGCATCCGCAAAGAGGAGGCCATGCGCTGGTTCCAGCAGAAAGTGAGTGTGAAGATTCAGAAACGTCAAACTCTGAGTTTGATCTTGCAGATTGTTTAAGGATGATGAGAAACGTGTTGAAAGACGCCTCTGGATGACTTGTTATCGATCTCGTTCACTTAAATAACGCCCGTTTTTATGAATCCGAGGTTAACATTGTGTTGCTTGGATGTTAGGACGTTTTCCTGTCGGTATTTGTGATGTCTGCCCTCGTAGTTTCACATCCGATGCTGATTTTGATGCTGCAGCCTTGAGATTTAACCGATACGATCGATTTTTGTCACACTTAAAGGTTGTAATAATACTTAAATGTAATTTGCTTTTGATTAACTTCTAAAAACATCACTTTCACTAACTGTTCTGGTTCTCAAAAAAAAAGAGAATGGAAATATGCGGTGACTGCTGTGGCTTTAATATAACTCAAAATTCACATCTGATTTAGCAGCATTTATAAAAACAACATTCACAACAGCGCCGTTCAGATGTTTAAACTAAAATATAAGTGCAAGATGGTGTAAATATTTGAATTAAATAAAAATCCTAGTGTGGAAACAGAAAATGCGCAAAGTGAAGTGGAAGACAAATGAGACGGTTCTAATAAATACAAATCCTATACCCGATCCAGTAATTTAGGCCTGGATCAAACTCGATGCTGATCCAGTGGATCGCACCGTCCCTAACGGCTGTATTTGTCAGGGAAAGGTTTGTCATTAATTTTGCAGTGTTGAGGCCTTAGGTATCGGTCTGACATCCAGCTGAGGATAAAAAAACTGCTTTGTAACACCCCATGGCGATTTTTACCGGCTATTATTGCACACGTGCTGAGGATCACGCAGTGAGAACTGTAGACGTATAAAACTTTCTCATGGAGAATTAACACCTTTTTTAGCAACACAAACGCATCATTCAGAGTTAAACTCTATAAACGTAGCTGATAACCGCGGCAGCACGGACGATATTTGCATCCTCAGTATAAATAAACAGCCAGGTTTGCTTACCTTTTATGAGTCGCATCATCAGAGGTTAAAACAATCATCCCGCTTCATGGACCTGCTTTAATCTTAAAATTTAGACTTAAACTGCTCTGTTGCTAAAGCACGCTGCCGTACTTTATCCACCGGAAGCTTTACCCTGCCGCCCCGGGTCGTTCAACAACAAAAACGTCCTGACTGAAACGGCACCAACACTTCAGTTCCGCTATAAACATGACGTGGCTCATTTTAACGTGTACTAGATAAGGATTTGCATAAATAAAAAATCTCTCTTGAACTTTAACTGTGCCACTGATGGCAGCTACAAGCTTCATCCCACAGCCGTGTCCTGGATTCGCTCCGGGTTGCCAAGGATGAAACGATTTATTAACTCATGCAAAGAGCCTGATGTTACTGGAGTCAAACTTTAGATATTGGAGTGATTTTTAAATGATTCAGCCTTTTTTATTCTGCGGTTACTTGTGTGTGTGTGAGGGATGAGCTGTGTGTTGCATCAGCCCTGCAGGTCGGCCAAGAAAGACCCACGTCTGAACCAGTTTGGTGCTTTTACTTAAATAAACTGTAGAACTAAAAAGACGTACAAAAAATACAGCAATATATCAATGGAAATACTTTAATTGTTTCAGTTAAATCACAAAATTACACATTTAAAATGTATAAGAACCGATATGTTAGCTTAATGCTAATGTCAATGGAAAATCCCGTTGGCACGCTAGCAGTTAGCATGCATGAAAAGGCTAAAAGAATTAAAAACTATCCATCAACAAATATTTGCCTCAACAATGTTCTGTCACAAATTCATGAATAATTCCGGGTAAAAGTTTTCTGCCCATAAAGCAGAAAAAATAATTTCCATATTCTGTCTAAACAAATGTCAAAAGTGAGAAATTCCAAAGCACGCTGCTTTACTGCATTAAATCTCATCTCTAGTGGGCTGCTGAACCTTTCCTCGTAACAAAGTCACACTTTTTGGATCCGTATGTTTTAAATGTAATGTAAAATTTCTGCTCTTGTCTTTCAGTACGACGGCATCATCCTTCCCGGAAAGTAAAGAACCACCTCTTCATCTTGTTTGTAATTAATAAAATGGAGAAAAACATTTGATTCCTGTTTTTCCTGCCGCTATTTTGGGGACCATCAGTTTCTGTGGCAGCTGAATATTAAATGTCCAAATCACATCCTGATCAGATAAAAAATAAAACGCCCTCGGATTCATGGAGGCAGCAGCATGAGTCACAAGCTGCCTGGAAGCAGCAGTAGAAACGAGTCCAGGTAATAAGTAGAAATACTCTAATGTTTGACTAACTTCCAATCACAGTAGGTTACAAAATGGAAAATCTTTTGCGCAAAAGCATAAAAAAAAAAAGCTGGTTATTCTACAAATGTGCTAAGTTTATAGTTACAAAATGTTCACTGGTCAAAGCAGAAAATATTTTCTATTTTAATGAAATGTCAGTGCAGATGTCGTGTTTTTACTCATTTTTGCAGCATTAATTCATACGTGAAAGGGCAGCAGGGTTAAAGAATTACCAAACAAAAGGCTCTGGTTTGAGTTTACAAATATTACACACTAAAAATGGATGTTTGACGTGAACCTTGAAAGTTTACGTTTTTATTCCTTACCTGGTTCAGATGTGTTAAGCTGCTTTTAGAAAGATAATGCAGTTAGTAGATCTTATACTATGTATTAAACTTAATTTCCAGTGCACTTTCCATGCATAACACAGTTTTAAGTAATACAACTTATAAACTTGTTAAACTGACCAACAATTATAAAGAATTTACAAAAGTTTTTGTAAACCATGTACAATATTAAAACGGGTCAAATGTATTACAAAAGCAAGGTAGATGGTAGCTATTTAAAAATTTTAAAAAGTAAATATCAGTGTTTACTAAGAAAAAAATGCTTGTAAAGGAGGGGTTCTTTGGACCTTCCACAGTGACTCTTAACAGGCTAAAAATGATTAAGAACTCACTAATGCAGGTTTTAGCAGTTTTTACATTAAATCATTTCCCTGAATTCCCAAAACATGTCATTTAAGAACCAGTATTATTCTTTTAGATCTTTCTTGTAATTTGTTTGGAAAGTGGGCATATCTGCATCCCATAAAGGTTGTTTTTCTTTATCTTAAAGCCTAATCTTAATGGTTGTTTTTCAAAAATGACTAATTTACTATTATAGTTATTCATCAAAAGATTATAAGCTGTAAATTTTATTTAGCTGGGCTGAGGGCCAAACTAGCTTTTATGATTGTAAATGTTGTTCTACAGCTTTACTTTGGAGATGTTTTTATTCCTGATTGGCTTTAGCTTTAGATGCACATTACGTCATATCAAGTTTTTGTAGTTTTCCATCTAATTTAATCTCAGTTTTGTCAACCTGCAGGAAATTAGTTGTAGGTTTTCATGCCTGTAACCCTTTTTTATTTGTCAAGTTTCCATAAGTACCTAATAAATTTCTTAACCTTACAGTTTGATAATTAACTTTTCCACCACATGGTGGCAGCATTGTACCATCATCGCTCCAAGAGGAAGCAGGAGTTCAGACTTTTGTCCATCTGAGGCAGTGCTGGAGGAGAAGAAGCTGCATTTTCAGTCACAACCGGTTCTGTTCTACAGGTTCAGCTACAAGAACATTTTAGTACAAAAAAATGTTAAAACGAGTTTTTATCTTGTTTGTTTTGAGCAAAATCTCCAAACTCAGAGTAAAGCTGAGTGTTACTATTACAGAAGAAACACTTTGGAGAATTATTAAACTTTTTTTCTTTTAATATTTTCTAACTTCTATAAATTTTATTCAGCAGCAAACTGTGAGATTTCTGTGTTTGACCTGGATGATCCTCCAGTCATTCCCTGGGGAATTTCTTCTGTTTATTCAGAAGAGATTTTGCTTTTTAATGTAAGATGATTTTTATATCCACGCTATAATAAAATATATATTATCATAGATATAAGGATCCTCTAAAATCATATACATTTCTATTCATTGGTCTCTCCTAACCCCAAAGCTTGGGTCTCAGCTTTTAACTCTCTTAAAGCATCTTCTCTTCTTCATGACGTCATGTTTTTTATGTCCATCAGCTATTTTAGGTTCAGCTTTGATGGTCATTGAAACTTCTTTATTTTAGCCAGATATTAATTTTTATTTTATTAATTTATACCTTAACCTTTTTTTAAGATAAAAGAGACTTATAAGAGTTTATGTTTGGGTAGGCTGGGGTGGGGGCAAACCTTTTCCTTTTCTTTTACTCTGTGTGATTGTGTATGTGAGTTGTGTGTGACAGAAATTTTATTTTTGTTTTTAAATTGTTGTGTGAAGGCAGTTTTAATTCTCTTTTATGTAAAGCACTTT
The DNA here is from genome assembly GCA_037177035.1 of Craterocephalus eyresii. Taxonomy (NCBI): domain Eukaryota; kingdom Metazoa; phylum Chordata; class Actinopteri; order Atheriniformes; family Atherinidae; genus Craterocephalus; species Craterocephalus eyresii. The sequence continues at coordinate 23,745,457 of JBBBVT010000018.1, read as the reverse complement.
GAGTTGCTCTGAAAGGTGCTTTATAATTAATAAATAAATTTGAATTTGAACTTGCTTCAAAATTTGTGCTTATTTTCCTTTTAGTGAAATTATTATATCTAATGATACATATTGCCTCTTATTTCTGAAGAAGTTTATTCATATCATGATGTGTCAGACGTCCACACGGATCAAAAGAAAACAGCAGAATCTGTTTGTTTGGGTCAGATTGGTTATTTATTCAGTGAAACTCGAAAGAAACAAAAATGTGGATGAGATCTACAGAGATTCTTCCAGTCACATAAACCACATCTCACAATGTTTACATTAACATCGAAGTGCTCCACAGATTTATTTCCACCTGCTGGAGTCTCACTGCTTTTATTTTAATTAAAAATCGTGTTTAATGGACAGGTGAGCTGGAACTCTTCTTTATTTCTTCAATTTTTTTCATATGTTTCTAATTTTTTCTTAATATTTTTCATCTCTGTTTCATGTGAAACTTTTACATTTGAATTCAGGGCACTTGTGCATTTATTTTTATTCTTTTATTTTTATTCTTCTTATAAAATGTTTACTGCTAAGCACTACATTTCTATATATATTTCTTTTTTTTTCTGTTTTTGTCACATTTTCAGCATGCTACTTCACATATGCATGAAATAAATAAAACCACCATCGGGTTTGTTGTGTTTCTGATAAATATTTCAAGTTTGGCTATAAGAAATCCACATTTTTGCAGGTTTTTGTTAGAAACTGGCTGTCTATTGGTCACTCGCTCGGTCTCACACATTCATTCACACACTCACTCAGCGTAGATACATCTTTGTACACAAACTGTCAGCGGATTCACAGCTTCAAACCAAAACACCTCCATCGTAGATCACCTCTTCTCCTGCCTTTCCATCCTTCATCATCATCACCATCCACCTGTCGCCTCCTCCTGCTCCACTCTTCTTTTCATCCACCTTTACCTCATTTGTTTTCAGTCATTCTAAAACCTCCTTTGGGGACCAAGTGGTCTCTTTTCTTTTCCTTTCCAAACCAGCACAGATTATTTTTTGTGGCTCTGCGGCTGGTTGAGTCTGATTTTAATTCTTTATAATCACAGATTCAGAATTCCTGTTTGGGAAACCATCAAATTGGATAATTTCAGGACTGATGCATTTTGGAAACTGCTGTAAATTAGGGATTTTCCGATACTATTTTTTTCTGTCCAATTCCGATTCCAATACCTGTGGTTTGGGTATCTACTGATACAGAGTACCAATGCAATACCAGTGTTGTCTTAGCTCTATGCAATGTATTATTCAAATAAATTATTGATAGTTTTTACTATCTTTCAAAGGCCTATTGGGTTAAATGATCAAAATTTACCATGTTGCAAATTGATGATATATCAGCCCAACTCTGGTGTAAATCATTACATTTCTGTATTTTTTTAAAGATGATCTTAAAATGATCATTAGCCTATATATTTTTCTGGTAGCTTTTTGTCCTTACTAAGCGGATTTTGTGTATAAAATGAATCCTTTCTTGCATCCTACACGGTTTAGGCTGAGGTTATTCTCTCTGAAAAACACTTTCAGGTGTTATTTGTATCCATATTTTGCAGAGAAAAGGCGTCAAACATGATCCAGGTGTCCCCTCCTCCTCCCCGGGGCTCTACGCTGAGCCTTGCCCCGCGGAGACGCTGCTCTCTCGGCTCCGGTTCTTCGGCTCCTCGTGGACCAGGGTGTTGCGGTGCTGCGCGCGGCGCGGGGCCTGGCGGGGCGGCAGGGTCAGGGCGCAGCAGGACACCCCCACCGTGGGCTCCGGCAGCTCCTCACCCCGGGACCAGCTGTCGGTGGCCGGGTCGTACTTCTGCACCGCCGCCTTGTAGCGCTTCTCCGCCTCGTTCCAGCCGCCCAGCAGGTACAGCTGCCCGGCCAGCGGGGAGATCCCGGCGGTGCTCACGCCCAGCGGGAGCGGGGCAGCCCGGCTCCACGCGCCGGTGTCCGGGGAGAACACCTCCACAGAAAGCACGTCCACGCGCTCTCCGCCGGGCCCCAGCTGACTTCCACCCACTACGTAGACCTTCCCGCCGAGCGTGGCGGAGCAGTGCCAGCCGCGGGGGGTCTCCATGGGGGCCCTCTCGGTCCAGGTGTCGGTCTCCACGTTGTAGCACGCGACGGAGCGCGAGTACGCGCAGCTGATGTAGCCGCCGGTCACCAGGATGTCCCCGGAGGGCATGGTGGCGCTGGAGTGGCAGCAGCGGGGCGCCTCCATGGGCGCGCGCATCTGCCAGGTGTTGGAGGAGGGCAGGTAGCTCTCGGTGGTTGCCAGCAGACCTTCCACGTTGCGGCCGCCGATGGCGAACAGGCGGCCGCCGCTGGCAGCCAGAGAGAAGTGCGTGCGGCGCTGGCGCATGCTGGACAGATGCAGCCAGGTGTTGAAGCGGGGGTCGTACCTGGTGGAGGCAGAGAAGAGGGGGGTGTAAGTTTAACTTTGAGTTTTTATTTTAGATAAACTCGGAACTGAAATGTGGAGTAAAATGTGGTTCCGGTGAAAAGTAGTTCCAGCAGTTCTGTTTTTTTAATATGAAGCAACTTGATTTGCATCGGATGGTCATATAAAAAATTTTGGAATCGATATTTATGGTATTTTCCGATATAGATACCAATACTGATACTTTGACAACGTAATATTCTTGAAATAATGTAAAATTATTCACATTCTTCCCTTTTTTAGTGTAAAGAAGCACAAATTACCTTTTTTAATGGTCTAAACTTTTAGATAACACAATGTGCAATCTGGATTTTCTTCAGAAAATGCAATTTTTCCCCAGTAACACATTTCCATTAATTCATTAAAATGTTTATTTTGTATAGCCTATACTGATTAAAAACAATAAAATTGGTTAATCTTTAAACAAATATGTTAGCATACAATCAATTTAATTTTCTCATTTTTGAAATTTGACATTTTTTATTTATACAATTAGATAAAACCCATTCCATATTATTTTGTATTAAATTTTTCTTTTTATTTATTGACATAGATCATAATGGATCTATAACAAATTCTTTAATTACAGGCATCTGGAATTGGAAATTTCCGTATTTCATATTTTGATCGGAGTAACTTAGACCAGATTGGCCCTTTTGGCGGGCCAGTTTTGGCCCCTGGGCCGTGTGTTTGACATCCCTTCTCTACTCTTTAACATAACTCTTGTTCTGTAAACTTTTGTTTCTCCTTCTGCAGAATCCCAGCAGCATCAAGTTTTGACCTTTGGCTTGGATCCATGCGCACAGAGATTCCTCTAGATTCTCTGAATCCGTTGATATTATACACAGACGGTCTCTGCTTTACATTGAGGAACGTTTTTTATTTATTTTTCTTGCTCCACAACATTTATGCCGTCTCAGACTGGTGAAGCTTTTTCTATCTTTACATCTGAGAGGCTCTTTTTCTATCCAGTCATGTTACTGAGCTGTTTCCCTGCAGTCCAATTATGCTCCTTCAATTTGTTTCCTTTGTTGTTTCCATCAGATTCACAATCAGCTTATTTTCCGTAAAATCATTAAATGTTTCACTTTCTTCATCTTGCATGTTGTTTATGTTTTAATGGTAACAACATATGGAACAATGAGAATTCTAAATCACTTCTGTTTATATGTATTCCTGTCACAGCATCCCAGCACTTTTTGGATGGGTGCCCAAAAAAATCATTTTTCATCAGATTGGAGATTCTTGTTCATCAAGATTCTGAATTGTTTCAAAATTTCTGAGACTTGATTTTTTAAAATACTTTTGAATCTACTGCTGAATGACAAAGACATGTAAAACTCTGCAAGGTTAGCAAAATTGAAATAATTTTTTGATTAGAAAAAAAACAAACAGTTTCTTTCAACTAATAATTCCTCAGAGCTGTTTCTGGATTATAGGAATGGACCTAATTAGCATGTTTTGTTACTAAAAGAGGATTGAATGTGAATTAAGATACTGAATCAAATCGTTACCCCAAAAATCAGAATCAAATTCAGACATGAGTTGGTGTAAGATTCCCATCCCAGCACTTTTGGGATGGTTGTGTTTCCCCTCAGCTCTGCAGATACTTCCTGTTTACCTGCTGAGGGTGCTGACGGCGTGTTTGGCCTGGTTTCGCGCATCGTTCTGATCCTCTCCTCCGGCCACGTACAGGAATCCGTCCATCACAGCCACGCACTGGTTGAAGCTCTTCGCCGGCAGCTGGGTGAGGTGGCGCCAGGCGGCTCCTCCATCACGAGGGTCCCTCCACAGCACCTGGATGGTTTAGTTGTGTTTCGGTTTATATTCCCATCAGGCATGGAACTTTTCCCTCCAGAAATGCACATTTTTCTTTTTCATTCATTTTTATCTCCATTTATCAACCGTCCTAATCTCACCAGTTAGTCAGATAAAAGTGAGATTATTATGTGTTAAAGGGACACTGTGTAACATTTGGCCACTAGGGGGAGCTGAGCCTGTAACTTCCCACACGGCACTGTGGTAAAATGAAGCAGCAGACTAGGGATGCGCATTTGATTAAATTATCCAAATAGATTATCAGGAAAATTAATAATCGTTTAATGATTAAGCATTAATATTTTTAGATTAAAATTTAATATTTATAGCCGATATTTTAATGAAATGGAAGTAGAAAGAACCTAGTTTGTTTCCTTATTTAGATTTTTATTACATATAAACGACTCTTGTGGCAGTTAAATGGGCTTAATTCAGTACAACTTCAGCTTCAGTCTAAAGATGCATTCGATTAATCGATTAAAATATAAGGTAATCGATTTAAATCTTAATGATCAATTAATTGATTGTAAATTAATTATGCCCATCCCTACAGCTGATAATGAATCATTTGGATTTTCCACCATTGAAGGATCAAGTCCTACTAGTGGAGGGATTTCACTGATGCCTCTAGTTATTTATGATCCGTTTTATGTCCTGGCTGTTATGGAAACATCAGCATTAGCCTGTAACTTATGGGACATTACAGCATATGAAACCATTAAAATAAACCACCTTGTTAGCTTTAGTGTGTAGCAGATTAGCTTCAATTTGCTGCATTTAGACTAAGACATATTCTGCAACGTTCTGCAGCTCATCAGGACTTACTGCTGTTGTTCTGAATAAACTCTGCTGGAAGAAGTGGAAAGTAAATCCATGCAGGTCATGTGATCCCATGAGAGACGGATCCGTTACCACGAAGTTACAATGTCTGGTTTCTGAAGAGGGCAGCGCGCTTCGGAGTGCTAACACTCATCAAACACTGTTTATTAACCCCAGAAATCCTCCATCATTAATCACATTAGGCTGATGTTTGGGTCAGAAGTTACACAGTGTCCCTTTAAAATCGAATCATCTAATTTTCTAAAGTTTCTTATAATAATCTGGCGCATATCTTTAGCACCGACCTCGCGGCTGAGCGCTCTCTCGGTGAGGGACGGACGCCCTCCGACGGTCAGCAGGGTCTGCTGGGCTCCTCGGACCTGCGTGCGGCGGGACTGCAGTGTGTTCTGCTGGTAGGGCAGCAGGTGGTAGTTCATGGCGTCCACCAGCATGCGGTGGCAGTGGGGGTCCAGCATCATGCGGGGAACCGGCTGGATCTGGCTCACCAGCTCGCTGGCCGGGATCGTCTCAAAACGAACGTGGCACAGGAGCTCGACGGCGTGATCCTGGCGGGAGGCGTCGAAGTCCAGCCACTTCATGGCGAGCTGCAGGAGGAGAGGACTTCAGTGATTCAGGTAGAGCTGGGTTGAAAAAATTTAAAGTGGACATATCATGCTTTTAAATCTTTCCTTTTCACATTTGAATCATTCATTTATGGTTTATATAAGTAAAACTGCAATGCTTTGGTCTGAAATTATTGTTAGTATAGCTCCACACCCCTTCTGCACAGTCTATGAGAGCAGCTCGTTTTGGTACTGTCTCTTTTAATCCGCACAAGACGCTCACAGCATGGTTAAAGTATCAATGTTTAGGACCAAAGTTCTTAAAAAACACGATGAGTGTTGAATTATATGAAATTAAACCTCTCAGCACCTCATCGCCGGCCATTTTTGGGGTTTTTGATGGTGGGAACCTCCAATTGAGCTTCTTTTCAGCTCATCAGAAACCTCCTGGTTTAAAGTTTTTTTTACCGTCTATGATCCAGAGACGGTGCAGGTTACATTTCTTTTGAGTTATTATATCTATATGCAGCATTTTCCCAACTGAGGGTAACAATAATCTGATAGAGCTGTAAAAAAAGTGCTCTGTGTGTCTGATAATGCAATGAAACCCCCCCCTTTAAAAAAATGAAAATCAGTTCTTTTCAATTAGCTGGAGTGATGTTTCAGATATTTATGTATGAAACCAGCTGCTGACTGACTGACAGACCCACGTTTGGCTCAGATTACTGAGCTATCACTTCTTCTTTCCTTCTCAGCTGCTCATCTATCTCGGATGTGAAGTTGTGTATTAATAACCGGTTAGACTTGGTGATTTCTGCTTCCAGTCGACCTGCAGGTGTCTGCGGTGAACTTGCGGGTTTGTGTTGGGATCTGAACAGCTGGTCTGAGGTCTGTTTTTAGGTCTGGTTGAAAATAGAAGA
>JBBBVT010000018.1:23702626-23722642 GCA_037177035.1 Craterocephalus eyresii | reverse complement strand
GTTACTTTTCAAACTGGCATCATTATTAAACTCTATCGTGATATATATCGATATCGTTCAATATAGAAAAAATATATTGTGATAATATTTTTGGCATATCGCCCAGCCCTACTTTTAGCCTTTGCTTCTGTGTAGGTGGGCCAGTTTTGTACCAGTTTCTTGTGATAGTTTTCCCGCCGGCTGCAAGTAATTCCTTTACTAGATACCTGTCCCTGCCCTGAATGTTTTCTTCTGTAAGATTCACAAGATATAACACCAGACTCATAACTCGTAACCTTATAATTCCTTTAATACCTTACATACTTTTTCCCAATATTTCTCCAGTTTGGGCATTTCCAAAATATATGCGTGTGGTCCGATTCCTCCCTTTTTCTTTGGGGTTATGAAGAATCGTATGATGTTCTTCCAACTGAACTCTCGCCACGCCCTGGACACAATATTCTGTTTTCCTATTAAATCGAGGGTTGGATGATATTTACATATTTCCCATCTATATGATACCATTAGTTTATGGTACTTTTTCATCAGTACCAGTACTGATATCATTATTTTTTTCCCACTTGAATGTAATAATCTTGATTGTAGTTTGCGTTAATATCCAAAATGGATCCAATATTAGTTTTGTTGTTTTTCTTTGCACCCCAGCTAATTTTCTCAGACCTGCGGCTGAATCTTTCCAGTTTTTTGTGAATTCTGCGTGATATCCACCGATCCTGTAATTCTCCGCTTGCTGATCAGACTTAAAACATTACTAAGAAACCTTTTTTTTAGAGCTCTGGTATCCCTTTAAATCCTGATTTATACAGCTCACCTACGGATGTTTTGCTTTCCACATGGCAGAACTGCCTGTGAAGTCAGTCCCTGGATGAAATGTTCAAACTGATGATAATATTCACTAATTAAACACAGACGCAGTCAGAAAATCTACTCGGTATCACTGTGCTTGTGATGCATGATGTGTAAACTGTGTCAGATAATGCCCGCCTGCGTCAGCCGGATGACAATGAAGGGAATTGTGGTGATAAAGATGCTTTATTGTCTTTATTTCTGGCATCACAGAAAGATTTTATTTTTAAAAAATTGTGTCGTTACAAAAGACAACATTTAATTTTTCATTGAGTTTTCGGTGTGAAGTGAAGCGCCTTGTTTAAAGGTTACTCTGTGAAATCTTGACTTTAAATTAATGTTGAAATAGATGATATAGAATTAAAAAGCCAGAAGAAGAACCTGTTTGCTTGCAGGGAAATAACGGAGAAAGGATAAAACTCTGTCTTCTCGCAGTTCGCTCTGATCTCTCCAGGAGAACAGATGGTCCTTTGTTACACCTGAGTGTTTCCACGAGAACACCTGCATGATGCTCCCATCCCGAGGACCAACAAGAACCGGATGAGACTCCGCAGAACAAAACAGCCTCTTTAGTTTCCCTTTGTTATTCAGGAAGAAATTACAGTCGCTCCATTTAACTTAATCACTACTATTCAGCTATTTTATCCCCGCCATTTTCTCAGCTTTAAGATTTCAAACACAGTCATCCCAATACTTCAGAATATAGAAATATGTCAAATATATATCTGTACAAGGGAAGTCATCATCACAGAGTTCCTTGGTACAACTGATGTCAAAGAAATAATCACACTTATTATGAATTAATAAATTTCCCGTAGCTATAAATGTGTAAAATCACATGACAACTGTTCATATGTATTTAGGTTTTAATCAGGGCTTTTAATATTGATGCGAAATGCAAAAAGATTATTCTGGGAAATCAATACATTTTTTTTTTACATTAACTCCTGAATAATTAAGTTATTATCAATGCCATGATAAAAACACGCAATGTGCTGTGATAACTCGAGAGAAGCTGATTTTAGGCATTTAGGTGCCACTAAAAACCACTTGATCCTCCTTATTTATTATGTTTCCGATTGAACATTTAGAATTTTATCATCAAGGGTCCACAAACAAAGTTATTAGCTAAAAGAATCTGAATGTGTTGTCATGTCTGCCAGATAAGCTGGGGTGTAGCCGCCTTGTGTCAGCGGTGAGCTGAATCCACCAAAACCAAACCACTTAATTCTCATTATTGATGAGGATTCTGACGGTTTTCCAGCCTTACATTTAGTGGATGCTGCCCATATATACGACCCATATATAAATATCAGATAACTTTGTTTTCATTCTGTGTGCAAGTACAGCAGATCTGCCGTTAGAAATAGAGAAATAGAAAGAAATAACGAATAATAACCATGGTATGTATCACAAACTAACTGTGTCATATGGAAAGGAAAATGTTGGTTTAATTTGTTCATTGCAAATGAAAGTCAGATAAGATTTCACATTTTAGGAACTAAAAGTTTTCAGCTCATTTATTTTTATGTTAACTAATTTTTAACTAATGGTTAGACTTTCTATTAACAGCAAAGCATGAAACTGAGAACAAGATGAAAATCAGAGTTTTAACTTCCACCTCCGAGGGACAGTGAATGCAACGTTATCGGATATTAAATTGAAAGTGGCATTTTGGAGGGAGGAGGCTGGATAAACTTACAAATCCCCCAAACTCTTCATCTGATCCAAGAGGAAATCCATGTTCACCTGCACAGAAAAAGAGTTTCATTTCTTTTTAATATGTTCCCTCGTAAGGTTTAGGAGGATGCCAGGAGACATCGGGTTTATAGAAATGATATAAATGATTGAAATCGAGAGGCAGCAGCATCATCTGCACCACAGCTAAGTTTGTTTTGATTGTGCTCCTGAGTTATTTCAATGAGTTGTTTTCTGTCTCATAGTTACTGAAGTGGTCTGGGTTATGTGTTAACATGCCAAAATTACAAGGTTATGTAGACTTTTGATCAGGCCCATAAGAAAAACACATTTATGTGATGATAAATGACTGAATCTCACTGTACCCTGGATTAAAAGCGAGAATCTTTTGCACAATCAGAGCTGGAAAATCCTGCTCCAGCTGCTGATTCTGTTGTGTTTTCCAGCTGCTGAAGACCCTGAAAAGGCTCGGGGAGCTGCCCATGACGGTGGAAATACTGGTGGTAAGTGCTGCACACTGACTGGGATACCTGCTGGGGAAACGGGAGAAGTCGGAGGAAGTAATGCTGCAGGGAGAAATTGTTCAGGCTGCAGAGGATCAGGTGACCGAGCGAGGCATTTAACCCACGACTGCCGCGCTCCGGCCTCCCAGGAGGGAACCGGTTGTGCCGCTCAGCGTTCACCTGCAGGGCCTGAACCTGTTGACCAATCAGATCACTCGGTTGAACTGAAGAAAGACTTGTAAAAGTGTCTAAATGCAGCCTCCGGTCATGTCATCTGCCGCTGTAAATCATGTGTTTTTATCCTCCTACAGGAAACCGGAGTGGGGAAAACTGTGAACTCTTTCAGGAAACACGAAGCCGCCGGAGAGCTGGCGAAAAGCCTCGTAGCCAAATGGAAAAAGCTGGTTCCCCAGTCTGCAGACAGGTAACCTCCTGCACACCTGGGCCTCCACATGCAGACATGTCGATGGAGCTGTGCACTTAAGACGAACACAGTCTCTTCCATTAGCAACCCTCATGTTAAAGCACTGGTTTGGCCACATCTTTACACCCTCACATTTCTACAAAAAATCCCATGAAATATAACCTCAGTTTCCAAAAAAGGTGAATAGAAACAAAATGCAATGATTTCCAAATCTTATCAACCCATGTTTTAATGTTTCTAATGGGAAAAAAACAACAAATCAGATCAACAGATAATATTTGTTAACCAAGTAACCCAGGAAACGGTTCAAATTTACAGCCTTGAGGGCTAAATGCACTTTTATTAAAGATCAGAAGCACGTGTGCAGTAAAACGTCTGACTGAAATTAAAGTAAATGTGTATTAAAATGATAAAAGTAACTTTCAACGACCATAACAAGGATACAGTTGTGCAAAATGCTAAAAAATAGAGAGTTTTAACTCAAAACAAGCTAACTCGATATAAACGATATTCCCTCGTTTTACATCTCATGTGACAAAGTCTCAGTATATTTAAAAATCTCAATATATTGCCCAAAGATATGCAGGACTTTGCATAGTGACATAAATATGTCACATGTTCCAACAAGTCCATTTGCATCCTGTCTGTGATGAGATAAAAGGTTTTCTGAAGGCTGAATTTCAGCCCCCTGATCATTGATACAACGTGTTTAATCAGATCTGGTTTCATTCGGCTCAGCTCAGCATCAACAGGAACACAACAGTTGGGTGTACGTGCCGATATTTATCCCTGGTATTGCAGGCGGGACTACGGAGGTGAAAGCAACTCAATTATTCTCTACAGAAACACGTTTCCATCCTACACGGAGACTCGGAAACCAACGGCAGCAACAAACTGGCTTGTTTTAGTTGGTTCTTTGATAAGTTTTCTATTAATTGTCAACACAACACTGGTCCATCGCTCGAGATAGGAGCCTTTTTTTATGCTTAAATGATTTATTAAGTCAGAGTTAGGCAGCTTAGCTGAACTGAAAATGCAGCCAGTGTCCAAAGGAAAACTTTGAAAGACCTTCAGAGAGCCGGAGAACTTTAAACAATGAGACGAGGAATATAAAAAACAACAACAACTAAACTTATCTGTTTCCTCCTCAGACCCAACAGCCACGGCAGAGAGGCTTCCCACCCACGTCCACAGTCTCTGGGCCACGAGCTGGACGTCGCAGGGCACAACCGACGCTACCGAGAGCCGTCTCCAGAGGAAGAGCCCGCCTACATGGAGGAGGAGGAGGAGGAAGAGGAGGAGGAGAGGGGCTACCACACCAACTACTCCCCCTCGCCTCCCCAGCAGCACCAGTACAGCCCCCCACAGCAAGGAGGGTACCAGTCAGACGAGTACGAAAGCCCGGAGCATGAGCCCGAACCCAGCCCTCCTCCTCCTCCTCCTCCTCCTCCTCCTCCGTCTTCTCGGAAAGACGTCCGCCACGCCAAACAAAACAAAGAACCGAGCAAAAACCATCAGCATGGCGACCGAAACAGGGACAGAGATGAAGAGCGGCGGCAACGCCTCGCTCAGATGAATACCGACAGAGGAGAAGGAGGAGGAGACGGAAAGAAACGGAGCGGAGAGCGGGAAAGGCCGAAGAGTCCGGTGCAGAAGTCCAGCAAGCACAGCAGGAAGTCCGCCAACAACGACGGCAGGAGGGAAGAGAAGAAGAAGAAGGGAGGAGACGAAGGTGAGCTCCGGTATTTGGTTCGATAAAAGTCCTAATCTGCAGCGTTTCGATCTTAACCCTTTAATTTCACACTAAGAAAAAGCAGGACAGAAATGTTTCTTTGCATTTTCTCTTTTCTTTTGGACAAGAAAAATACAAATTTTAAATAAAAGTTAATAATTAAGTAGTGACAGTGAAATGGTCAAAATTTGAACCAGCAATAGGATAACAAACACTTTCTTTTGGTATAACACAACCACACTAATTGGTATAGACGGATCAGGCATGTTCATTTCATCAATTCTTTAGTAAGATCCATAATAATCACTGAAAACAGTAGAGAAGGATGACAAAGGGTTAAAGCAGAACTTCGCTTTTTTAAAACCTGGGGTTTGTTTTCATCTTTCCTTTCAGACATTTTTACATTTGTATCTGTTTTACCTGCCGATTGCTATGTTTTGTTGTCAGAAGTGGAGTCTCTCACCGATGTTTTGACGCGAGTAATCCTGCAAGATTAGGACACAGACACCAAAACAAGGCGATCGGCAGCTAAAACAAATACTTTTGTTTATTTCTCCTCTCTAGTACGTTGTTGGACACTCGTTGAGACTATCAGAGCACTTCAGTTTGGAAAAAAAAGCACGTTTTTAGGGCGAACTTACACGGGAGCAGTTGCCCGATACTTAAATACTGGAGCTATGTGGAAAACTCCTTTCTCCATCACTCACATGTATGAAAGGAAAGAAGAAAACAGACCCCAGGTTAAAAAAAAAGCGAAAGTGCCCTTTAAGAGGAAGAAAGAGTCGGCTGTTTCAGAGCGGTGCAGCTTCATCATCTTACATGCAGCTCAGCCACAGCGTGAAACATCCTGTTCCACATAACCCGCCACGCTGAGTCAGTCGCTCAAAGGAAGTCACCGATGAGACGCCCCGGTCCATACGAGTCTGTGACGGTCTGTGGGTAAAGGAAGGGATGATCGTGATCAGACTCAACCCTGTTTTCTGTCTAAAATAATAAGTCTTTTTTTCAGATATATGGTTGAGATCACCGTTAATAATGTAGTAACAAGAGTTTATAGCACATTTCATGTACATGACAATTCAAGGTGCTTTACATACAAACATTAGAAACATTACAGCAAGGTGCTGAAAGCAATAAAAACAAGAAAAGTAAAATCACAAAATAAGAAAATTAAAGAAAGAAAGAAACCCTAAAAAAATCACTTATCATAAAAGGCTGCAAATAGAAAAGTGGGATAAAAACACTTATTATTGAGGGCTTGATACCACTTTTTTCCACATCTGATACCGATTCCAATACTGCATTTACATTTACATAAAAGTAATTTATTTAAAAAAGCACAAAAATGACTAACATAGAAGCTCTGAGGGATGTAAAATGAAAAGTTGTTTCCAGGAGGGACAAACCTGCCATTTGCTGTATAGTCTAAAGTCCGTCCTAAACGGGTTTTGGATGTTTCCTGCAGCAGCAAACCAGAAAGGGTTTAAACGCTCGTGCAGATGCATTTAATCTGAATGTCCGATGCTTCGGTCTAAAGCTGCTCTGAATCCTGAAACAGATCGTAGTAATTCTACTTTTATGCCATCAGTCATTTCCCTGTGAGCCTCCACATCTTTATTTTATTTCCTATTTATTTATTTTGCACACACAAATCACAACAATACAACATATTAAAAGATGGATTAAAGTGCAGGAGAGAGACAGGAAGCCAAAAAAAGGCTTGTTTTGAAGTCTCCACCAAAAACAATAATAAAAAAAAGCAAAAAATCAGGTAATAAAAACAATAAACCAAATAAGTATTAATGAAACATGACAATCGATTTTTAAAATGTTTTTTAATGATATCTCTGATTTGCCGTTGCAACAAAAGAAAAGTGGGTCCACGATTTACACCCTCTATATCCGGTGCAAAACTGAGCTCTTGATGTGACACACAGATGAAAATGTTGATTTTGACGAGTTTTGTAATTATGATCCATAGCATTGGTAGTAAAATATGAAATGTTCAGGCAAAGTGATTTGATTAAACTGAATTTTAAACATGAAAATACAAATTTGGAAAATATTAATGTCATAAATATGTAATAAATGTAACTTTAAAAATAAATTTGCAGATGATGACAATAGTTCAGAATGGGTTGCAATGCTTTTGTAAAATGATAATTTGATTTAAAGTTGAAGGAAAAGTGCTTAAAGATAGCGAAAAATAAACTGTGATAAAAAGCAACAGTACATTTTAAAACAACATAATGACTGACTGTTCTTATAAGACCCACATTTATTTGCTTTACTCATTACCCATCTAACACGCTCCTTCCAATTCAGATGCTCGTTTATAATAACACCCAAAATCATCCTTCTTCCAGGGCGACCACGAGCAGCAAAGGACTCCCCGTCTAAGGAAGAGGAGGACAACTTCGAAGCGCCCACCATGTCCTTCGAGTCCTTCCTCACGTACGACGCCCCGACGTCCGTCAAGAAGAAGAAGAAGCCAGTACCGTCGTCTTCCTCGTCACACAGCCGGCCGTCTCACTCCTCCACGTCGTCGTCCCGCCGCGCCCGCACGCCGCCGCCCGCCTCCTCCTCCTCTAAAACCAGCAAGGCCAACGGCGCCCAGAGCTCCAAGAGGCCTCATTCGGGCTCCAGTTCATCATCCGCCGCTCCCACACCGGAGAAACGCCGGAGGGTAAGATGCAGGAAGACTCCACTTTCGCTCACTGTGAACCACGTTTTGGTCATCTCTTCCTGTAACACGTTCGTTTTCATGCAGGCGGTTCCAGTAAAGTACTGAACACATGACGGGAAACTTTCCAAAGGGAAATAAATGAAAGAACGTCCCTAAATCAGCTTTATTCGTGTAAAACATTTCATACATTTGCTTCATATCAGAACATACCAGCAGTAAATGTACATCATCAAAATGTAAATAAAACAGAAATCTATAAAATCACTGAATTAAATAATTTCAAACATAAACCCAACAAAGTGTTTGGTTTTAAGGAAATTAGAATATTCTCCTTTGGGTTTACATGAAAATATTAATTCAGAATGAAGGTTTCCGTGATAGAGGAATTATCTGATTCAGGATTAAACGTGGAATAAACCAGCCTCTTCATTCAGGGTTAACATTTAATCAGGAATTAAGTGTTTACTTGCTCATTTTTCACCTTTTTAAAGCAGAATTTACTTTAATTCTGAATTAAAAAGGAATTAAAACTCTGTGAGGAGTTAGATGAATAATGATTTTGGTTTAGCCCTGCTGGATGTGAAGCTCCTGTTTGCAGCCGTGTTTGTTTTATGTTTCTCCTCCTCAGCCTCGTTGATCTCGTTGTGTTTTTGTCAGCAGGTTGTTGAAGCTCTTCCGACTCTCCCTGAAATCCCTCTACCAGCGATTCAGCCCAACTACAGACCCCTGCCCTCCCCGCCGCTGTCCCCTCAGAGACGCAAAGGTAAAATGCCACAAATTCATCTGACAACAAAAAACTCTGGAATCAGGAGGATCTTTACTTTTCTGAAGATGCATCAGTTGGTTCATCGCTGGAAAACCCATAAATTAGGATACAAATATGTCATGTAATCCCAGCATCCTCTGCGTCTGACTCCCTCCTGCTGCACTTTCAGGTCCCGTCTACAACGACGAGGAGGACGCAGGCTTCACGGGGAAGCGCTTCAACTCCAAGATGGTCGTCTACTCCGGATCCAAGACCTCCTACTTACCCAAGATGATGACTCTGTATGACCAGTGCATCCGCGTGCTGCAGAACAACATCGACTGTAAGTGGCTGCAGTTTCTGACCCTCCCTGCAGGTGGCAGCAGAGCACACATGCAGCCCTGCAGGTGTGTGACTGTTTCCAAAATGTTGTTTTTAACCATGTAAGGCCCTTGTGCTGCAAGAAAAGTGCTTTATAAGTAAAGTTTGATTTGATAAACAGAGCAGAGTCAAAGAAATAATTTTCTCATCTTTCAAGTGACGACAAGCAGAGGAAATAATCATCTAAATGAAGAGGTTTGATATTTTACTTAGTAGAAATGTTGGGAATCTTTAGAGGCTAACCAGTTTATCAGCTGGCTGATATATCGGGCTTATATTTGCGTTTTTCTGATATCCGCATCGGTAGATATGAGCACTGATACCTAAATTTAAAAAGAAAGCACTAATTCCAGTGGCTGCTTTTCATATGTTTGCAAAACCTGTTAATGCAGCACTTTTAGTAGCTTTCCCATAATAACACATCAAAATCAGTCATTCTAAAATCAAACATGCATCTGTAATGCTGATGTAGATTATGTACAATTAATGTTTTCATTATTCAGAAAAATGAATATTCAAAAAATTAAATATTTATTGTATGTGCATATACATCTATCTATCTATCTATCTATATATATATAATTTTATACATATATTTTAGTTGTTAAAGTTCCTTATTTAATTCTATATTGTTCTGAATCATTCTGGGTATTTTAAGTATTTGTGGTATCCAGTATGTATCCTGTGTTGATCCATGATCTTATCTCAAATATCGGACATCAGCTTTTTAAAGCCCCCAGTATCGACACTGGTATCGGCCCCAACAGATTCCATATCAGTCGGTCTCTAGTATTTATACTTTACTTTTCAAATACATTTAAATTTCAAGTGTATCCTGGTTAGTCCCGATTTATCCCGGTTTGTTGTCGGACGCTTATGATGTAGAGTCTCTGGCTGCAGTAGAGTGAAGGGAAACGTGGTGATGATGATAATCAGCTGCTCTGATCCTGCAGCCATCGCCGAGGTGGGAGGCGTCCCGTTTGAGATCCTGCTGCCGGTCCTGGAGAGATGCACTCCGGAGCAGCTGTACCGCATCGAGCAGAGCAACCAGGTTTGTCTCCGCCTGCAAACGGAGAGTTTCCACCGGGACGCGAGCTTCGTAACGTTTGGTTTCCTCTGGCAGTGCTTCACAGAGGACTCGGACGAGCTGTGGATGCGCCACTGTCAGCGCGACTTCAAGCGGGAGTCTCCTCAGGAGTACGAGTCGTGGCGGGAGCTGTACCTGAGGCTGCACGACGAGCGCGAGGAGCGGCTGAGGCTGCTCACCCAGAACATCACCTCTGCGCACGCCAACAAGCCCAAAGGCAAGGCGGGGTTTCAGCTTCGGACGTGGGCGAGGTGAGGAAGAGCGGCGCGGTGTCGGTGTTGGTCTGAGTGTTTGTTCCTCCGGCAGGGCGGCAGGTTAAGATGGCGTTCGTAAACTCCGTGGCCAAGCCGCCGCGGGACGTCCGACGCCGGCAGGAGAAGTTCGGCACCACCAGCGGGTCATCCACGGCCGCCTCCACCGCCGCTGCAGCGCCCATCAGGTGAGATCATCATCATCATCGTCGTCATCATCGGCTGAAATGAGTCTGTCTCAGAAAGAGATCCCATGTAGGAAAACTTTCCAGCAGCCTCACCTCCAGAGGACCAGAAAAGTAACAGAATTAAACCTATAAATCGTAAAAACTCCAGTTTTATGTTTTTTACTGCAAATATGTTCACGTTTAATGATTTGTCCTGTTACAGAACATTATGGAGGAAAATAAGTGAATTTTTAACAATATTTAGAATATATTATTAATAGAATTAATAATTCATATTATTAATTAATTATAGTAATAATATTATGAATTAATAATATATTCTATTTTTTTCACATTTTTTATTTCTATTTATTATAATGATAATACTTTATTATAATAAATATAATATAAATAAATATATATAATAATAATAATAATAATAATTACTATTATTATCATCATCATCATCATCATCATTATTATTATATTTATTAGAAAAATTTATATAATATTATTATCTATTCATATATAAAATATGTATATATAAACAAAATAGAATTTATACCATTTTTACATTTTTTTTAAAGAAAACTATCCAATTTTATGTTTCTGCAAAATGTAGTAAATTTTATTTAACCTTTACCTAACCAAGAAGAACCTGATTGAGATTGAAATACCTTCTCGTATAGTCTCCATGCCATTGAGAAGACATCCCATATTATGGGATGTCTTCTCATGCATGTCTTTTCAGGGAGGTTTTGTTCTCCCACTTCGGGCCCGTTAGTATCTACAAGGCCTGTCTGAGTATCGTCATGCTGAACATGTCCATCCTTTAGTCCCGTTAACACATTCTGAGACTTAAAACATGAATTAATTAGTGATTTGTTTTAACAACATGAAAAATAATAGCTGCAACCAGTTTTCTTCTCTTCTGTCTCCATCAGAGTGAGACCGGCTCTGACAGATTACTCTGCTGAGTCCAGCCTCTCCTCATCCTCCCAGCTCTCCTCCACCGCAGGCTCATCTCGCTCCTCTGCACCAGGAGGAGGGGCAGGAGGAGGACACGCTGCACGAGACAAGCCACAAGTAAAAAGTAAGCTCTAACCCCCCCGCTTTAACTGATGCTTGTTAAGTTTCCGATCTAACGAATTGTTCCTCCGTCCTGCAGAAATCGCCCCCATGATGGCCAAAACTATCAAAGCGTTCAAGAACAGATTCTCCCGCCGGTAGTGTGAAAGAGACTGAATGTATCCCATCGATTCCAGCTGTTTTTAATTTAAGTTCCACCACGTTTTACCGGAAACCCTCTTCCCCTGCAAACACACACAGCATCGGTATCGCATGAACTTTACAGTATTGTTGGGAAAATCAATTCTCTTTCTGTCTGTCTGTGTTCAGTTTTGGGTTTTTTTACACGACGACCAGGAAAGTGTTGAAGCCGCAAACACGCTCAGTCTGTTACCTTTACGTGTTTTCTAGCAGACGTCTTCAGCTGCACATTTTTGGGGGGATTCCTCGGAGTTTAAATCTCTCCTCCTTCACTGGTGGAAACGAACGAAGACCGGGGAACAAGGGGAGAAACACGTTGGCCTGCATCTGGAACTAAGTCTGCCTACTTGAAGCTCAACATCTCCGAGTTTAATCGACATGTTATCAAACTGTAACGGTGGAGATTTGAGCGATTTCTTGAGCCGAAAATTTCAAGTTGGTCATGATTCTGTAATCCAGATTTGTTTAAATATCGCAACACCTCACGGTTAAAAACCAAATACATCCAGGCAACAGCGCCCCCTCTGGTCACACGGTTGCCTTTTTTTTTTTTTTTTTTTAACCTGTGCAAGCAAAATGAGCAGAACTACCAAACTGGTCAAACTTTTGCTTTTTAAGGGATGAATTTTAATTTAAGGAGCAGTCTGTGTTTATTTTCCTCCCTGACCAAAAACACTACGTTGGAAAACCTTTTAGTTTTGTCTCCTCACAGCACGCATGATGCACATCTCTGCACATGAGCTTCTTTTTTAAACAAACAAACGTATTTAATCATGTTTTAACTGCTTCGTTTTCATTGTGTGTGGCTAAAATGAAATCAGAAACACACATTGTAGTGTTTTTTTCCTTTTTTAAACCCTCCTGTGGCATCAGATCATGTTTTACTGCTGTTGAATGTGTACGATTGGTGTTTTTTTTAAAATCTGCTTCACAGTGACAGACCGCTTGAGTGAGGGCTGACGAATCTATAGGAAGAACCGTAAAAAAAAAAAAAGGAAGTTAATTCAGTCCACAGTCATGATGAGATGTATTTATTTTCAATTATGGGACCTGGTACCCTACAACATGGGCCCGAACAGACGTAGATTTAAAATTGTAATTTTATTAGATTTTAATAAATGTTATAAGGTCATTTTTATTAAAATTGACTTTTGCCCTGAAAGAGTGGGAGTGTTTTTTCTGCTGCTTGAACAATATCTTTTTTTTAAATGCAGGAAGAAGCCGTGCAGCATTGTTTTAGGTCTTCATCTGCCCTTTAATGAGGAACGACTGGTAAATAATGTGTCATTTATCCTCATGTTGTACCTATTCCTGTTATTGCTTTTACTGGGGTCAATCAGTAAGTGTTTGCATCTACATTTATGATCCATTTACAAAAAGAAGCTTCTATTATCTGGTTAGAGTTTGTAGAAGTGAAGCAGTCATTTAGCGAGAAATTCTAGAGACAGAAATTATTCATTCAAATGCTGCAAGATGTTATGTTTTTCATCATTAAAGAAAAAAAAGCAGTGATTTTTCCACATTTTATAGAAAATAAAGAAGCACACCATAATGTATTGCACCTGAGACATTTTATCATATGAAAAAAAAGTCTTTGCAAACCAGACTAAGCTTCATTTTTAATGTTATATAGGTGAGAAGAAGTTTCCAGGTTGTGGATCTGTTGAGCAATGAATAAGAAATAATTATGCAGGTAAGTCCTCTGTAGTAAGTGTCTTTGCAGCCGGATTGGCATTTTACTGGAGGGATAATAGATCCGCATGACGCTGTTACAACCTGGAGTGCAAAATAAAGAAGCTCAATTTGTAATTCGCTAAGTTGGAGTCTGAGGAATGACTTTCTGTGTCTTGCATTCCTGTTTTTCTTTCTTCTTCTTTAATGTGTGGAAGCAGTGAGGGTTTTTCTGAAGTATTGCTGAATCCGTGCTGTGATTTAACCATATGCATTTTTTAAAATGCTGTGTACAGTTATTCTTTAAATCCGGTTAAGTCTTCCAGGTTTACTTCTTGCATCATCGCCCTCTTTTGGATGCTGTTATATTTAGTCACATTACAGATGAGATGCTAATTCGCCTTATTAGTTGAGATCGTTCACAAACTGCTATTTGTAGCATAACACAAATTGTCCAGGCTTTTGTTGACCCATCACAAACCTGTTTAATCCAATCTAAGATCATGTAAAAGATTATTTCATTTTCTTTATCTTAAATAAATTCATTTTCTCATCATATAAATCATAAACTATGAAATTCACCTCTATTTTGTGAGAACCTTGATAAACTTCCTCCGAAAAAATAAAAACAACTTTTTGTGGAAATAACGTGAGAACGCATTTTCGGACAAACTTTTTATGTGGAAACATTTTTTTTTTTTTACGTTTGCACTTTAAACAATTTGCGACACCAACAACATTTGGGGGCAACACACGAGCCAATCAGGGAACAGATCCCTTGTGTTTTGCTCCGCATTCAAGCAAACAGCGCAATGGTGCTAAAGATGACTTCCGGTGGTGTACAGTTTTCTCTTCACAATAAAATACTAAGTTGTGACACAACCAACTCCACCCAAAAAACAAATGTCCATTTTGTTCCTCAGACATATCAAAATATACATGAACGGAAACCTCGGGGGAAAGCTGGTACTAAACTATGATTACATTTTTTTTAAATCTTTGCACTTAAAAAAAAAAAAAAAGTTAATTCAATACAACAAGAACAAGAACGTTCACTTAACCGCTTCCAATGCATTTTATACGCCAATGATATAGTACAGGCCACTACTTAATTAAGAAAAAAAGAAAGAAAGCAAAGCCTCTGAACTTTATTGGTTCAAATCAAAGCAAACTTTATGTATATAGCACTTTAAAAACACAATTTAAAAAATATTTATCAGAAACGTAAGTTTGAGATGCTCAAAAAGTCTCCAATGCAGGAAAAGACATTTTAATATCTCTTTGATGTTTGAACCCGTCTTTTATCAAAAGCGGAACCCCAACAAACAGCCACTTGAAAGAAGTTCAATTTATTTTGAAGGTCCTTCACCGGAAGTCTGCCGCTAACGTCGCCTGTCTTGACGCAGCAGTTCGCTTCACGCTGCGAAGGGAAAGTTGCTGATTCCTTTTCACTTTATAAACCGTCTTGTTTGCGCAGCGAGCCTCGTTAATTTCTAAGCAGCAGGTTAATCCCGCGATGTCCGGTCACGGTCACGGCCACGGCCACGGCTGCGCGTGCGAAGGCGAGCACGAACCCGCGGAAAGGGGCCTGGAGTACGGACTCTACCGGCGGATCGACCTGGACAAGCTGCAGTGTCTGAACGAGAGCAGGGACGGGGACGGAAAGCTGGTGTTCAAACCGTGGGACCAGCGGAACGACAGAGAGAAGGTAACGGTCGGGCAGAGCCCCCCCGCCGGCCACTCACCCTGCTGGTTACCCCCCAAGCTACCATACGTGGGTCTCTAGTTGTCCAGGGTGCAGCAAAAGTCTCCACGTGTTCCAACCAAACCTTTCAGTTTCTGATTACTTATTGATTTATTCTAATGATTATTGATCTCTAGACCAGAACAGCGGCCACTGACGCAGCTCAGGCCCGCAGCACCTGCTCACACACATAAAACGCCCCCAAAAAGACGCTCAGAGTTATTATGCAGCAACAAAAAGCTTAAAATGACCCCAAAAGAACACAATTTACTGACCTGGGTTCACGAGAAATGTAAAATCGGACTAAGAATGACTTCTTAAAAGAAAAAGAGATGATAAAAAATTTGACTTGACCACCTCAAAGACAGCGGAATGCAAATTGTAGAGCACTGGTTCCTAACCTTTTTCAGCCAAGTTGACATATATTGTTGTTGGTGACCCTCCCTTCTTTTATGACAATTAATCAATTATACATCAGACGGGTCATCCTGCAGCATTATTTAAATATCAGGCTTGAAAATGGCCTTTCTTCATAAATAAGGACGATTAAAATTTGTGTAAAATGACTTTCCTATTTTTAAATCCATGATTTTAAGACAGTGATTGAAGAATCAGAAGGAGTCAAAGGAGGCAGACAGAGGATTAAAATAGAGCTAATCCCCTGCAGGATTAGGAATAAAATAGACAGAAATATTCTTTCACTCATCAGTTTATGCATTTAAGAGTTGGGAAAATAAACTTTTCTGCTGTTTTTGGTATTAAAATGACAGAGAATTTGCATCTTTGTGATTGTTTGGCCTGTGAGGATTGTTGTATGAGTTATATATTGCATCTCTGTAGTTGAGTCATTTATAATCTTTTTGTGCTCATTCTGCACAGATGTTTCCCCAATTTTCACCTTTTTATGAGTCATTACTAACTTTTTTTCATTTGCACATCATAAGAACATCCTTTTGTCCAATTTTGTCTCCTCATGGTTGCTCTTTACGTCAATTTCCTCTTTAATTTTGCATTGGTTTGTTCTCGTATCACAACTTAATTTGCATTTTATCTAAATCTCTGAATTCATTGTGTCTCATGTTTCATCTTATTCTGGTCCCACTGGTGAATACACTCATCTGTAGTCATGCTCCATCCATCTTTTCTCCCTGCTTTTTGCACCACTTTGCTCCTGGGTGGTCGTTTTGTCTATGTGCATGCTGTCTTTGCATCTCTCTGCAGTCTTTTACTGCAGTGGTTCCCAAACTGTGGGTCGCAAGATCATTTCGGGGTGTCGCCAGATATTTATGAAAAATATAAAACCTATATTTATCAAAGTAAATGTGGGATTTTAATCATGACTGTCAAACTTAAACCACAAAGAGATACATCTAAACATCTTAATCCTTTAATGCATTAATGCATAAATCCACATTAATCCAATCCTTGTTTTTTGTTCATTTAAGTTCAACAAAATGCTTATTTTTCTCTTTGTAGTTTGTGGAGAGTGACGCAGATGAGGAGTTGCTGTTCAACATCCCGTAAGTCCTGAGCGTTAATCGCCACCTCTTCATCCTCGTCGTGTGATAAATGTTTAATGATCTCAGTCTAATTCCAGCTTTTTAGTAAATTTGGTTTTACTTTCATTTCTTTCCCCCGCTCATCTCTCGTTACTCCCGCGGCGTCCCCTTGTCTCATCTGTCACAGCCGCTGCGTGGAAAAACAAACTAACCTGAATCGTCTCTTTCAGTTTTACCGGCAGCGTGAAGCTGAAGGGCATCATCATCTCCGGAGAGGACGACGACTCCCATCCGGCCGAGATACGACTGTGAGTCATGTGGCCAAACTGGGCGTGTGGATCCAGAACTGGGCAATTAAAAGATATTTTTCAATCTCTATAACAGTGGTTCTCAGTGGATTTTCAGCGATGTACCCCCTAACCAGTGCAGAGCTTTCTGGTTGGGAACACAAGTAAACAGGATTGGACCATCAGCACCCAATTTGTTAGAATTTGTACTAAAGAAACACTTTCACGTGAGAATAAACGTACAGAAAGATTTCATTTATATCACAGGATTCTAAGAAATATTTAAGAAAATATTTTTGTAGTTTTTATTTCCTAAATAAAAATAGTTTTATTTTCTCAAGTACCCCTTGGAATGTCCCAAAGTACCCCCAGGGGTACGTGTACCCCCATTTGAGAAACGGTGCCCTATAAAACTCTGCTAACATGCTCTATAAGTCATGAATGTCCTCAGCTTCACTTTTTTACCTTCTAATACTGATGTTTTCTGACATTTGTGGCTCAACCACCGACTGCCGGTGCAAATGAGACGATGTCGATCAGATCAATAAATCCTGGACCCAAACGATGCTAATCCAGTTTTCTGCTAATAAGTGCTTCTTGATCCCATCTCCAATAAAAAGAATGGGAGTTTCTGGTAGGGCTGGACATTTAATCGAATTTTAATCGTGATTACAATATTGCCTTCTCACATTCATAAAAACACTGTAATCGAAGAAAAATGTTGTTTTGCTATTATTATTTTGATATATTATAATTTTGCTCCTTGTTTCTAATTTATTTCCAGTTGTTTTTAAAAAAAGTTATATTTGAGGTTGAGTTTTGGTTCATTAAACACTTTTTTTTTTAAGTCACTGAATAATCGTGCGCATTAATCGTGGTGTGAATATCAATCAAAATGATTGTGATTATAATTTTTGCCATAATCGTCCAGCCCTAGTTTCAGAATCAGAGATTTCCCGGTCTGATCAGACCATCGACCCAGACTTTGTCTTACAAAGTCAACTTAAAGTCTTCATCACATCATTCTTGGCCTAATGAAACATTAATCACAGTTTTGGTTGTGCATCTTTAACTCAAGCCTTCCTGCTGATGAGAATCTGTTAACAGTAAAATAAGTTGGACCTCTTGCTTCTGAGGAGGCGAGGTGGTGATAACGGTTAAACCAAACATGCGACGGGTTCACGTTGTGTTTGACTCATTTAGACACGCGCAGAAAGTCCGATTCATTATTCATTTTCTTTCCAGCTACAAGAACATCCCTCAGATGTCGTTTGACGACACCGGCAGAGAACCCGAACAGGCCTTCAGACTGAACAGAGACCCTCAGGCCACGCTGGAGTACCCAACCAAGTAAGAGCGGAAACAACAACACAACAGTGTTTACCTCTGATAGTTCTGCTCATGGCGCCGCGGGGTTTACGGACGGAAACGAAGCGCATCATCAGAGCTGAAGAAGAAGTGATGCAGGTTCTGGTTTAATCTGGCTAAAGGTGTTTAGTGTTGTGGCTCTTTTTACCTTAAAGAAAAACGAGTAAAAATCACTGAATCCTTATCGATGCAATCGGATCAGAAAGCTTGTTCAGAAATAGCTGCCTGGTCTGTAGGGGAGCTAAAAAAAAATCGTTTTTCATCAAAATCGAGATTTTCCGTCATCAAGATTTTGAATAGTTTCAAAATTTCCAAGAATCAGTGTTTTAAAAGTCTTTAAATGTTTTTCTTAAATACTTTCAAAGCTACTTCAACATGACACCAGTATCGCTTTTCTGTACCGATACCACTCTAAAGTACTTGTACTCAAAGTCGTTAAAGTTGATCAATACCAGGAATCGATCCCAATTTATAAAGTACAGCGTTTATTTTCACTATAAATTTTAGTTATGTTGTCATTTTTATTCATATTTTATTTTTTATGTATTTCACAATCATTTGCTGTAAAAAGCAGAGAAGAAAATAAAACCTGCCTTTCAATTCATTACATTTTTTTTGTGGGCTAGAATTATTTGTATCGGTACTCTGTATCGGCAAGTACTCATATTCGGTATCGTATCAATTTGGAAAAAAGTGATATTGTTGCATCCATAATAAAAATATTAATTGTTTAAACTAATGAAACAAGTTCAATCAAATGAAACTTTTTTATCAAGAGCCTTTTCATGTGAAGTTAAGTTTATTTCCATTTCTGTTTATGTTAGTTTAATTCTGATCCATCTCAGTTCAGTTCATTTAATTTAGTTTCAGTTCAATTCATTTCAGTTTTATCCATGTCCAGTTTCATCTTAGTTCAGTTTATATTGTATTTTATTTGATTTAAGTTAAATTTTGTTCAGTTCAGGTCTGAAGTTACGGGTACAGGAAAATGAAAATATCCTGAAAAAGTGCTGCAACTTCAATGGTTAAATGTACACATATAGACAGCAGTATACAAATAAATATATTTGAGCTTTTATCGGTTTAGATTTTGCTTATCAGGATTTTCTGCTTCAGAAAACCTCAAATTAAAAAACTCGGAAAATTAGAATATTGCTTGAAACTTTTCCAGCATATTCTAATTTTCCCAGTAGGACCTGTGTACCAGGCCAGTAAGTCTGAGGTGGATGTCGAGACGTTAATCCTTCTGACATCATGAACGCTTGCAGGAGCTTGTATGTGATTTGATTGCACTGTTTAGAGTCAGTAATGAAATTTGGTGCAGGGTTTTGAATTCTTGGAGATGATGGAGG
This sequence comes from Craterocephalus eyresii, assembly GCA_037177035.1. Lineage (NCBI taxonomy): Eukaryota > Metazoa > Chordata > Actinopteri > Atheriniformes > Atherinidae > Craterocephalus > Craterocephalus eyresii. The sequence goes on along the minus strand of JBBBVT010000018.1, from coordinate 23,702,932 downwards.
GAGCTGTGACTCATACCTGAGGTGGACAAAGGCGTGCATAAATAGCAGTCACGTCTCTGTGCAGTAAATAACAAATTTCCCAAGACTGGCACTAAATCATAGAGCTTCATGCTCCTTCATGGTGGAAACAGCGAGCGAATGCTATCAGAGCAGAGCCGTCTGCCTCTGCCATCGCTGCGTCTCACTCCCCACCATGTCTAAAAATAAAGCCATTATTTCTCAGACATGATCATGAAAACTTTTTTTTTTTTTTGTTTTGTTTGTTTTTTAGAAAATAATATTTATAGGACCATACAAAAGATGAAG
>JBBBVT010000018.1:23649442-23687269 GCA_037177035.1 Craterocephalus eyresii | reverse complement strand
AGCAACAGAAACGACGCATGGAAGCATGAAGGCAGCGACGCATGAAGACGTTTGGAACGGATGCCCCAAATTACGTCCGTCAGGGAGCATAAATGGGCCTTTAGTCTTTCCTCTCTGCAACATCTGAACATGGAGCACCGAAATCGGCCTGTAAATATGAAGTTTTTGGGGAAAACTGCATTTTTCTGTCTCATAACTCCGTCAGAGTTTCAAGAGACTAAAAGAAGAATTTCCAGGCTTGAAGATGTTCACATTTGTTGTGATTTTGTCTCTGGAGTATAAATAGTTCAGGAGTGATCAGTTGATTCAATAACAGTAAACTGATTTGGCTCTAATAAATACAAGTGGACGGGCGAAACAGGATGGCTGTGTTACTTCACACAGGAAAAGCTGCTGCAACATTAAGTTGTAGTGAAATCCTCCATTAACCAAACCTTTACAGAACAGGTAGTTTGGAGAATGTTTTCAGATTAATTATTTATATTTATATTAAATTATTAATGAGATAAAATAAAAAATCTCTTTTACAAATGAAATACTCTTTGATTCTTCAGATCATTTCTCTCTTTCGTGTCGTACTCGATCAGAATTGCTTCTCCTTGGTTTTTCTTGGTTTCCACGGTGATGGTTTCTGCAGAAATGCCCGGTTGTCTGATAGAAACGAAACACTAGCCTCCTTTTAAGTGCTTGTAGAAACAGCAGAGAAGACAGAGTGCTCTGCAACACGATGTGGGCAGATGAAGCAGCACGCACTCCTTCCTTATTGTGAAATTTGTGGACAGAAACCTTTAACTCTGAATGAATAAAGACAAGTAGATCTGTTTAGATTCATGTGCAGGTTTCTGCTGCATGATTCAACCAACAATAAGTGTCTCATAATCTAAATTCTGCTGAGATTAGATTTATTCCAAGTGCACCTTTTTTTTAGTATCTTATTGAATTTCCAGCTTTAAGCGGATTTCAGACATGAGGTGCAGCTTTGAAATGTTTACACATGATCTGGGGGGCATGCATGGTCAAAGCAGACTTCTTATAGAGAATTTCCAGACAGTTCCATGTTGAAATGTCTGATATATAAAGAATATAATGCAGAATTAAAGCAAGAATTTGTGCTGATGTAAGTAATAATTTGTTCTTAGTCTGTCTTGCCTCGTAAAATAAAGATAAAAAATAATAGGGGTGCAACAATACATGGAACTGTATCGAATCGTTCAATAACAGTGCGAACCAAACCGTGAGCACTGCATCGACTGTATTGAACAATAAAAGTTTCTATGAACTTTTTCTGTGATGATGCATCAGTGTTAAAAGCTCAGTGGATCTGAGCTCAACTACTCTTATGTTGTAGGCTGGGGTCCTCTTAACAGAATATTTCTGTCATTTGCTATTATTACATTGATGATTGTAAAATCTGGGGGACATCCGTCATTTTGAGAGGTCACGACTTTGGATTAAGAAACTTTGCTTAAATATTTAAACAAATATTTTTAATTAATTTTAAGAAATACAAGTAAAAAAAGCATAAAAATCTATTCCTTGTATCGATAAAATATCAGACCGTGACCCCAAAGTGTTAAGCCAAATCATAAATTTTGTGTTTTGTTGAATCCTTAAAAATGAAATCATTTTAAAACGGTGACCACCTCATTTAGTATTTTATGTAGTACATTGCTTTTCGTCCTTACTGCCTGACATGTCAGTAAACGTGCACATTGTGTACTTAAAGGTGTGCCTGTTTTACTGTCGCCTCTGGCCGAGGTTGTCAATGTAAATAACAGCTGGACCTACTGAAACCCTGTTTCAGTAAAGGTTAAATACATTTGTTTTTAAAATGAACTTTTTGGATTTGTCCAAATACACAGAATGAAATGAAGGGACTACCTTCCTGCAGAGTGTCGGGTTCTCAGATTTTATCTTTTATTGCTGCCGCTGTGGACTGAACAGCTTTATCTCATTTTTGTGAGCTGCCGATTATATTTCTCTTCATTTCTAAATGAATCTTTATTTTAAAGTGAAAATTAGAAAAGTAGATATTGTAAAAAAAACTAGCATTGCGATGTTTTCTAACCCTGCGATGTACATTGCAACATATATTGCATGACTTGAGCAGCACTTTTAGTCTTCCTGCCATCTTGTTGGCAGTGAACCTGCGCTAATCTTTGTTCTTTCTGAATGTTGCATGTCTGGTTTTTGTCGGCGTTAGTTGTTCCTATTCTTATCTCTCATAGCCTGCTTTCAGTCTGTGAGGAACTGCATGTTTTGTTTCATTACGTACAAATGTGAACTTTGTTTTACCACAAAAAGTTTGTTCTTCACTGTACTGATTGAGATCGACGATGACTGGCGGATCCCTGTGCACAATGTGCATCTGCCTGGTAACTTTAAAATTAGATAAGAACAAACTGAGTTCATTTGCCTCCTACGGTGCGATTTGACCTGCTAAGTAACTGTTAATCACAGATAACTTGCTATGCTTAAACCATATGTTGTGCAAATAAGGGAAATGATGCAGTGTTTGGAGGAAACCAGCCCCCCCTTCTCTTAAAAACAAATGATTTGATTAATGAACATTTAGGAATCGGGCCACACCGTGGTGCATCCGTCTGGTAAACTTAGCTACAACTTCATATTTGATATTTTGCTGGTTCTACAAGGATGTCAGTGCGTCTTTAACTGGCGTGTTAGTGGTGGTGAAAACATCATGGAGACATTTTGATTTGCTTCTTTGTTTGATTTTTTACAAGTTACATTTGCATGACTGTCTCTGGTCTCAAGACTGTGATAGCAGGCTGTGTTTGAACTTCTCTCCTTGTCTAAAGAGATTGTGGAGAAACCAAAGATAATTGTCTCAAGTTGGTCCTCTTTCATGTGGAACAGCCTAAAAATGCCACAGAGTATTTGCTTCAGTAATTTGGCTGCTTGTGTGCTTCTTTGTTTCATTCAGAGACTTGTTGGGCACACGTTGGACTGATTTCATTTGATAAATCTTGTATTTTTCCACCCGACATCATTGAGAGCTGAACAAATGTAGAGATAAAAGGCATTATACCATCAGAGCTGATTTACCTTGATGGCTTTTATGGTTATGTGGAGCGTTTCTTGCAGCACCGCTGATATAAATGACAGGATTAATTAGCACAGGTCAGCTGGGCAGCACTGTTTTTAATATTCTTATCTAATAAAGATCAGAATCATAACTTAAATCCCTTCCAGCAAGCCGTAAATCAGTGAAACAGGGATTTTCATGTCCTAAGTTTGTCCTGGATGTTTTTCATTTCAGTCATTTTTTTTATCTGGATCAAAAACAAAGAGTTGCTTTCTGTTTTTCATCAGGCATGGGTGGGCAGACACCCTGACGGGGATCCAGCTGCCTCATGTCAAGTTCATCTGCCCCCATGCGTAAGTCTTTATTTTCTCTTTGATCATGCTTTTTATTCACAAAATAAAGCCTTATAAAAACATGTTTTTTAGAGTTTTTGCTGACTGCAGTCTGTATTTTGGTGAGAACACCAGCTCCTGGTCTTATTGCCTTCTCTTCCTCTGCAGGCCTAGAATCCCGGTCACTCTCAACATGAACATGACGATGCCTGCATGGTAAGTTGCCGTGATGAAAGACGCGGCCTCTCAGCTCAACACTGGACGCTTTTGTTGCCATCGAACCCACAATAGCCTCTCATACTGCTATTGACAATGCTGTGATTGTGTGTATTGATTTTCTTTACGCTGGCCGTTGCATGTTACAGGTTTGACCTCATGGGGCTCACCCCCGACTCTCCAGAGGATGAATCTGGAATAAAGAAGGCAGCAGAAAACAGTGAGTTTTAGTGTTTTTTACATCCTGATGACTGGGTTTTGCTGTTACTGGCAGAGATGCACTAATGCTCAGAACAAGTTAATTTTCACTCTGCAGCAGCTGTTCTGGGATGTTTCCCATCTGGTTTTATGATACTTCATTAAATGCTTCGTGGCTTCACACGTAATCATCCCATTAACATGGTTAATGGTGTAAACTGGACTTAAATCTGGGCTCTAAATCTCTGAAATCATCCTGTGGATTAGAAGAGCTTCTCTTTACCGAAGCAATAAAAGCAGAGAAATATGTTGGATTTTTCACTTTTTCAAGAGTCTTGGAATAAATTATGTGTGACTTATGGCAACAACATAAAATTAACCCAATGTATGAGGAGTTTAATCCACTTATTTAAATTCTCCTGTCAATCAAAAGCTAAGGTTTGCAGAAGTCAGGGGTACAACTGAACAATGAAAAAGTCCTTATTGTCTTTTAACAGCCTCTTTTCTTGATCTTGCTGGTTATAGAAAAAGGACTTTGGAAAAGATAATTAAGCTGCAAAGAGAGACCAAATAAACATACACTAACCTGCAAAGTTCAGATTTCAGATTTAAAAAATCTACAAAAAGTTGTTTTAGATCCAGTTTCTAAAGCAATATTTGACTTAGAGCTCACATAAAAGCTCTTAAACAAAACAGAATTACTCCAAACTTAATTTAATACAGGGTGTCCCTCAAGGCTACGACCTGGAATCACTTCCTTTTGTGTTGGATAGAAATTCTTAATCGAATTGCATCAAATGCAAAATTAACTTTTTATGCCTTTTATATATTCTCTGTATCAACTCCTTATCAGGCTTTCAGTCATTTAAAGAAACTTTATTTTCTGTGAATTTAAACTACTTTTTAATGCCAAGAAAACCATTGAAGATGTTTTTGTTAAAAAACAAAATAATAATTTTTCTGTATTTCCTCTGATGCCGTACAGACATTTGTTGCTGCAGCTTTTGTATGTTTGGAATTAACGGGATATTATTTACATGCATGAAACTTTGCAAAGCTCCATGCAATGGTTACAGTCGTCTATCATGAAGCGCCGAAGTTCATCACAAACACTACCGACCTACTGCACATTGTTTTCTCGGGTTGGATGACCAAGTTTTTAAACTCCAACATTGAGGTTCACTTATTTTCCTCCAATTTAGTTTCAGACTTAATGTCGTTTAAAAAAAATACCAGAAATTATTGCTTAAATTCCAAAATGTTATTCATGTTTAAAAAAAGCATTTCAGTATGCATTTCAGTTTTGTTATAACAAACTGTTTAATCAGCTGGATTTCAAGCATCTGGTTTCACTGAATCCATTTAAGCTAATTTTACACATATTAAAGGGGGTGTGGTTGTAAATGTTATGACTGACCGTTTGGCCTGAAACGACTCTGATGATCAAATTTTCTGCTTAAACTTTTGAGGTCTCGACATGAGCTTTTTATAGCTCCGCTATGAAATCCACATGTTTTTATTATTTTGCATTAGGTCAGCAGCCTAACTTGGCATGGACTAAGAAAAGACACTATAAACCTCAAAATTTTTATTTCTTCATTAAATGAATACAACTGCAACACTCATACTATTTGTACTACTGCTATAAATTATAAAAAAAATAATGACGATGGTCATAATAATTCCTATTATTCTTCTTTCTCCTACTAATTCTGCTTTGCCTTATTCTCCTTTTCTCATATTCTTCCCAGCAATCTCAGTATCTCCTTTGTTTAATGTAAAACACTCAATCGTTAATATTTTAGAGAATAAACGAAAAACAGAACCAATAAATCAGCTTCATTCATTTTAAACAAGGAGGTGAGAACCGTTCATTGTTGATCAGACGGTACCACATATTTCAGACATCAGATGATCAGCTGATCTGATCGCTGAGATAATTTCTCATCAGATGCTCGGGCTTATCGGGCTTATATTTGCTTAAATGAAGGCGTTTCTTCATGCAAATGACCCTTCATGCAAATGACCCTGTACGGGCACAAGCAGGTGTTATAGAACATGTGGAATTTATCAGCTGATTAAAAAAAAACAACAAAAAAAAAACTACTACAATACTGAATTTCCCTATGGGATTAATAAAGTATTTTTCATTTCATCCATTATTTACCAATGTGCATGTAATAATAATAATAAATGCATTTTATTTATGGGTGCCTTTCTGGACACTCTAAGTCACCTTGTAAGAGAAAAGACAACAACAAAACAAATCAATAAACGCATCCGATTGGCCACCGCATGTTTTATAGTTCTATTGTTTTTTTTTGTACTGACGACCATTTTAAATTTGTACCAAATTTGTACCATTTGAACCATTTGTATTATCCAAGTCATATATAAGGACCCGCTATATAATTAACTTTATAATAACTATATATATTCTTTTCTCTGAAAGTCACAGATTCGGTTTCTCAGTAAACGGGGCTGCTGGGTCAAGAGGGCTCTAGAAATATACATAATAGATGTCACTCATCAGACATGGAAAGCGGAGTTTTAAGGTGGGAAAGTTATATAGTGGGGCTGTATAAGGGTAGCGTCCTGCTCTCACTCAGCTCATGTCTCAGTAATTTATTGTGCATCTCCCCGCGAACCCCTAACCCTGCCCTCAAACCTTAACAGGTCAAATTGGAGTTTTGGCAGACTTGGATGAAGTTGGATGATCCAACAGCAGGTCGTAGCCAGATGCTGTACAAAATGTGCTGATTGACTCATGACTGATGAAAAAGTTCAGTGGCTTTCTGCTGAGTTGAGTGTTGTGTTTAAAAAGCAGAAAGGAAACCAAGAGAGCAGCTGAGAAGGAAGCAAATTCACCTCACCACGGAACAAGTAGCAGAAACACCCCTACTTTAGTTTTACTGGACAAAACCTACTTTTCTCGTTACTGCTGCGCTTTTACGTGAAAATTACAGCAGTTTGATAGAAAATTTTATCAATTAATAAATAGTTTCAAAATTGTACGAATGGTTAATATTGTGATTATAAGTTTTGGTTTGTCTGCAGTTTTCTCCTTCTGCAAACTGTAAACCACATCCATAGACTAGGGGGTGCTGCAAGCACCGGCTACATCAGAGATGGGATTCATCCTTTCACAGCTGTTGCGGTGTTTTCTGCTGCTCTCTGCTGGTGACTTCCAAGTGAAAGCAAACATTTAACAATAATCTGCTAATGATATATCAGTGTTTGTTCTAGAGGCTTAAAATTATTACTTACCATCATTTTTCTATGGATTACTGTTGCAGAATGAAAGAAAGTCTAAGAGGTCAATTGTTTTAGATTCTTTTAAAATTATTTCTTTTTGCAGTTTTTGATTAATTTGTTTTTATTTCTGTAAACTTTCAAACATACAAACCAGCCAACATGTACAAATTAAAGTAAATTCTTGAAAATCATCCAGCATTTTCTAAAAAATGTCAAAAAGTTTCAGGATTTTTTTGCAGGTTGTTCCAGGGAAAGGCAGGACACATTGAAAAAAAAAGCTTTTTCCCGTCTTAGTTCACACCCAAAAGAATGAAAAATTAGACCCAGAACACCAATTTAAACAATAAAATGCCAACCTTAAAGCCCTGTGATAGATAATATCCAGAGACGTCAAGTTTGAAGGAGGTTTTTTCTGAATTGCAGCGTCAGCGAGAGCGAAGACGTTTAAATGATCATCAGAGCTGTCAGGAACAAATCCTGATTCTGTAGAGATGAATTCACCAGATCCTTCAGACAGAGTGGGTGTAAAATTGCATCCAGTCTGGGGTGGATTCATGTTATAATTTATAAACTTTAGTCAAACATTCAAACCTTCCTCATGCTGCGATTGCTTCAGAGAAAAATCTGCAAAATTGAATCTTTTTTCATCAGTTTTCACATTCCTGACGTTTTTTATGAACGCTGCTCTGGGACTGAGAGGAAAAATGAAACGGCTGCACAGTGTCCCGTCTTGTCTCTTAGTGACCCCGTTTTTTCCTGTTTTTCCTGCAGTCAAGGCTATAATCGAGCATGAGACCAAAAACGGGATCCCCCCACACCGCATAATGCTCGGTGGCTTCTCTCAGGTGAGACCTGACTCGTGTTTACCTCATAGAGGAGGAGATGACGGTTGCTAATGTGTAATAATCCCTTCCTCCTCAGGGTGGCGCCTTGTCCCTGTACACGGCCTTGACTTGCCAGCATCAGTTGGCCGGCATCGTGGCCCTCAGCTGCTGGCTTCCTCTTCACAAGAGTTTTCCCTCGGTACTCCCGGCCTACTGCTTTCATGTGATGCCGCCGACCCCAGAGCTCACCACACACACTTCAACACGAGCTGTCTGTTCCTGCAGGTGTCAGGCGGCAGCAAAAACCTCCCGATCCTACAGTGCCACGGCGAGATGGACGTCATGATCCCCGTGCAGTTCGGTGCCATGACTGCAGAAAAACTCAAATCTATAGTCAACCCTCAGATGATCACCTTCAAAACCTACCCAGGGCTCTCCCACAGCTCCTGCCCTCAGGTACGACCGACCGCGCCTGCTTCCTCATCAGGCTGCAGCCCATTTCCTCATTTTTAACTAATTACTAGGGATGTAACGATACTTAGTAAATCGATTCTAACTGGTTTAAATGTCAATCGCTGTAGAAAAAGTGAAATTGACTTGCATGCAATGCATCAATGCAATCAGTGCAGATGGTGTTCAAAACAAAACTTATTTTGTTCATAAAAAGATTTGTGATAATTTCTATATGTATGATAATGATTTGTTCAGTGTTAATTTTTGTTCATTCAACAGGCAATAGAAGGTCTCGGCTTTAAACAAGGGAAAAAAAAGCAAATATAAGAAAATGACAATCATTTGGCCATAAAATAACTCAAATCAATTTTGTTGGAAAAAAAATAGTAAAAAACTTAAATCAGAGAACTTAAAATTGAGAATCGAATCGAATCGTGGCTTGAGTGAATCGTTACATCCCTACTAATTACTGTGTCAAATTATAGGATTTATTGATGTGATATTTTTTGATGCAGAGTGAATTATTCAGAATTAAATGGGTAAGGATTAAACAACAAGGACTATGGATGCAAATTATCAAAAAATTCATTAATCGTTTCATCTTACAAATCGATGATCAATGAACTGATAAGTGGCAATTTTACTAAGAATCTTAATTTCCCTCTGAATCAATGAAGGAGTAAAATGATAATCATATTCCTTAATAAGAGATGTTTTCTTAACAGCAGGAAACAACATATTCACACACGGAGCAATGCCAACACAGATATTATTATTATATATAGTAATCATTTTTATTTTATTTTAATTTTTTAAATGATTATGTCTGTGTTCAGAGGTAATCTTCTCGTGTTCCTGCATCTGCTTAAAAGACTTCAGTCATTAAGTGCACCCTCATGTGTGCTGGCGAGGAATTACAGGCTCAGAAAGCGATTAATTGCATTTAATTTATTTTAATCAAGTTATTATCAACGATTATTGTTTAATCTATTAATTGTTTGCATCCCTAATGGAGAAGCATTTAAAGGCTAGTCTAGAGCACCACAACGTGCGTAACCGTATAATGCATGGATCTGAATTCTTTAATCTGCTTATACCACCATCCCACACAGTAAACCTTTCATTACAAATCCTTATTTTTTACACAAAACTCGCTAAATGCGTTAAAGTTCAGGAACTATTTAATGTTGGCTTTGATGTACTTTTTATGCTGAACAAATAATGTCAGTAATAGAGCGAAATAACGGTGATTTAACTTGCCAAACTACGTGTGCTGATGTCAGAACAGGAAAAAATCCCTGTTTGTATATTTTTATGTCAGCTGCAGCGTTTATAAAGCTTTTTCTGCTGCAACACACCTGACTGAAATGAAGGAGTTAATGTGTTGAACTTAACAAGCTGTGGCGTCCATTCGATTTGAATCAGGTGTGGAGCAGAGAAATAAGTAAAACCTGCAGGACTGTGAGGCTAAAAGGCCAAAAGTTGGCACCGCTGCTCTAACATCCAACGTATTACTGTTTCTGAAACTTGTTGCATCACTTTTATGGTAAAACTTTGCTCAAAACCCTGCAGAACACAACCTGATACTTGTCTTCTGCCCCCTGGTGGACACCGTTAGCACTGCAATAATTCTAAGATTTCAGAGTCAAAAATTAAGATTTTCTGCCAATTACTTGTTGTTTGAGGCTCTAAACTGTTGCTTCTGACCATAAACCAGTGATGGGACGATTTTATCTGCTGTACCAACGTTCGTTCTGCTCTCTTTGCAGGAGATGGCAGCTGTAAAGGAATTTATCGAGAAGTACTTGCCCCGGATCTGACCTCACGTCATCCCCACTGTGACGCCCTGAGACACTGACCTCTCACCCCTGATCTGCCATTTCTCCCACAGGAAACAGCCATGAGCGCCCCCCCCCCCTCCCCCATCCCCCTCCTGTTCCACATACATGCAGCAAACACACGCATGAACACACTTTTACACGTTTGACAGAAATCATTTGATCCAAACAGCAGTTCAGCCCCACAACAATTACACTTACAGGAGCGTTCGCACTCATGAGTCTTAGCCTCCGGAGGGAGAAACATCCACTTACACAGTACATTCCCTTTTTTTTCCATTTAAATTCGCCATCTTTTGCCTCAGTTCAGTTTCGCTTTTCCATCCTTTTATCAGCTTCTTTCGCCCAGCTTCCCCCTGCTCTCGCTGTATGTTACTGGAAAACCGACCTTAAGGCAGAGTCAGACCAGTGGCCGCTCGGTGCTGTCAGCGTCCGATCGGTCAGACCGGATTCCCGCTTCCTTCTGGATGAATCGTAAATTCCAGGCCTTTTCATACATGACGTAAACGGCTACATCCATCTCAGGGCATCAGCACCAGCTGCTTCTGCTTTTATTATGATCTGGAAAGTAAAGTGCAGCGTTTTACTCCTGTAGATATCATCTCTGCATGGTGGTCAACATTCAGCGCCTTAACTTATTTATAACGCAGCTGATGAAATGCTAAATAAACGGCATGTCCGTTAGCGCGATTTCAGCACTTCAAGCTCGTCTTTAGAGAAAAAAAATATAATGGTCCATCAGGGATGTTTTTAATCCATCAGGCTTTTACAACACTTCCAGGTGGATGGAAACCAAATCATCTCTGAATGAGCCTGGCTATTGTAGTTCCCTCCTCCTCGAGGAACCATCCGGTCCGACTGCAGCTGCTGCAGCACCAGAGCTCCGCCCGGTCCGACTCGGGCGATGTTAGAAGTGCTGCTTTTCCACCTTTTTCTCCATCCCACACACTGCAGCCTGTCCGGGTCTAACAACGAAGGCTCTTTTTTGTTTACCTTAAAAAGAAAAAAAAATCCCCCATGGGAGTCCCTTCTTTCTTTTTCCACTTTTATCTGACTTTTTTTTAATTATTATTATTATTATTATGTTAAATGACCTCAGTTATGTGAACAAAATTAATCTGAAATAAATGCAAACTAAGGAATCAATGCTTCTGCTACTCTGTGCTTTTCTTTCCCAGCTGTACGTTTGTGACTTTTTAATGTGATGCTGAATTCTTTTGGACTTGTTTTGGTTGTTGCATGATGAAGTGGAGCGGTCCCGATAGTCCCAGACCCGCACAGACTGCACCAACACTTTCCCCCCCGTCCACCAGCAGTCCCCTCCAAGTTAGCCACGTTCCCAGTTCAGTTTCTGTCATTTGTTGCCTTTTTTTTGTTGTTTCACCCTTAATATAAAGCTCCTTTCTCCACATTTTCCTCCATGATGCCACCATCCTCTCATCTCCCTCTTTTGGCTGCGCCCCGTAACCCACTAACAGAAAATAGAAAGGTCAGCTAATAAGTTAAAACCCAACTTTATTATTCCTCACCTCTTTAAAAATGGCTTCACAGAGGGAGAGCTTTGGCGTGAAGCTGTTCCAGCTGTTCCTGACCGATGGGGACACAATTTTAAACCGTTAACCTTGAACAACATGTGATCTTTGGACATAGGGGTGTAACTGAGGAGTCGTGTGTGCTTATAATTATGATAATAATATATATCAGTGTGTTTTTGTTTTCTTTTGCGAATGTTAATTTGCTCTCCGCGTGGTTTTCTGTTCTGCTGTTAGACCTGATTTAAAGATGAAATCATTTGAAACGTTTGTTTGTTGTTGACCAATCGATGAATGTCTCCTCTTTGCCCGTCGTGTTTGTGTTGCTCTGAATCCGATTCAGCCCTGCCTTTGAGTTTTTATCTCTCCTCGTGTCCGGAGTTTCCTCGTTTCGTGTCGTTTCTCCTGGGTTACACGTCGCTCGGACTTCTTCGTGTTTTATTTGATTTGTTATTTTGTCACTGTTGTCATCTCATCCTCGTTTGTCTGTGTTTAAGATGATGAGCATTAAGAAGACGTGTGGAGGCGAGACTGATGGTCTCACAAGTTACTGTTTGCGACACACCTGTCTGCAGAATAAATTACCCCCTTTCCCTCTCCAAAAGAAGAAATCTGTCTGACTTGAGTGTCCTTCATTTTGTTTTCTGTTGTCGTGTGCATATAAATATTGATATACTGTGCTAAAGAAAGAAAAATAAGTAATTTTTTGCTATTTTATATAAATCCCTGGGTTTGTTTTATGTTTGAACCACACAGAAATAGAAAAGGCTAAAGACAAAACTGTATCTTTAAATTTAAACTACCAACAAGTGCAGATTAGTTCTGCAAGTCGGAAACTCTAAGAACAATTCAAAAGTCAGGAAATAGAATTGGAAACAAAACTTTTTTTAACTTATTTTACTCAAGGACCTATCAGATTTCTGTAATTCCAAAATCAAACTTTGCATTGTGTGGAAAAGTGCAGCTTCAACTTGTGATTCCCTAAAGGTAAGTCGCCTTGTGCATTTTGCAGGTTTCTTTCTGGATACAGAAAAACATCCCTACGATTCGTTCTCAAATATTTTATACTTCTGCTGACTTTGCCTTTTGTATAGCTGCACACTCCACCCACCCAGGACACCAACTTCCTCTGGAAAGAGATAAAGGAACATCCAAACCCACAGAAAGACAGAAACAGCTTCTTCCCAGAGCTGTGGAATCCATGTTGCAGTGATTTCCTCTGTACTTTTTGTCCATTTTTTTCTTAACTCTTTAACTTTCAAACAGACGTGTTTCTTTTCATTTCTCTTTTCTTTTGCACAAGAAAAATACAAAAAAAATGTTTTTTAGCAAATAGTTGAGATAAAGGTTAATATGTAATGATAGTGGAACGGTACAATCTGAAACAGCCACAGGATAAAAAACACTTTTTCTTTGGTATTACATACCCAAACCAATTGGTATAGATTTTTCAGGCAGGTTTATTTAATTAGTTACTAAAATTCATGATAACCAGAAAAATTTGCTTTTCTACGTTGGATCTGCACCACAAAGGGTTACATTTAGAGATATATTTATTTGCCTTATACTTTTTTGTGGCTTAAGTCAAGATCTACTGAACAAAATGTTATAATGCCTTGCATACTAATAAAAGATTCTTCTTTAGGGGGCTGGTTGAGCTGCCTTTGGTCAGTTTTCTGTGACTGGTTCTTAAATATGTGTGTAAAACATGGACAAATGTTTTAAACATATAGATTGATGGATAGATATATAATAATAAAAAACAACAATAAAGGAATGTTAATCAGGAATAAAACAATGTTTGTAATAATGATAAGCTGACCTGCATAATGAATCCGTTCTTGTAAATCTGATTTGTACCTGTACTTGTTACAGATTTGAATATAAATCCAAGTTACAAAATATTCATCCTTATTCTATCTCCATCATATGTTGAAGCTACTTAAATAATTTATGCAGCATATTTTAGGTCTTTTGAAGGAAAATTAAATAAAATGGCAGTATTTTAAGAAACTAAATGTTTAGAAATTAAATACAAAACACTCATTCACAGAAATAATTTTAATTTACAACATAAGAGCAAGAAGACATCATGTCAAGAATCAAATGAAAGAATGTGCAAGAAGTGGATTAACAGAAACTAGGCATACTGATTTTAGAAAACAACTCCAGCTCATAAAATTTGGGACGGCATGTTTCTGCATGGTGTCTTGTTACTGGTCTGGTTCAACCTGTCCTCCCACACCATGAGGCTTCACAGTGGGAATGACAGATTCACACACCATCTGTAAAGTCAAGATCATCTTCTGGAGAATATTTAAATAACCTTTTTCCCATTACGGTGCTCCAGTTCAGTTCTTTGTATTGTGTATCAAGGGTGAATTTGGTTTGCTGTGCAGTACAACCAGGCCAGTATAATCAGTAATCATAACCACAATAAAACCTTGGATAAGGAATAAGGGTAAGATCACGCAATCCATAAAAAAATATAAAAGGAATTAAAACAAAACTAAAAATTTGAGCTTGGATGGAGTGCATTTTAGCCAGTGATGCTTTCCTTACAGCCTCTGAAAATTTCTGAGACCGAAAGACCTTCAATGCCGAGCATCCTAACTAAAAACTGATAAACTATAGGTTTATAAAATTGGATTTAATCTGTACAAATATAAAAAACAAACACCCTTAGATTTATAGCTGTTTCACACTCTGATTAAATGTAAGAAAACAGTAGATGTTTACAGTAATATAAAATTCCTTGTAACATTTTGAGGTGCATTTATATAATTGTGTTATAAGAACAAAATCGAGTAAAAAAAGTTTTAGAAAATCGCTTTTAAAACTAAACAGCGAACACGTCACTGTTCGCAATGATTGACAACCTCATGAACGAGGGCAACCCCGCCCTTTTCCTTAATTGACCAATCAGCGGCGCTGGTTGGGACTGGGCGGAGTTCGTTGCTCACCGAAAAAGAAAGGCACTTTTGTGCATAGCCGTTGGTCGCCATTTTAAGGACCTTCTGAAATTTGTGAGAGCTAACTCTTACGCAGCAAACCTTTACGGTTTTTGGTGTGTTAAAATTTTTTTGAAACAAGGTTTTTGTCAATCCGGATATAAATGTCTCGATTCAATAATCGCGGCGGATTTGGGATGAATAACTTCCAACAGCGCAGAGGCGGCGGGCCCGGCGGGCCTATGCGTGGTGGGCTAATGCCAAACCCACATTTCAGGAGCCATCCTTTCCATAACCCGAACCAAAACCGGAGGGGCCACAATAACAACGCCAACAAACCGCAGAATCAAGGACAACAAAACACTCCACAAAAGCCACAACAGAACCAGCCTATCATCCCTACACCGAGTCCCGGCCCGGCCTTGACGATGAAAGGCCCGATGCAGCAGGACCAGCAGAAACCTACACAGCAGGAGCAGCCGAAACCGGCACCGCAGCAGCAGGAACAGCCCAAACCCAACGCTCCTGCGACCCAACCAAAGGTCCAGTCACCGCCACCGAAACCTAACGTGACCGCGTCTCAGCCTAACCAGGCCAACCAGGGGCAGCAGATTAAATCACCGATTGGAAACGCAAACGGACAGCAGCAGCAGAAGCCCCCCCAGCAATCCCCGAAGCCTGCTCCCCAGCAGCCCCCCAAGCCTGCTCCCCAGCAGTCACCGAAGCCTGCTCCCCAGCCTTCCCCTAGGCCTGCCCCCCAACAGTCCCCCAAGCCTCCGCCCCAGCAGTCTCCGAGGCCTGGTCCCCAGGTCCAAGGTCCGAAATCTGGACACCAACAGGGCCCCAAACCAGGAGCTCAACAGAACCAAAAGCCGGGTTCCCAGCAAGGCCAGAAGCACGGATATCCGCAGAGGCCCAGCCATAATCAGGGCCAGAGAGGCGGACCTCCACAAGGCCAGAGAGGAGGCCACCAGCAGCAGAAGGCAGAGACACCGAGGAAGCCGGAGGCGAGGGGAGAGCCGGGGAACAGCGGCGCTGGTGATTCAGACAGAGGCCAGGAGAAGGTTCGTTATTTTATTTTATTTATTTTCATTCTGAATTGTAGATACAATAATAGGAGAATGTTAGTTTTATCAATTTTCACCCGTTTTAGATGCTAACTCCTTAGCTTATGCAAGATAATCGGTTACGAACAGGTGAGCGCTCGATGCAGCGTTATGATCAGCCCAGGCGGGCGGTGTTTATCCGAAGGGCAAGGAATTCGTATGTTGTTTTTTTTTGCTGCCCCTGCCGGCGGCATAAGCGGTGAATAAATCAGCAGTTTTTGTTTGCTTGTGCCGGCAGCCATCTTGTCTTAAAAATGGAATTTAATTCTTACAGAATTACGATATATGTGTTATATTTACTGATTGTGAATGGTTAATTTCTGTCTAAACAACAGACTAAAGCTTAATATTGCCTGGTATGAAACAGTCAAAGTGTATTTCCAGCATTGCTCCTTGTAAGAACACCGTGAAACGTTGTCAATATGCTTTTAAAATATTTTTAATGTTAATTTTTTCCCTCTTGCGTTTGAAGCTTTACTGTTTGACCCTTTACTGTTCCCGTTGCTGTTTTTACATTGTGATTTTTCCTCTAAATTTCTTCATCTCCAGGTGTTTAAGGCCAGTCTATCCATGCTGTTGAAACCCGGAGAGAAGTCGTACACCCAGAGATGCCGCCTGTTTGTCGGTAATCTGCCCAATGACATCTCAGAGGATGATTTCAGGAAGATGTTCTCCAAATATGGAGAGCCCTCCGAAGTCTTCATCAACAAAGGCAAAGGCTTTGGTTTCATTCGACTGGTAAGACGTGGTACTCTGCAATCTACAGTTAATTCAGTGATGTTCATTTTACCCAAAGTATGTGGTATAAACAAATTTTACATGCTGACTGGTTTGCCGTGTCTGATTTGTTTCAGGAGTCCCGGGCATTGGCAGAGATGGCAAAATCAGAGCTGGATGACACTCCAATGAGAGGCAGACCCTTGCGCGTTCGTTTCGCTACACATTCTGCTGCTCTGTCTGTGAAGAATCTGTCTCCATTTGTTTCCAATGAGCTGTTAGAGGAGGCTTTCTCACAGTTTGGGATGGTTGAGAGGGCTATTGTTGTTGTGGATGACCGTGGCCGCTCCACAGGCAGAGGCATTGTGGAGTTTGCTTCCAGATCAGCTGCCAAAAAGGCTCTGGATCGTTGCAACGAGGGTGTTTTCCTTCTCACCACGTAAGTCAAAGCGGTGTTGCATTATACATGGAATAAGTTTGCTATGGTAATAATCTATGTTAACCGTGACTTTCCTAATACTTTTTTTTAGGACACCCCGTCCTGTTATTGTTGAGCCTATGGAGCAGTGTGATAGCGAGGATGGTCTTCCAGAGAAACTGGCTCAGAAAAACCCCAGATACCAGGCGTAAGCATATATTTTCTGTCTGATTTTCTTGGTTAAACTAATGTCATATAACCAAATATAGTTTTTTAACTATTGGTTGAGTTGATGGTTAATAAATCCAAGAGAGTAAGTGGTGAAGAGAACAAACACTTTTTGCATTGCACACCCAAACAAGTTACGTTCTACGCATTTTCATAGAATTTATTCTAGAAGCTGAAAGATTTGTTTTACCAAATGGAATATAGTCACTTTAACCCTTTATTAGTTTACTGAGTGGCAGTCATATGTTTACGTGCCTTTTGCTGTTTCATTTCTGCAGAGAGCGTGAACAGCCACCTCGCTTTGCTCGTCCTGGCACTTTTGAGTTTGAATACTCCAAACGCTGGAAATCTCTTGATGAGATGGAGAAGCAGCAGAGGCAGCAGGTGGAGAAAAACATGCTGGAGGCCCGGGAGAAGCTGGAGAGCGAGATGGAGGATGCTTACCATGAGCACCAGGCTAATATGCTACGACAGGGTTAGTTTTGGTCTTATTGCCTTTTTTAATTAACACAATGTTGTTCATTAAAGCCTCTTGATCAAGTTCCATAATTATAAAACATATTTAATATTTTGTTGCAGAGCTGCTGAGGCGACAGGAGGAACTGAGGCGCATGGAAGAGATGCACAGCCAAGAGATGCAGAAGCGAAAGGAAATGCAGCTCAGGTATTTTTATTCATTATAATTAAACATGCTCATTGAATTTCAGTAGCTTTATTCACAGCAGTCTGTTAAATCTTTGTCATTGGGAGGATAAACCCACCTGCCTTATCTACATGGTAGTATGTAATTACTAGTAATGTATGTTTTTTTATTTAAAAAGACTAAATGGGCAGAAGATGACATTCTAATACCTACATCAAAGAACCTTTCCCATTTTTTGAAGGTAAATGTACTAAAAACACATTTAAAAGCATCTAAAACATTTAAAAAGTTTAAGAAGACACATTTAGAGGTATTAAATAACTTCTGTATGGATGGGAGTTATATCCTGTATCAATCTTTTCCAAACTTGGTAGAATTTCTCGCTGGATCCTCGAAGCATAAGTCAATTTTTTCAGTTGTAAAGATTTCAAGAATTATGCCAATCAGCTCATCCAGTGCTGTAGGGGCAGGAACGTACCACTTAGGATTGATGGCTTTTTTACTGGCAGCTAGGAGGACTTGCAACAGTCTTATTTCTCCCCTTCGGTTCAGTCTAACTGTTAAACCAAAATAGAGAGAAAATCCAGAGTAATATCGATGTGAAAGAAAGAGGTTTGCCGATGTCACTCCAGTATTGACCGATTACAGGGCAGGGTACAATCACATGAGCATGATTGGCTTCTGTAGACCCAGACTTCCTCCAGCACTCTAAAGCTGTGTTTCTTCATTTTACTTGGACCTTTCTTAATTGCTTTGTGTCAGTATTTCCTCCTTGCGTTGCAGCTCTTGCTTGTTTTACCTCTTTTTGTTACAAAATGGCGCCAACAACTCTTTGATTTATTCATCTGTAATAATTATAGAGAGCAGATGCTCAGTAATTATCCTGTTTGGCGTTTTTGTTCAGACAAGAGGAAGAACGTCGCAGACGTGAAGAGGAGATGCTTCGGAAGAGGGAGATGGAGGAACAAATGCATCGTCAGCGCGAGGAGAATTACAGAATGGGCAACTTCATGGATGTGAGTTCTCTGTAAATTTGGACTCTAAAGACTTGGGTAAATGAGATGTGGGATCATTACTTGTGGGGATTTATTTAACACCTGGTTATGTTTATTACAGAGAGACAGGGACATAAGAATGCATCCCAATGCTGCCTTGGCCATGGGTGGTAAGCTGCTTTTTATAAATTTTTTTGGTTAAGATGCAGAAAACTCCTGGAATCATGTTTTTAATGTCTCTCACTTCTGTTTTTGAAATTGAGACAGTGTCCCTTTGATTCTCCATCTTTAACTTGTGTTGTTTCTGTTAGACATGGCCTTTGGTGCATCCAACCAGAAGTTCCCAATGGCTGGACTCGGCTTTGAGGGTCAGCAGGGAATGGGAGCATCTCCAGGGGCCTTGATGGCCAACGAAATGGTAACGTATCCCACTTTGGGAAGATCCATAGTTAATGTTGATGTTTGGTTTTTCCTTTTTGATGGAGATACTCCAAGCTGATTGCAAACATAAAGGCCAGCCGGATACGAGCGCTTTACGTGCACAGCTGTCCTCGGAAGCCTCGCTGGTTGTTGAACGAGTCAGATCTGCCGTCTGCCTGATGAATGTCAATATTCCAACGGCGAGCCATGCCCCCTCAGTTACCTTCTACTCAGTCTTCCTCAGATCCAGCTATAAAACCGTCCATCTGCACTAAATCATCAGACAGTGCTCCTCAGTGTGATTCTGAAAGACAAACTTCTGTTGCTCTGCTCACCTTACCATGGCATCCGTGTAGTAGAGTGCTTTTGCAAGCCCTGTCTCTTGTGAGCTGGACAGGCACTTTTTTCTTGGACAGCAGAATGGCATATACCACAGTTTTTATTCACTTTAACATTATTTTCACCCTCATGCATCATTTGTTCGAGCAGAAATGAAGTTTTATGAAGCATACAAACAGGTTATTTGTATATTGGGGGGACTGAAGAATCCTTGTACTT
This sequence comes from Craterocephalus eyresii, assembly GCA_037177035.1. Classification (NCBI taxonomy): domain Eukaryota; kingdom Metazoa; phylum Chordata; class Actinopteri; order Atheriniformes; family Atherinidae; genus Craterocephalus; species Craterocephalus eyresii. The sequence continues at coordinate 23,667,539 of JBBBVT010000018.1, read as the reverse complement.
GGAGCATTTTTTAAAGCCTGAAATAAATCGGTGTTTCATTGTCTTTACTTTCTCATAATCTTTATTGTAACTGAGCATTAATGATGAGTTTTAGTGCAGTATGACGGTATAAAGCATTACATTTGAATTAATATTCTAATAAATCAGAATTAGCTGACGGGGGGCTGGCGCAGCACTGAGTATTCTTGGTCAGGACTTTATTAGATGAATGCTGGAGTTGGAGATTTCAGTATGTCAGCTTTGTTTCTGGCCGAAAAGCTGTTTAATGTGTGGCATCATTGAAAGACCGGAATATGAATTAAGTGTGTTTCGGCTTTCCAGACCAGCATTTACATTGTAGAGATTGTGCGCTATGCATTTCCTTTAAACCGTAAAGTACGCTTTGCTCATGTCAATTTTTTAAACGTATTTTTTGTAGCATATAGGCATGGTGAATATGTTGTCTATCTTAGTTTTCTTTTAAACATGTTTTTTATACATAGTGATACAAAATTAAGCTTTTGGGGGAAAAAAGAACTTTGAGATGCACCGATTGTGTTCATTTTGCAAATGCCGCAGGACATTTTGCACCATTTTCTCACTTCCACCTTCACACTGATGTAAGCATCATCAACATAGCCACACAATCACATGTTGTCAGCTTGTGGCTGAAAAATCACAAAAATAATTTACACAGTTTGCATTAAATGAGCATTAAAATGTCAGTCTAATTTTACTTTCAGATCCAACAGGTGTGCGTTTGCTGCTTCAGTATCATACACATGAGGAATGCAGCAAGGTGTGTCAGTCCGACACGCTTCCTTTCAGTGTGAGTTAGATGAGCTACAACAGCCAGTTTCTGAACTGGACAGCTGGCTTTGGCCGTCAGATGTATTTTAGCAGAAATACTAGGAATAAGTTACCCTGATCAGACTGGTCAGGTGACACCACCTCCTCACAGCTATGTGGGCTTTAACTACTCCACAGGGCATGAAAACTTACCTGCAGAGGTTGGCTTTTAGTTGAATGATGAAACTGCAGCAAAAACAACGCTAGGGGTGTTTGCTTTGTAAATCTTACAGCATAGGGGGTAAAGAGGAGCTGCTGATGTCCTGCAGGTTTTTATTGTGTTCCTGTTCTTACACACTTGGTTCATTTTGTTGATTGGCATAGTTAGTTGTTGATCGGATAATTGATGATTGAGAATTTCATCAAGGATATGTATTTTTATTTTAATCAATTAAATCAATGCATCTTTAAACTTGTGCTGAACTTGTATGTGAGCGCATATTTAGTCTAAACATTAAATTAATCCTGTTTAACTGCCACAATCTCATAATAAAGATCCAAATCTGTTTTTTTTCCTCCACTGCATTATGACAAAGCCTATAAATACATTTTATACTAAAATGGTTTGGGAGGTTCGGATTTGGTGGTCACTACTTTAGAAGTATCGAGTCCCATATGAAAGCATCTGTAATCAGAATGCAGTGGACATCTGGCAATGTCAGACACATGCAGCTATTTTAATTTAGGTGATGCAGAAATACTGGAGCACTGAAAGGTTTTGTTGGTTGGCCTTAGAGGAATGTTTTGGGATCCAGTGCAAGAGTTGTAGTTCTTTTAATATAGTGTTGCATGCTTTGGTAGTTCTTGGAAGAAGAAATATTAGTATTTCTAGTTTCCACGTTTTTGGCATAGAAAATCAATCGGTGCATCTCCAAAGTTCAGTTCGGTAATGTGATCGGAATCCACTCTGGTCTATGCTGATCTTTGGTTTCTGCTTTCCGCCCCATTTGTTTAAAGCTGATAAATTCTGGTTGATTTCTGGCTTTAAACAGTCGTCTCTCGGTTGTAGTTTTACAGAAGTTCCATCAGATTTTAAAGGATGTAATGAGTGAAAAAATCTGACTGTATTGTTATAACTACATTGTCTTATCTTTTCTAAGTTCCATTCTACACACACATCTGACAGTTTCAGACTTCATATCTTTGCCACAGTTATTCATTTAGTCACATTAATCTTAATACATCAACAAATTGTATTTTCTAATGACTGCCATATCGGTCAGTTTAAGTTAAAAAGGAACATGATCTACTGTTTTACAGTTTAAAGAAAGTATAACAGAGAATTCAGGCCACCAGTTATTAAATAAAAAGTTTAATAGGCACATTTAATATATTTATTTTGTAATTGCCTCCACATTTATAATGTATCTTCCATGCACATGATTAGCAATAGATGTAGTCTGCAGTCACTCCTGCTAGACCTGATGAACATGAAGAGCTGTAGGATAGCATTGGCATGCACTGGAGCACAGACCATAATAGGTAGGCACTGACTAACGAAAACATTACCCTCTCTTCCTTTTCCGTATGTAACCTGTGGCACCTGTGGACCTTCTATTGGAACGAACGGTTTCTTCGGATGTGTCTCCTGCTGGTTGTTTTCATAAACCTGCTCACAATATAACGATACATTTGTACACACCTTCACATGGACATGAACTGTGTGCTTGTGCACTGACTCGTACCCTACCCCACCTATCCGCTTCCTGCAATTTACCCCCTGCAGCGCAACGAGCGCTTCGCCCAGGGCGGTCCTAGGGGCATGGGGTCCGCTTCTGCTGGGTACGGCAGGGTCCGCGAGGAGTTTGAGGGCCCCATTAAGAAAGCTCGTTTTTAAATCGCTGCTCTTTAAGGCTTCAAGCAGCACCATTTTTGTATAGATTTTCCCAAGACGAACATGTCGAGTCACCTTTATGATATTTAAGTTTAAAATGTTGCAGCATTTTAGTCAGGCCATTTACTCATTTTATAATTAAGTCAATCTTTTTCCTTTTTTATTTTGGATTGTCTTTAGTGTGGAAAGAGAGGTCACCCTGGTGTGACCCACTTGTTCTCTGTGACCATGTATCATTTTCGTTTCTAGATGTATAATGCTCTGTGAGTCGTCGTGAAGTGATAACTGTAACTTTTTGATCCTCCTATGGCTGTGTTTTGTGCCATGCATTTTGGAGTTGAAGCATGAACAATAATAAAGACACACTGGTTCCATCAGGACAAACTTTTAACATTTATTCTTCCAGTTAAATCATGCACATTTTAAAAACGCCAACAGCGGGTCGTTGGCACAGATCTCCAAGTAAATTAAGTCTTTAAAGGTTCTATGTGTAATTTCTGCCACCTCTTATTTCTGCAGCTTTTTAACATAAACTGCAAGTCACAACTTTTAAATTCTTCTCCTGGCCTGCACATCTTTTGTTTTTATTTGTATCAGCCAGTTTATCATTTTACTGAGCATCACTTGGCCTGATGATGATGGAACCGGGGCGGTGGGGCCTTAATGTATGACTTAAGTTTTAATCAGAGTGGACATTTTCACTTTGAAATCGTCTCCTTTTTATGCATGAATGGCTCAAAGTTGGTCATTTTATTCCCTGGCTGGCTGTTGTGGGTCTTGAGAGCAGCAGACATGTCACACACAGAACCTTTTAAAGACTCCGGATTGTCACTCACATTGATCTTCTTACAGACGCACATCACATAACTATCACTGACGCACAGTTGTCATGAGTGTGTCCTGTGTCTGGGGTTATTGGCTATGTTTACATGCAGTTTAACGCATAGTGTAAAAAAATCTGCTTCCTTGTCTGACCGATGAGCTGTTAGTAGCAATGTTGGGACGGTTTTGCTGTTTGTGTCTAGAAGGAAGAAAAAAAGAATTAAGCAGAGACTAATTTGCAGTCCAGCCAGCCTGCTGGCAAAGCTGTAGGAAAAGCCGTATTCTCTCATTTTGTTGTTTTTATGTCAGACAGCAACAAATAAGACTGATTTTATGTTATCTGTCGATCAGCCTTGATTTCCTTACTTTTGGGGGATCTGCGATCAGACGATCTTCTGTGAAATTGAAAAGTTTTGGGAAGTACAAGGAATAAAAAATTTAATATTTGCAATTTGCAGTTCACGCAAGGCCGAAGTAAGTCGCGGTGGACCGCAAACAAACAAATCAATCAATACAACTAACTTCATTGGGTGCCCTTTTTACTTATATTTGAGAACACCGTTTTATAGTTTGTATTTTCTCACATGTAATTGTTTTTCAGTAAAATAAGAAGGGACCAGATATTGATAAAAAATTTGGAATTGTCAGGCTTCTATAAGATCAGTGATTGGCCAGAAAACTGTAATCAGTGCACCTCTAGTTTTTATTCGTTGCCACTGTTGATAGGCCCTTTGCAAACTAAAATTACGATTCACATTGCTTCACCAAAACCGACTTATACCTGTGAGAAATAAAGGGTTCAACTGTCATCTGCTAATTTTTCTCATCAGATTGTTTTGCAGAAACCACACACACTAGCATGTTGTTGTTGTAATGTTATGTTCGTACGCTGTTTTATTATGAAAGGAACCGTGGTTGGTTGCAAAGCTAAATCTCCGATACTCCTAAAGCAAGTAGCCTTGGTAATAATTACCATGGACAATATTTGACATTTTGGACCTTTTTCTTTTAGTGCTAGTACACCTAACCTTTTTGCACCCAGTTGTTGTTTGCATCTAAAACGTCTTCATACATCCTGCAAGTAAACATAGCCACTACCCGTCATAGACTTGCTCTGGGTGCATGAAGGTGAACTTGGGGTGAAGTGATTTTAAAAATATATATTTATTACCCGAGAAAAGGATGTAGATCCCTCTGGATGTACCTGAGCAAGGCTGGGTGATGAAACCATCTCAAAAATTGATTCTGATTAGTAGGGAAGTAACGATACTCCGAAAATAGATTTAAAATCGATTCAAATTAGTTTAAATGGCAATCGATGTAGAAAACAGGAAAATCGATTCTCATGCAAAGAATCAATCCAATCAATGCAGATGACGTTCAAAACAAATTAAACTTCTTTTGATTTGTGATCATTTCCACATCTATAATAATAATTTTATCCAGTGTTATGTTTTGGTAGTACAACAGTTTTAAACAAGGGAGAAAAAGGTAAATATAATGACAATTCACTTGGCCACATAAATTTGTTGGAAAAAAATCGTAAAATATCGAAATAGAGAACTTTAAAATCCAGAATAGAATTAAATTTTGGCTTGAGTAAATCGTTACATCCCTACTGATTGGACCTTTTTCAATTTAGATTTATGGGAATATTTTCAGTGCCAAGTGTGTCTCCCCAGCGAACTTTTGTCCTTTTAGTTAGTCGTAATGCACCTTTTTTAAGCTGATGAAGAACTTGACAAGTAAGGAATTACTTAGTCTAATCGGTTTGGATTCATTCAAAATGAGGATAAAGAGCAGATTCCTACAATGTGTTATGGCTACAAAGACTGATTTACCTAATCACCACAACGTGGAATCACACTGACTACGCATGAAATGTGGACCGATGCGAACCTGGTGCAGAAGTTTTTGCAGTGGAAACGTCAAACAGAAAAGCATCATTTCATCATTTGTGGCTGCCGTCACATATGACGATCCCTAAATGGTGTTAACCACATCGAATCTCCATATTTAAGGTCTGCACAGGTGTAGGTCTGTTGCATGACTGAGATGGCCCTGTCGGTCCTGATGGGATTTTCCTTGAAATAGAAACACAAGCTATGATTTTGGATGTCTCCTCTGGATTAAAAAAAGAAGAAGCCAACTTGCTGCTTTGGGTTTTTGTTTTTTAAGTAGGAACTAATGGTTAATCTCTTTCAACAGGTCTCACTACTTTGAGGTCTTTAATATTTTCCACTATTCATGCTGATGAATATTTGTACATTTGCTTATGTAGAACAGCAGCCAAATTCTTTGTTGACATGAAAAACTATATATCATGGACTCATACAGACAACAATAAAACATGACGCATAGAAATATGTTTTTTTAAGGGCTTGAGTTGTTTGGTGTTTGTTCTGCACCTTTTGTTTTATTTTAAAGATATTTTTTACATGCATCAGCCACATTGGGCGAAACAGGTCCCTCAGTATTCTGTAGTTGGCGGTGGGCAGACCTGTGTGTTTGGCTGCAGCCAGGAACGTCACCGTCCTGGTTCTTGTTGTTTGGAGTAACTTTTAAAATGTTTTTCTAATATGGAGGATGTTTTCATGCTGGCTCGCCGACCAGAATCTTTTTAGCGACGCAGATTACATCTGTGGCTGTATAAGTAAATCCTACTCAAGGTCACGAAAGAAAAGTAAACAATTGGCTCCATTTGAACCTTTATACATAGAATTTTTTGCTTCAAAAGAGAAGTTTTTGAGAAACGTGACCAGAAATTTAAGAATTTCCAGCACCAACATGTTTGTTTTAACGATGGGTTTGACGTTACAGGTAAATGCTGGCAATGAATGGCATCAGATATTTCACTTTTGATTCACACTTAAGAAATTGAATCTTTTTTTTTTAAATTATGCATCTTAATTGACTTTGATGAAAAGAAGAAATAGTCAAAACTTCCTTGGATGTTTTTAAAATGAACAGCAGAATGAAACTGACCATGGCTGCTGTTTTTGTGTAAGGACAGTCTGAAAAAGTGAGTATGTTTTATACTTGTGATTTTTTTCATTTTTCTACACATTTAACATTCAGAGAAATATTAATTTTAATTTTACCATAACACCCCCCCGCCCCCCCCAATTAAATTTCACTTTTTATGTTGTAACCATGCAGAAGACCAGTCATTTAGATTCAAACTTATCTTTATTTGCCATAACCTGAGGCTCCTTTGCCGACTGATGTGCTGACCTTGTGCAGCTTTTCTCATCTGTACCGTGTTTTCTGGATTATAAGTCGCTCCGTAGTATAAGTCGCATTGTTAAAAAATGTGCCATGAAGAGGTAAAAACAGTATAAGTTGCACTTTACTATAAGTCGCATGTATTTAGAAATTAATTTGGCATTATCCAAGACCCTGAACAGACATTTAATTTGACAACTTATTCAATTTCACACAGAACAATCAATTGGAATAGTTGTCCTGTACGTTAATGCAACACATTAAGTACGGATAAAAAGGCAGCACCGGTGCATAAACAACCGCTCCATGCTACAGTTTCTCTCCAGAGTGATAAAACAGTGATTTAACTTGCTGAACTATGTGTGCATATATAGGAAGAAAAGGCATCCAGTTGATATCAAAATTGTTCCTGAGCATGGGATAACGGTTATTAAATTACACAACAGGCTGACTAGCTGTCTGCTATGCCAACAGCTAATGTGCAATTAGCTGTTTAGCTACTTAATAACATGAAGAATGTAGCTGGGAAGCTGACCAGGCAGAGTCAACATAGCGAGGATGTCCGACAAGATACTCGGCACCCTGTTGAAAGCAATGGCACAGTCCGCTTTGTCTAGGGGTATGATTCTCGCTTGGGGTGGGGAGAGGTCCCGAGTCCATATCCCGGACGAGCCCCCATTAATGTTACGACCTTATTTAAGTATGTCCAGGGGTACAAGGGGTGGCAACATCAACGCAACTGAAAACAATGTAGTATAACAAAAGGGTTTATTTACAATGTCCCAAAAAGGAAAGGACAAACCAACAGCAAATAAAACAGGAACCAATTCTTCCTTAGGGAATAATAACAATCAAAAGTAAAAGGAATAGATAAGTCCCTTAAAAATAAAGTCTGTAATATAATGCCAAATTAAGACAACCAAAAGGAAACAAAGAGTTAAAGACACAATTAAAACAACTAACTAAAAAGAGGCAACAAGCTAAGCCACAAGGCAACAATAGCACAGACAGATGTCTCAGTCACTGCTGGTTAACAGTCTCAGACATACAGCTGCCCTGAATCAATGATGAATGGCTCCTTTAAATAGGAGGGCTGAGGAATTGATAGCTGCAGTCCAGCCAATCACCAGCAGGCGGGAGCAATGGGCGACCAATCTGATCCAGCTCCACAGACCGTCCAGATGGATCCCGGGGCAGCCAATCACTAGCAAGCAATGGCACAGTCCGCTTTGCATGCCTGTCAACAGAGCCAGGCCAAGGGCCGTAACACACACACACCAATCTCATTCTAAGTCAATGAAACTGAATTCTTCTTCGGTGCAGGAGCTGTATTTAGTTCTTATGATCCCTAAAGCTCACTCTGGTGGCTGCAGACGGTAACACTTGATTCAAGTATAAATTAACCTTTATTAATGTAAAATACTACATGTATAAGTCACACCTGACTGTAAGTCGCAGGACCATTGACTCTGAAAGAAGTGCGACTTATAGTCTGGAAAATACGGTAATTGGATGACAGCAACTGATCCTACAAAGCCACCAAACTGCATCTCCTGCAGTGACCAATCATGTAGCCTGCAGTTGGTATGTTTTTGTTTGTTTATTTAAAATGGTGTTTCTGCTCATTGTGTGGCTCTGATGTCTCACGATGGGGAGAAACATGGATTCATTTAGACAAACTAATGGATATAGTGAGAGGGTTCCTCTCAAATGTTCTGTTTTTGTGTTGTGTACATTTTTCTTTAACAGGTGTGACCGGCTTTAAAGATTTTGGACTTGGGAGGAAGTTGTGTCGATGTAGCGTGAACATGGAAATGCTTTAACTAAGAAACCAGAAACTGGATCAGTAGACGTGACCATAGCGAGTGGCATTGTGCACAGGAATAACGAGGACTAACGGTAGCTTTTGGACATGTGGAATTACCACATTTATATCTGTGATACTCGTACAGCCCTTTACATCTTAAGTGAGATTTTTTCTTTTAACGTGCCACACAGGTAAATCCTCTTTATTTTTACTTTTACTTTCATTTCATAAGTTGAACAATCTTCCTTTTGAAGTTCTTTTCTCAGATTTAAAGTAGCCAACATTTCTGAAAGTGATCAAAGTGATTATCAGACTGCAGTCACTGGTCTGCAGTTCCATCCTGTTACATTTTAATTTTGTTATTATAGTGAGATTTTCTGAACAGAATCCGCAAAGATGACCAAGGAAACCAAGACACCAAGCCAGGGTGACGTCGGCTTGGAAGTGGCTGCACATTTCAGCGATTTTTATCCCTGTGCCAGCAGAGTTACTAACGTTATGTATGACTACTAAATTAGCTCTGGTCGTAGCACTGCTACGTAATTTCACGCTAACATCGGGTCCTGTGTATCAGATTTACTTTTCAGTGAGTATTTCAGGACAAAAATGTCAACTTAATCCGGATTGTCACATTTGAGCATCTTTAGCTGGTTTAAAGCTGCAAGAGCACCTCAGTGTGGACAAATGGAGCATGGAAGCAGTCTGATATTGTATAGTTAAATATAGGGATGTCATGATTATAGATTTTCTAGATATGATGATTGATTGAGAAATAATCACGATTTTCACGATTATGTTTTAATTTCACAATGCTGGAAATGTATAAAATACGTAAACTCTTTTTCTGTTAAATTTTTAGTGTTGATGTCAAGAAAACAGAATATGGAAAGAAAATAAACAAAAGTATCATTGAAATACCCGTTGGAATTGAGTAAAAATCCCCTCTGCTCTGGTAACAATAATTTTTAAAAAAGCCACAGTACGATATAAATGAATATGTGAATATGGGAAGATAAAAATAAAGTTGAGCTTTAGGATTTCAGCGAAGATAATCAAACTATATCTACATTATTAAATGACAATATTTAGGAAGCTTTACGATTATTAATTGTAGCTTCTACTACCGCGATTGTGAAAATAATCGTAACATCCCTTGTTAGATATACCAATGGAAATTTTTTTAGTTCTGGTGAAGAGGAAGGTTACAGGTCCAGTCCCAGTAACATGGAGGTAATCAGACAAGGATCCAGTCTCTCACCATCAGACCATAAATCAGAGCTGCTAGTGACATGAGCCATTGATTGAGAGAGAAACATTTAATTTCCTTTCATACTACATGCCCCCGCCGCCTCCCCCCACCAATGGGGCGCATGGGGATTTTGATGGTAAACTCTTTATTTATTGATACTGAAAATGATCTGCTACATCCAGAGTTAACTATACTTTCCCAAACATTCTTCATGGAGACGAAATGAACTCCATCTCTCTCCTCTCATAGTTGCAGCTTTGAAAGATGCTTGAAAGTCCTGAAAGAAACATTAACTTTGATCGCTTGTATTGTTGAACAAAATTGTGGAGGAGAGACCTCATGGCACCCAGGTATGTCTAAACAGCAGGAACTGAAGCAAACCGAATGGCTCATTTGCACTTTCTTTAGATGATATATATGTTTATTTAGCTGAAAATGATTCCATCTTGCATTGTAGTCTTCTCGTTGCCTCTGTGACTCGAGCAAAGTGTGAATTTAAACCCTGTAATGTTATGTCTGTGTGTTAGTGTTGTATACGCTTTGTTTTTCCTTGACAGGTTTGACCATCTTTTAAGATGTTGGGACTATGAAAAGGAACCAAGACATTCGATCTGTAGCGGTTTTGCTAGTGAGAAGCCGTCACTGGAAGTCCCGATAGAGCTATTTTTATTCATTTTATTTGTTACAGCCATGAAGACTTTCTAGCTTTGACCGTACCTGAAGATTTGAAGGCTGAAGTCGGAAGATTTCAATACTTTGGCCATCTTCTATCTCGCACAATTGTTTAATCTCCAACTATAGATTTTTTTTCCTTCGCCCACATTTTAAAATGACCTTGTTTATCTTGTTCTGGTCCATTAATTGATTTACTCTGATTATATAACATTGATATTTCAAACACGTTGGATTATAAAAGCAGTACGGTTACGTTTAAATTCATGAATCATTCATGCATTCAGTCTTAGGACTGTTTTGTGATTTTTATCCCAGCCTTTTGATTTTATGACAATAAGTAATCGTCATTTTGTTATTGGGCATTATGAAGGTGATCTTTTTTTAAATTTTCATCACTGAGCCGCACTACCCCAATTATTACCTTCAGTCTGAAACTCTGCCTCCAGCTCCAGTCACTTTGAAAGCCAACTGTAATAAAATTGGCTGAGTGACAGCACCCAGTGCTTGTAAGTTAAACTGCCTCCAATCGGAGGCCTGAATCTTTCCCTCCTACGAGCTGCTTACTGCACATCTGGCTCATGAGTTAAAACTCTGGTTTGTGGATGTGAGCATCCAGCACATGTAGAAATATGGAAGCAAAATGGTTACCTTTTTAAAAAAACATATTTCCAGCATTTGTCCTAAGATATTGTGATGCCAGATGTGACAGAATTCTTTTCCTGTACGCATAATTTGGTTTTATCTTCTTTACCTGGTAAGACGCAGTAGATGCAACACTCAGTTAAGACTTAACTCTGTGTCATTTGATGGAAAAATGGTCAGACCATAGAAATGACGATAGAGATAAATATGAATGATTAAAGCAGTCACTACTTAATATAACATTAGCGCTCTCAGTATCACATGCTGGGGTTTGGTTTCTGATGCTGACTGGCAGATGTCGCACAGAAGACATTAACAGGACAAACCAAGGGGAGCTTGTTTATACTGAAGCACATTTTTTTAGTTCCTAAAGACACGAGATTTATTAAACTCATTTACCCATGAAAACAGAGCTGAGATGTAAAGTCTGTAGCAAAAATGTGCTGAACATCATGAACACCAGCTTTGTCAGTGCGTTTTTGTGTGTTTGGAGTCTCCAGTTTCTCCAAATCAGAAATGTAGGTTATAACTGAAAGTAATCTGGGATAATCATCATCACTAGTTACTACAGGCAAAACTGAGACTTTTAAGATGCATCTGAATGTTTTCTGAATACAAATGATTAATTTATGAAGTTCTACAATGAAACCAGCTCCCTCATGAAATGCTCTTAAGCAAAGGAAGCTTAAAGTGGACATATCATGCTTTAACATGTAAATCATTAATTTATGGTTTATATAAGTAAAACTGCAAGTATTGGTCTGATATCGTTGTTTGGATAGCTCCACACAGCCCTTCTTAACCCCTGTTCTGAGGTGTTTCTTTAAAGTCAATGAGAGCAGCTTGATTTGATGCTGTCTCTTTAAATCTGAACATTTCAACCTTCCTGGTTACAGAGCGTTTTATCTCGGTTCGTCTCCGCCCCCTGAGCTTCTTAGCCGCATATATATATTTATAATATACGCGGAACCGAAAGTGAATAAATGTAATTTTTCTGCTCTTCGTAATGCTCGAAAAAAGAAAAAAAAACAGGTATTTAGGGCTTACAAAAGTGGCTTTTGCATGATATGTCTCCTTAAAATTAACTGACTAACTCCTGCAAATATATGCACCATTTATCTGGTTTCTCCATGGTTCAGTCCAAGCTTAAGATTGTTGTAGATATTTTTATATTGTCCCATTTGTAGGGACAAGTTTGGCCTTAAATACCCAGTCCTAGGATCCAAATTTACAAGTAGTTCATTTATTGATACTTGTTTCACCTTATCGATCAATGATTGATTAATTGATTAGTGGCATTTTTTCTGAGAAGCTGAATTTCCCTCCATATCAGCTTCCTTTCTACAAAGTTGCAAATCATATTCCTTAATAAAAGATTTATTCCTAACGGCAGGAAAAACACATTCACAGATAAAATAATTCAAACACATATATTATTATTGTGATGAACTTAATTGAATAAATTATGTCTATGGTCAGAGGACGGTTTCTTGTGATCCTGCATGTGCATCAAGGACTTCTGGCGTCAAGCGTGCCCCCATGTGGACTGGCGAGGAATTACAGGCTCAAAACTATTAATTGCAATTTATTTAAAATGAGTATTTAACGACAATTAATTGATAAGTGATTAATTGTTTGCATCCGTGCCCAGTCCACCTCAATATCCTGAACAGAAAGTCCTACTCTACATTTTACAACAACATTGTCCTCTATCTTGTAGCCTGTTTTAATTGGACATGTAGTGGGTTTGCATTATGAAATTATACTTGTTGGCATCGTATAATATATTGTGTTGACACGCAGATCCTTAAATGAAAAGTGTCATTCGTTGGCTGCATTTAGTGCCACTGTGGGTGCACCGGAGTCAGCAGTAACTCTGCTTTCAGGGGCATCAGCTTAATTGATTCACAACAAAAACATTTCAAGGCACTGTACAGACATCAATTCAGCCCAATTCATTATGATCCAGTTAAAACGGATCCACATTAGAACCTGTTGCAGAATACAAGCCAGTTCATGGGAATAGTGGCATATCTGATGCTGCCTTCATGTGCTATCGTATTTATGGTAAATACAAAAAACCGACGACAAAATTGCACATGAACACCCACTTGATTTCCACTGGGAAACTGGAAAAATCTTATCATACCCAAGCTGCCGAGATGAGATCAACTTTGACCTTTCAACACGGCGGAGAGCAGCGAGATGATTGTGTTTGGTAAATATTACGTTATGCTAAATGTTCTCTGCTGCTGTTTGTAGCCTACTAAGTGTTGTTGCATACATTCTTTTATATAGTATCTCCATTTAAACTTATGTAACATCTAAAAAGAATTTAACTATTGTCCGCTTTTTGTCCACCATGTTTCTCTTCACAACAACATGAAAAGCAGTTGAACACAAGGCACTGGTAGTTTCCACTTTACAGGTGGAAAGGATCTTTTCCATGTCACATGAAGGCAGCATAAGGTGTCTGGAACAGCAGACATGTTTCCATGTGGCATTGAGTAGTGATGAAATTATAATCTAAACATTTCTTTAACTGGCACGTCTGACCTCTTCACAGATGCCAGTTGATCATATTCTCGCTGATAATTTAAATTATTTTGACCATAGATGGATAAACAAAGAAACTATGAACTTTGTGTTTCATAACATCCCTAAAAGATTAACCCCCCTCCTGAAGGAATCAGATCTCCTCTCAACCTAAAAAGTGCACCGTTAGGTCCCACCCAGCCGAGGCAGGAGCTCCCCTACACCTTACGTTTGCCGAGTGGATGGACGGTGTGCTGTGTCTGCGTGGTGGACTGTTTGTCTTTGAGTACATGAGGTGCGTTAGCCGCTGTCAGCCAGCTTGTGAAAGACGGGCTGCTCCAGTCCACAGTAGAGCCTCTTCTCTGCAGTTGGGTTGCATTGACGATGAGTAGTTCTGCAGAAGTGAGTGGACAGTAAAGCCTGGACTTGTTTGCACTGCAGCCAGAGGTATGCTTACACAGATCAGCTGAACGAGCAAGGTAAGTGTCACCATCCATGTTTCTGATACAAGATGAACCGTTGTCCTTAACCGAGCTCTTCTTTCTGTCCTCCGTCACTGCTCAGTGATGCTCGCAGGGCAACGTCTGGCATCACACTTCCACAGAATGGCATCACAGTGCAGAGCGTGTCCCCGATCTTCTCTGTGTGGGTGGGATAGCAGCCACGTGTAGTCATGCAGTGTGAGTGTGTGTGTGTAGCATTCGGGCTTCTGTGTGTGTGTGCAGCAGAATGACGCTGCTTCCCTGCAGACATGTGGAACAGTGCTGGAGTCTGTATGGTCAAACTTTTGTTTTCCTTTCAAACCATATGCTGGGAATACTTGATAAAGGAGACATGTTTTCCTTTCTTCAGACTGTCGATTTGTTTGTTTTACGGTAAATTTCCATGTGATTAGGTATGAAAGTAGGCAGGTTCTGTGTTGCAGCCAATAGGAAAAGAATTACACCGTCTTTCACTCAATTTATATCCATGCTCTGACCTTTTTGTACCCTTATACAACAGGATCTAATAGGTAAACAGTTTTGTGAGACTTAAATGACGATGGACAATAACGGTGGAAAATCCTTGAACATGAAAGTGAACGTTCCTGCATCCATCCAACCCATTTTAGCTGAAGTCATGTTATTGTGTAGATGCACAGGCACATGATCAGTGCTGATCACATATATTTACTGGGCACAGTGTGTGATGATTTTCTGTGTTAAAGATAAATAGAACTTTGATTGAAATTAGCTGGTTTTATGTGCAACATGTAGCTGGAGATTTTGTTTAAAATAAACCATTTTTGGGAAAATACTGAAAGAAACCAACTTTTATGTTGGTTTTATTTGAACCCCCACATTGTATCAGTGATGATAAAGTGCACATCTCTGTATGTTCAGTTCTCTATTTTACTGATTTATTCAAAACGAAAATACAAAAATGTTTTTTGAAAATCATTTAGTAAAAATCTTCTGACGTCTGTAGAAACGGACCCAGACTTCTGCACATACAAGTTTCTGCACAGACATCCAACCTGCACCCACCTTCCACCTGGATCAGCTCGCTGCTGTTGATCCCGTGACATGCACACCAGAAATCTGATTTACTGTCCGATTCCTGGAGTTCTCAGATAATTCAGTTGCATACTAACGGCAGAATCTGGTGTCCTTTATCAGATAATGGCAGTTCTCTGATTATAAGAAATATGAAACACCTGGATTTCTCCCCAATACTTCAAGCATGCTTACCTGCATATCTTTATATATATATATATTATATATATATATATATATATGAGTTTTAATGTAGACTTTTTTTTTTATCTGTTTGTGTGTTATGTCAGGAAATTATTTCCGAAAAAAGGACTGTTTTAAGGACTGTTTTAGGTGTTGGTTCATTAACCTAACATAAAAGAGAGAGTCAAAAGAAGATTAAAGGTTTTACTTGCAAGGAGCCCAAACGGAGATTTGTTAGATTAGATGTTGCTCTACAGGCAGTGATCAGAGAACGATAACATTTTAAGTTGGGCTAAAGCAAAAATCTTTTAAAACAGGGTTTTAGCAGGACTTTCATGCTCAAAATGTTTCACAGCACATTTGGTACAAGTTGTATCATCCAGATCTACTCAGCAGAAACAGTCTCTTCATAAGACAGGAATCACAAAAACAGTGAGCGCTGTTTAGTCAGTAAGGCGACCTACGTACTATTCAAACACAAAACCAGTCAGGACTCTTCCACTGAGCTCAGCCAATCAGTTCGGTGACCTGCAGATGTATTAAACGTTTTAATATAGCAATGGCTGAAAAACATGATTCCTAACATGTTTTACATCACTTTAATCCAGAAGCGATGCAGAGACATGAAGGCAGGAAGTCTGTGTAAAAATAAAACATGGACATGTGGTCTGTTTTGCAGCTTATGGCCTACATTCAACAGCCTGAATGTTTTAAAAATGAGGCATGTGCTCCAAAATAAATCTGATAAGGTTTTGGGTGAAGAAGGGTCAGATCGTGTTGCTCCGATTCTCCAATTACTCCCAGTTATCGGGTTCTGATGCTCATCTTAACGGCTCTTTGTTTACTAAAGTTTCCCTCCCAGCGCCGCTCTACTTCCTCTGGTGCCGGAGCGTTACTGAAATTATCCTGCTTGATTTAAACCATATCACATTTTACCAGAGAATGAAGAAACAAAACCTTGCAAAATAAAACTGTATCCAGTCAGTTCACTGTTACTGTGAGTCTAAGGATTATACTAAAATAAATGGAGTGACAGCTGTAAACTGAAAAAGATGTTTAAATTTACTTAATTTACTGTTTGTAAGAATGATGGAAATGATGTTTAGGGTAAAAGTTGGGGGTTTGGCTGCTTCCTGAGGAGCTAACGCCACTCTGTCCAACGTTTTCATACTATAAACCGAGACGGTTGTGGTTCCGGGTGGGAAGGAAATGTTTGGGAGAATCTTCCATCGTTTCTCCAGACGTTGTGTTTGAGTTTGCTGTGAATTGTGTCCTTCCAGTAATAAATCCAGAACTAGTTTTCAGACTGAACAGGTTCAGTTCTGTTCGGGGAAAGAATTCTCTTTGGGGTCAGATTTTGTTGTGATTTCTGATTTTTGGCTAAGAATGAAACATGACAGCGATCTGCTGCATGTGAGCCGGCCAATGTTCTGATCTCTCACTTTCCTCTGTCTCCTCTCAGTACATCTGTGTGTATTCTCCCTTTTTTTTGTGTTTAACATAAATGACATCGCATCGGTGGCTGTGTGGAAATCTCCGTGTGGGAGTCGCGTTGCAGCTGGAAGGGCTTCCACTACCACTGGTACTTTGACATAAATACTTGACCTCGGCCGCTGGAGGCTGCTGATGATTTCTTTCTCTGCACTGTGATCCATTTTCTAACCAAACTCCGCACCGATTGGCTCAATCTGAAAATCCTCATGTGAGTGTGATGCCAGAACGACCCTGTCGGCCCGCAGCCTGAACGGGCCTAAAGTCTGAAATACTGCCGGTAAGGAGGCGGGTGAGGTGCTGCTGCAGCTGTGTGTGCGTTAGCGGCGCAGTGAAACCCAGACGGTGGTCTTCATCCCGCCCGCCGAGGATCCCGGCACATTTTAACGCTTTTGTCACAGATCTGTCGTCGACTCTGCAGTTTGTAGAACATGAATCCATGTCAGGGTCCTGAGATGTGCCTTCATAACACACACTCCATGCAACACACACACACTAACGGATTTACACCTAGTGCATGCTCACACATCATCATAACCTGTTTGTTTTCCTTTAAGTATCCACAGCCATGACACACACACACGCGCACACACACACACTTTCTCTACTCGTTGTGGTCTAAGAGTGGCAGCTTGATGACTGCAGACCAATCCGCTTCCAGGCTCTCATTGTTTGTGTCTCGCTGCAGGAGCTGCAACCGATCGAAGGAGGCTGAGAAACTCACCGACGGAGCCACGGTAAGACCTCGACCAGACCAAGCCTTTACAAAATAATAATTTCTACCCGATGACCCTGAATCATCATTAGAACCGTCTCTGTTTTTCCCCAACCCAGAATAAATATCCAGAGATGCATCGTATCTTGTAATTCAGATATGAAGTTTGGTTTAGGGATCGACCAATATGCTTATTTTATGGCCGATACCTATACAGATTATTAGTAAATAAGGGAGCCGATGACCGATATTCATATGCAGCAAAAAAAAGTAAATTTTCGTGTCAAAATTGAGAATAACACTCAGGACAAGATTTAATACAGTTTACTGGTAGTTTGTTTTGTAAACTGAAAATCTGTGATATAAAGACCTTAAACTGTAGAATAACACAAAATCTGATTAGTTTGTAGTCTTATGATAGAAGTACAACAGTTAACTGTTTTTATTAAAATAATTTTTAATTACATTGATTTATTTGCCACGTTGAATATTTTCAGCAAAACTACTACTTTTACTGTAATGCCAAGTTCATGTAAATTATATTCCTCTATACTTT
>JBBBVT010000018.1:23634463-23646088 GCA_037177035.1 Craterocephalus eyresii | reverse complement strand
CTGTAATGCCAAGTTCATGTAAATTATATTCCTCTATACTTTTAAAATGTAGGTCTTGGGTTTGTAGATTGTAATACGAGTAAATGATCTGTAATGAATTAATATGTGATTACAGGAACATTCAACATGTCAATCATAAATAGTTATTCTAAGTATTGCACTGTAACAGGTGAATGTAGTGACTATTAACTTGTTGATAACCTCTGCAGCCCTTCAGGGGAGGAACACAGACTTTACCCCAGATACGGTTTTACCTGTAAATTGATTTTGCACGTTGTAAGCGTTATAAGAGTTTGATTCCTACACGAACACATCTGAGCAGCGCTGTCAGAAATATTAAACATATAAACGTCTCATCGCCACCGTCTCCATAAAATGTTAAGTAAAAGCCTAGGCTCCATGTTTGGACATTGGGATGTTTCTGAGGTGGGTGACGAGCTTTTTGTTTCTGTCTCAGCAGATAAAATGAAGCCTGAGGAGAAAATCTCAGATCTGCCGGAGACTCGGTGCCTGAACCGCCTCCGTGTTGAACGCCTGCAGCCCGACAGACGTGTAAAATGTGTGTGTGTGTTGCCACAGATCGCTTCTGTGTAAACTGTGTGACGTCTGTGTTGATGACTGTGTTCTTCTGCAGGTGAGGATGCAGTACCTGGACCCGTCCAGCAGAGGGCAAACCGCCTGCAGGCCAGAAGACAACAGCGTTTGATCTTGTTCTGATGATTAATAATAAATCAGAAGAAAACAGTTTTGGTGTTTGTTTCTTTCTGTTGATCAGAAGTTTAAAACTTTTAACTTGTGCAGGTTAGTTTCACCTCTTCTACGATTACCAGTCAGACTGGAGGAGAAATGATTCGCGCAGCTGGTGGATTTCTGGAGTTTAGCCGCCGCTTCAGTTACAATTAAGCGTAAAGGTGCAGCGTTTCTGCTCTTGTATCCTCGGCTGGCTGTGAACCCTGGAGGAGGTCCAGCCCGACTGCTGCAACCCGATCCGGACCGGCCGTCCGAGCCGAGCCGCGACATGTGAAGCTGAGTTTTCAGTGAGCGCAGATTGACTGACTCAAACTGTGACAATATCAATTATTTGTATCCTGGTTTGAGTTTTGTTTTTAGCTGGAATTTGAAAACTTTATTTACATGCTTTTCATGTTTAGTTTCCAAATAATTTGAAGTAATGTAATTTTCCTACAAGATTCCATTAAAACGTACTAAATGAAGTCGAGTTCTGGTTTAGTTGTGAGTCTGCAAACGGTTTCGTTGTGCACATCTACAGCTCCTGGACCGTCACTAAGCAGCTGTTCCTGTAAACCGACCCGCAGACGAGGGAAAGGATGAAAGGGGGGCTGCGGTAGGCGGTGCCCATCCGAGCAGCTCCAGCTCTGCATCATTCATGCTCATGCATCATTGATGGAGCTGCAGAGTCCGCGTGCATCCTCCTCCTCATCCATCATGCTGCCCTCCGCATCGTCTTCCAGGTGAATTCTTTCAGCTCCGGGTGAGATGAGCGGAACCGGCGGATCTGCTCCCCCCGTCGCCGTGCTCGGCTTGGACGTCGGCGGGTCGTGGCACCGCGGCGCCGTCCAGAAGAGCCGAGCGCTGGTGCAGACGTACCTGCTCACCGGCGCCGTGCAGCCGCCTCCGCCCAGGACCCCGCTGAGGCTCCCGTCTCTGGTGGCTGCAGCCAAAGGGCCCCGCAGGCGGAGCAGCATGGCTCGGCTCAGGTAAAAATAATCATCGAGGCTGGAAATCATTTTAACCAACTGGCCTACTTATAGAAGCCAATTCTTGCCTTTTTTAAATCATAAACATGAACAAAGTATCTCATAATTAGTATTAATGGCATAAAAATGCATTATTATGAAATTAAATATCTGTACAATGAGATAAATTCATTAGTATGAGTCAAAATTATCATATTTTTAATCTAATGGTGACTTTATTCCATAAAAACTCATGATAATGACTTTTTGGAGGAACCTTTTTCAGTATTTTTAATTTACATGTGGCAGGAATTTGCTTCTATAAACATCTAATTTCTTAGTTTACAGTTTTATGCAAACTATAAGTAAATTTCCTCACATATCAGATAAATACAGGAGGAAAATGCCATATTTTTATTTTAAAAATAGTCCAAATTTGAACACATCTTTACACAAAGATTGAAAATGATTTAATATCTGGTTCCCAACATGAGCAGAGGGTTTCCAAAGTTTGGACTGTACAGTTTTTAAGCTTTTTATCATTTGGATGTTTCGTTTTAGAGCCTGAAAACTTTTGGATACAAAAGTTATAAACTGGATTCATCATAATTGAGTAATATTTTAAAACAGGGCTGAAAGATATATCGTTATATATACGTTGCATATCTATATTGAGATATGAACATTCAAGATATTGGTCACAAAAAAGCAACAATATAAATAGTATAGATTTCCCTTGCGCTCGTCCTGCATGTACAGCTCTAGAAGTTTGTACTTTTCTGAAAAATACTTGGTTTTCACTAAACCAGTAGTCATATATCGTATTGGTATCAAGATATCTGCTTTTCTTTTATGTATTTGAATATTATACTGATTATTTTTTATTATTTAACTGAATTTCAGTCAAAAATCAGTTTTTGATTGAACAAAATAAGTAAAGTCTTATTTTATGACGAGGAGAATCTGGTGCAAGGAAACTAGACTTATTAATCTCCTACGTCTAACATCATCCCCTCCATCAGAAATCCCAAACAGACGAATATTTTCAGAATTTACCAGGATGACAGCGGAGGACTGTCTGAGGTAGTGATGCAAAATATTAATAACTTATCAATTAATGGTTAATAAGAAATTACTGAATTAAAATAAATTAATTGCTAGTAATCGTTTTGAGCCTGTAATTCCTCGCCAGCCCACATGAGGGTGCATGATGCCAGAAGTCTTTAATGCTATCCTCTAGATAGATAGATAGATAGATAGATACATTTTATTACAGACCCGTAGTCCAGATCACATAAAAAGACAATCCACAATATAAAAAAGCACAAAAAAAAAACCAAACAAAAAAAAAAAACACCAATAAAAACCTCTACTCTTTTAGGAGACAGTCATACCAGTCATAACGGTCAATCGTTTAATTTATTAAATTAAATTAAATTACTATTATTATTATTTTTATTATAAATAATAATTATAAATAATATCTTTGTTTGCATTATTCCATGTGTGAATGTGTTAACTTGCATTTTCATAGTAAGGAATCTGTTGATTCAGAGGGAAATTTAGCTTCTCAGAAAAACTGCCACTTATCAATCAATCGATTGATCGATAAGATGAAATAACTATTGATTAATTAATTACTTAATGAAGAGCATTCAACAAATTTTGCTGCTCATCATGGTTTATTGGTTTATTGGTCACCACCAACAAGTAAAAGGAAAAAATATTGGTCATAACCAAAGGTAGGGGCAAAACATTTACATTTTAAAAGAAATTTGAGAAAAAATAGGAAAAAATAAGATGTACATGTTTCATTTGACTGGAATAATTCAAAAACTGTTATCAGCTAATAAATAAATGAAAATAAACTGTAATAAAGACTACATACATAGTGTATGACATCCATACACCCATACCAATGCACAATTCCTACATTTGCCAACACACAAGTCACCTGCGTTAACATATCTGCATGAACCTGCCCAAACACAAACAATATAGCCATTCCAAAGGATAATAGTCATAATTACAATAAAAATGATAAAATAATCAATATATTTTAACACATCCGTCAGTTTTCCTGAATCTAATTTATATTTATCTATTATCATATCTTTATAACCTTCTTTAAATTTGTCAACATTCTGACTATGTTTTAATTCTTCTGGTAATGTATTTCCAGAACTTCACATCATTAACATTCATCCAACTTAAAAACTCCAGAATTCTGGTTCATAGTTTGAAGTTTGGAGAAGCTGAAAACTAAATGACTCCATCTTTCCATCTCAGGATCAGATGCCAAAACAAGCCTTACTGCCCAAAAACTGAGAAATAATGACGCATTATTTCTGTTAGTTTAGTCCTTACCACGTAAAATGTACATAAACAAAGAGGATTTTTATATTCTTTCATCAATTGCTGCTCTTTGCACAGGACGTCCAGCCCAGGATTCACATCATGCACCAGCATCTATGTTGGTGATTAAGCCCCTTTATGTCATCTCCACTCTCCCTCCTGTCACCACTTTTCTTTTCAGCAAAAGAAGCCATGAAAGCGCAGGTTGAACGCTTGACTGGAATTACACCGTGATTGTTCTCTTCCTGCCGTGGCCCAGTTTGAAAGCTCTATGTAGGCCACCGTTGCATGCACCCCCCACCCCCCCACCCGGCCAGGTACCGGCATGCTATAAATCTCAGGTGTGAAAACTGATCTGCGGCACCCCGTGGCGCCACGCTGGCTTTGCTCACAGGAGGGAGAAACCCGAGTGACGCTCAAATAAACCGCAAACAGGTGCCCAGCGGAGTATTCGGTGGCCACCTCTCAGCAGAGCAGGTTTTGAATAACTATCAAATTAATGATGAGGAAGTTCTGATGTGTGTCAGTCTGCCGGGTCACGCAGATCCGGACCGGAACGTCGCCACTGCAAGCTTTTACTGGGGTTGTGTTGGACGTCCTCAGTGCAGCACGTGAAGAATAGAATTTCTTTGTTATTTTTATTATTTATTTATTTTTATCATTTATGTTATTTGATTTTATTTATTTGTTATTTTTACTATTTGTTATTTGTTTTTGTTCATTTATTTATTTATTTGTAATATTTATGTTGTTTTTATTTTTTATTTTTTTATTATTTATTAGTTATATTTTTTATTTATGTTATTTGTTTTTGTTCATTTATTTATTTATTTACTTGTATTATTTATGTTATTTGTTTTTGTTCATTTATTTATTTATTTACTTGTATTATTTATGTTATGTTTTTATTTATTTATTTATTATTATTTATTTGTTATATTTATTATTTGTTATTGGTTTTTGTTCATTTATTTATTTGTTATTTTTATTATTTATTGTTGTTTTTATTTATGTTATTTGTTTATTTATTTATTTGTTATTTGTATTATTCATTTATTTGTTTCCTTTATTATGTATTTGTTATTTTTATTATTTATGTTATTTGTCTTTTTTTATTTATTTGTTATTTTTATTATTTATTCTTTATTAATTTATAAAAATTGCCATCTGCGAGTGTCTATTGAGACTTTATTATATTGATGTGACATGAATATCTGAAAATTAATCCGAAAATTAATCGAAATCTAATAAATTTTTGCTCTTGTGAATCCAATCGATTCAGGAAATTAGGAGTGATACCCAGCCTTAATTTATAGCCTTTATTGAAATGAAAGTAGAAACCTTCTGCCCCAGTCTAAAGATGCATTTGATTAATCGATTAAAGAGAAATGTAACCGATTCAAATCTTAACGATCAATCAATTAACTGTCGATTAATTATGCCCATCCTTAAGTCAGAGATAAACCTAAAACCTGCACCGTTGTGGACCAGACCTGGACTGTAAAGCAGGAGTATTACTGTCTTGCAGGTTGTTGTTGTTTCCCTGTTCCAGGCTCCACAATGACCCGCTAACTTCACCGTGTTGCAGCAAAAACCATTTATGGCTGAAAATATGGCTTCAAATAATTTATATAGTCTTGTATTGGAAAGCACTTTGGTATGTAAATAAAATTTAATTTATGTTTTCTGTTCCTCAGCCTCAGCGAACCGTCGCTCCTTGCTCCAGGTGAGAACTTCCTTTCTGAGGGATTCTCCGCTTGCCGTCGCACCAAACAGCCTCCTCCTCCCTCCTCATCCACCAAATCCTCCACCCCGCTCGCCGGACACACCTGCCACCTGTCTGAGCTCCACAAGCAGCAGCAGCGGAGCAGCAGGCCGGCCTACATCCACTTCTCCCAGGCCATCCAGCCCGGCCTCCGGCCTCCGCCCGCGAGGCGACACTCCCACAACCCGGAGATGCCGCGGCCCTCAGCGGCGCGCCGGCGGAGCTCGCTGTGTCAGGGGGAGCCGCTGTCGGTGGTGGGGAAGCCGTGCACGCTGGGCTGCAGCCAGCGCCCGCGTCCTGCAGGTCCAGCTCGCCCTCAGCTCCACGTCTTCCTGCCCAGCGAGGCGGAGGGAGAGGAGGCCGACAGCGAGTCCGTGGACGAAGGCTTCATGGACGAGCTGGACAGCAAGATGAGCTCGCTGAGGCTCAAGCTGGAAGCTCCACAGACGGATACAAACATAGATGTGCATAATAAAGGCTAGATGAGTCGCACGCGATGCTGGCCAATGGAGGCGGACGTCCGCACCGGGCGGCCATCTTACCACAGGCAGCTCCTTCATTTTTAACATTGATTTAATGGGATTAATGCAAAGCTTCACTACTTCCTGAACTTAATGCAGCTCCTTGGTTTCGTGTTTTTCATTACTAGACGAGCTGATTAGGGATGGAACATTCACTCAAGCCACGATCCGATTCTTGATTTTAAGTTCTCGATTTCGATTTTTTTACAATTTCTTTTCAACAAAGTTCATTTTATTTATTTTATGGCCAAATGAATTGTCTTTTTCTTATATTTGCCTTTTTCTCCCTTGTTTAAAACTGAGACTTTCTATTGCCTGTTGTACTAACAAAACGTAACAATGAACAAATAATTGTTATAGATATGAAAATGATCACAAATCTTTTTAGTTTTATTTTTTTTTGAACGTCATCTGCATTGATTGCATTGATGCATTGCATCCAAATTGATTTTCCTTTTTTCTACATCGATTTCCATTTTAACCAGTTTGAACCGATTTTAAATTGATTTTTGAAGTATAGTTACATCCCTAAAATTCGATTAATCCAGGTGTTTCTGGCCTTTGTCGGACAATTCTGGATTAGCCTAATCAGCCAAGAAACAAAGGAGCTGCTTTTTTTTTTTTTAAGTTTATTCAACATTTAACCATTTTACCACATTACATATAACAGACACTTGAACAAATATGTTATTATAAAATATCCTTGTAATGTTAGATCATAATTAATTTTCTGTTTATATTGCATCATATGTAGGATGTATCCAATGTCATATCCCTCACAAATGACATGTTCAAAGTATATAATAAAAGGGAAAGAAAAATCTAAATAAACTTATAAAAGGAAAAAGACAAAACAAAAAATATTCAAATCAACACAGAAATGACTAAATTTAGGTTTGGAAGCTGTTACTCTGCACTTATGTATATATCTTTTCCAAAGTAGGCATAAAATCTTAACAGCGCTGTTTAAAGGGGCCAGTCTAGTATTGCATATCAGGAATAATACCATTTATTCTAATGTATATTAAGTAATTAAAGGAAGTAAATAATAGGATTGCATGATCAGACCAAAATGTTACTGTGAACAGGAACCTAAAAAACAAATAAACGACCAATTCTAACTCCAAACCACAAAGGAGCTGCTTCACTTCAGGAAGTAGTGGAGGTGTGCAAAGAGGCCGTTGGATATGTAGTTTTTAAATAACCATAACTTGCTAAATTTTATACCGATTTTCAAACAGATGCATTTGTTATAAATGTCAGACATGTGGGTCGCACCCTGCATACTTATGAATAATTATAACCATGATTTTTTGTGAGAAAATAAACTGACAGGGGCAATTTATATACATGGAGACAAGCATTTATGTTAAATCAATGTTTTTATTGTTTTTAATAAAACTGACTTGAACATTAGTTACTGTAGACAAAATGATCAAAAATCCATGAAAACCTTACTGTTTATTTTGTTATATTTTGTTTTTTTATTCTACTTAGTTTAGAATAAATAAAAAAATGCCAAGTACCAAAATAATGTTTTATGGCCAGTAGATGGCGCTGTGGTAATGTGTTCTGAACATTTTAAAAGATCAATTCTTATCACAAAATATTTTTTTTTGATCAATTTGTCTCCCAAAACACTCAATTTGGCCATTACTACCTATAATAATTTATTTTTATTGAAGTATTGATAAGAATATCACTTTTCCTCCGATTCAAGCTTGCCTGTGGTAAGATGCTGTCTGAAACTCTGCCATGAAGCATTGAGCCTTTATTATGTGCATCTATGGTTGCAAACCAGTCCTAGATAAAAACACGGACCAGACTCTAGTTTTTTAGCTGAAACATGTTCAGATGAGTGAGAATCTTACAGAGCAGTGATTTAGGCTCTCTTCAGATCACATTTGAGGGACTTGATCATAAACCCAACTGGAACGGGACCAGTCATGCTTCATTGCCTGAAACCAGAACTCAGCCTGTGGATGAACTGCTGTCAACTTTTCTGACAAGTTTATGATATTTTTTTAATTAAATGCACTGTTAAATATCCCTGTGATTAAATCAGTATCTCATCTGTATTGAGTCTCTTTAAATTAAAAGGAAAACTGTAACTTTTGACCCAAACATCAGCCTAATGTGAGACATTATGATTTCTGGGGTCAATATTCAGCGTTTGATCAGAGTTAGCGCTCCGGAGCGGCTGACAGAAACCAGACATTGTAATTTAGCTGATAGACAATTTTTGTTGGATTCAACATAGAAGAACATAGAAAATTTTCCAAATCTTTCCAAAGAAGTGATACAAATTTAACACTTTAAAAATAAATGGATGATATTTTCTCTAATTGTTTTTTATAAAAGGTATCGTCGAGTCAGAAAACTTGGATATAGATGCATTAGGATAGATGTTATGTAAAAGCTTGAGATGTATTTTCTTATTTTGTTAGAAATTAAAAATCTAAATGTGAGAAGTCAAGCTCTGCTCCACTTTATATCATTGAGGAGGGAATTCCAATATTTTCCTTTTGCTATAAAAGCATCTTCTAATATGTTTATTGGTGCATTTGTAACTATTAAATTAGACTCCATCTAAGTAAAGTATCTGGATGGTATCTCTTTCATTAGTTCTTTCAAACCAAGGGGGGTGGGGCTAACTATAAATCTATATTCACTGGATTTGACTGGAAATCCATATTTTTGTAGAAACAGCTCCAAAGACATTAAATGACCTTTCTTGGTACAAAGATCCTGTAAAATTATCAAGTTTTTGTCCACCAAATTTTGACGATAGAGGGACTTATTTATTTTAGTAACATATTCATTATTCCAAATGATTGTTTTGTGTGGAGAGAAATGATGTGAATAACATATTTTCCATGCTAATAAAGCCTGTTGATAGAGTTTTGAAAGACTAAGGGTAAGTTTGGCGACATTGTAATTACATGTTAACAAAAAAAGGAAGATCTCCTACTTATTTAAAAATATTATGAGGGATAAAATGCCATAATCTCAAACACTCGTTCACCCATTTCAGTTTAAATGTATAATCTGAGTCCTTAGAGTGCAAAAGTTAAAAAACTTCCTCCCTGGTTCAGGACAAGATTTCCTTCCTTAGGTGATTATCTTTGCAAGGTATTAGATAATTTTATATTGAGAGCATATCTGTAAAGATTTCAGGGCTTTTTGATTCTTAGAGAAACGGATACAGTCTATATAATACTTGAACTCCATCATGAAGGTTAAAAACGCAGGTTTTCTTTTAAGAAACTTATATTTATGGATTTGAAATTTACCTAGCAAAATTAAAAGGTTAATTAAGAAATCCATAGAAGAGCAGTTTATATAATTAGTCTGGTGGAGGCCAAATGATATATGTTTCCAGTATAGTTTGACACATTTAACATCTAATAAACAAAATGATGAAGAAAAACAATCAGGAAACAAACAGCCGGGGTTATTTATTAATTTTTGTTTTTAAATAAGGATTAAGAAGATTTACAACTTGTGAAGGACACAAAATCATTAAAATGAGTTCAGAACAAGAGCGACTACGGCTGTAAAATCGCCGGAAGTCATTTACTTTCAATGGAAAAAAAAAAGCGACGAGATACAAAAGTTGAGCGACTAAAAAGTTGAAAATAGTTTAACCTTATGCAAATTAGCTACGACGCGATTTGGCTCTAAAACAACTGACAACCAATCGGAATGTAGACGGTGTTCACTTTCGGAGTCCCCGGAAACTACCTCTGAACTTTGGTACCGAGTCATGACAGAAATATTGATTACTGCTGTTGCTTGCCACCCAGCGTTGTAAGAACTGACACTTTATCCATTTTGTGTTTTCTGATGAACCACACATTAGGCTACAACTTGTCAAAGCACTAAACAGCAAACGCGGAAAGCGTCACTGCAGAAGCTCAGTTGCATACGGACCTTTTTAATGGATGCAACGCTAATCGAGACGCCGATTTGAGCGTAAACATTGAAGAGTTTTTCTGTATGTAGCAGCTATATTTTATGACCAACAACGCGTTTTTATAGTCGCTCTTGATCAGAATCACAGTGTTACAGATGGATTTTATATTAGCACACAAATATTTTTTGAAAGACGAAATATGTGTCTTTTGAGAGGTCATAATGATCAGATGATTGAAAACGTGGCTTTTCTTGTTTTAAACTCGAATGACAACGTCAGATATATAATACAGAGCGGGGAAAACTGTATGTATTTCAATATAGCCTCTAAATTTCTTGATTTGTGTACAGTATTAAACGACACCTCTTTGATGTCATTGTTTTAAAGGTATTTGTGTAAAAACTTCAAAACTTTAACCTTCGGGATAAAATCTTTTCTGACAGAAGCATTACGAAAAACATAATTTTGTTATCTGCAGTTTGTTATGTTTCTTTTATCGATTGAATAAAAACATTTTTTTAAACCATTTTTATAGGGCGAACATATAGAGCCTTCGGAACAAGATATTTTTCTTCTGCAGCGATAAAATGTAAATCACAAACAAATTAAAACCGATACGAGTATACTTGTTCGAACTAATTCTTCAAAAATTTCATAAATAATTCTTCAATCTCATACATCTTCCTTAGTCAACAGTTTTTAACTCTGCAAAGAAAACTCGTTTTTATAAATGATTTTTCCAGTTTTTTCACATCATATCCACAAATAGTTTATATAACTTATTTCATGTTGGTCAAATTCCCGGAAGTTTGGTGAGGAGGCGTAGCAAGAAATTTCTGAATTGTGGAGGTGCACATCTACTGTAATACCAAAAGGGAACTACAGCAACGGATAAAAGAGATTTAAAACTACGTAAACCCATCCTTTATGACTATGGAGACACTTCCCTTCCAGCCGTACATGTTTGAGCCAGAGATGGATCCAGAAAATGAAGATGAGCGAAAACATGAACCTCCAAAACAGCAGCAGGACGTCCCTGTTGGGTAAATACAGGCTGCTTTCTATTTACAGCTGTGCTGCAAATAATTATGTTTGCTCGCTGTATATTTATCTAGGTGTTTATAGTTCTAGTTGCAAAAGTGAGAAGAGTGGTAAAATCCCAGTGGAAGCAGAAAACATCTGCCAGCGTCCAGAAAAGGAAAAGGTAATGATGAGTCCACACTTTCCCATCATTAGCTGAGGCTAAATGACTAATCTCATATTGTAGATACAGCAGATGTTTTTACATTATTAGCTGCCTTTTCTGTGTTTACTGTGTAATAGAAATCAGAAACTTCCAAGATCCCGCCTCCTTGGAGCCTGGCAGCGCTT
>JBBBVT010000018.1:23613767-23624495 GCA_037177035.1 Craterocephalus eyresii | reverse complement strand
TAATATACGATGATTATGATGGTTTGAATGATCATTTGAGAAATAAAAATGTAGTGTTTGGATAAAAAAAAAGAAAAGAAAACCAGTTAAGTTTCCAGAAAAGTCCTAACCGGCTTCCGTTTGCCGACAGGAGGACTTGCGGATCGGCTCGGTCTTCTCCGTGACTCCAGGCGGTGAGATGCCGGCGCAGCAGAGCGCCAGCTCTCCGTCGCTGCACATGTCCTGCTCCCACTGCAAGAAGAGCCTGCTGAAAGGCCAGACGGCGTTCCAGAGGAAAGGCTCGCCGGCGCTATTCTGCTCCACTGCCTGCCTCACCACCTCCCTCCCCGCAACCAAAGTAGGAGCCAAGTCCTGCCACAACTGCCAGAAGTGAGTCCAGCCGAGTTCTCAGATCGACGTCTCTGACCGAGTTTTATAGCGTCGGAGCTGACGGCTTTTTTCTTTTTCCATCAGGGTGATCGTCCGGCCACAGGACATGATTCTGGCCCCGGACGATAAAGGAGTCATGAAGGAGTTCTGCAGCCAGAACTGCCTGACGACCTTCAACTACAAGAAGAACGGCTCTGGCATGAAGATGTCCATAGTTACCATGAAACCTCAGGCGCAGTCGATCTGCAGCATGTGCTCAAAAAACGCCGTTGTGAGTAGAATGAACCCTTAAACTACAGTGGACACCTATTTGACAGCTGTTTTCTAGTATATTCATGGGTGGGGATGGAAAATTTGTAATTTTGCCACTTCAGGGGACATCACTGAGTCATGCAATACACTGTCACTTACTCTAGAATGAATATTTATATATGTACAGTCATACATTTTAATAATCAAACTTTATTTCGTGATAAACAGGAAAATAAAAATGATACAGCCATATTTTTATAGAATATCCATACAATACAAATATAAAAGCTTATCTAATATTTTCTGAAAAAACTATCAAAATGCATTAAAAAATGAAAAAGTAAAATATGATCAAGAAATAAAAAAACATCACTGTACGTGTCTCTGGAAGTAAGTTACTGTATGCAAAAAACATGTGGCGCTGTTTCTTAATAATTCATGCATGAAAAGGTTAACGATTCCGCTTCCATTATCGATATCACTTAGTGATTCGGTTCTTGAACGAATCTCAAATCGATTCTCATGTAGTTAATGAATTCAGAGCAAGCGGCTTTGGTTCCTGTCGGGACTTAAATCCAGAGTCTGCACCAACATGCCAGTATCTCCGTCACATTTCATCTTCATGGCTGATTTATGGCAATAATATAACAGCTGCGGCCGAGAGGTATTAAGTAGTCCGCTTTGTCTCTTCTTGTGTAAAACTTACAATTTTAATGGTAAAAACCAATAATAGCGAATTAACCCTTCGTCTTCCTGCTCTACCATTTGGTAAAGCAAATCTTTCATCGATTATCGTGAATATTTATAAAGAATTTACTAAATAAACCTGCCTGGATCATCTCTACCAAGCGGTTTGGGTATGTTATACCTAAATAAAGTGTTGGTTTTCCAATTCCTGTTTCAAATTTTGACCATTTCACTGTCATTACTTTATCATTAACTTTAAGTTGAACTATTTGTTAAACATTTAATTGTAAAGTGCAAAGAAAAATGGCACTCTTGCTTTTTTCTTAGTGTGAAAGTTAATTGATTTGATATTTATTTCCTTGGTGAGGGAGAAGGATAACGTTGCCCAGGTCTCCATCATGAGAATTTAATGAACTTTACAGACTCACCTCCATGTCAGATGGTTCAGCGCGTCGAGTATTGTCGCTTACGTAAACAAATTGTTTTACGCATTACGTAAACAAAATGTTTCAGCATGTTGGAAGTTTTCCCCCCTTTGAGTTGATCACAGCAACTCACCCTGTTATTGTCCATTTTGGTGAAATATAGCCGTGTTTTAGACTACAGAAGCAAACAATCAATTAGCAATTAGTTGTTGATAAGAAATTACTCGATTAAAATAAATTAATCACAATCGTTTTGAGCCTGTAATTCCTCGCTTGATTCCAGAAGTCCTTGACGAGAACATGAGAAGCTGTCCTCTGACTATAGACACAATTTAATCTATCATAGTAAATTACATTAATAATAATAAAAATAATAATTATAATAATAAATAATAGTAATATCTCTGTTTGGATTGTTTCATGTGTGAATGTGTTGTTCCCTGCTCTTCAAAATAAATCTTTTATTAAGGAGTACGATTTGTATTTTCCCATAAGATGGCGTTTTCATAGAAAGGAACCTATTTATTCAGAGGGAAATTCAGCTTCTTGAATTTGCCGCTTTTCAATTAATCGATCGATAAGATGACACAACTCTTAATTAATTAATTACTTGATAATTTGGATCCCTATTATAGACTGTTTCACCCTCGATGTTGGCAGTGTCTTAGACCAAAATATGGATCCACGGGATTCGACAGGTTCCCATCCCTAATCGTGAGAGCAGCAGAGCCAATTTCCACTCTCAGCTACACGTTTAACGCAGCTCTTCTCCCCGCAGAGCAAACACGAGGTGATCCTGAACCGCTCCGTCCACAAAATGTGCAGCGACAGCTGCTTCAACCGGTTCCGCACCACCAACAACCTGACGATGGCCGGCTGCGCCAACTGCGGCGTGATCGGCAACAGCAAGCAGCTCCTGCTGAAGATGGATGAGGGCAGCAAAACTCTGTGCAACATGGAGTGTTTGGCCAAGTTCAAAGAGGTTTGCATGCGCTCATTTATTTATTTCTCATTTGTCTTTTTAAATGTGTGATCTTTAAAAATTACAAATCTTTTTGGTTCTTTGCACGATTTAAGTGTTGATTTAAAAAAGTGAGCTCCTGAAATGTGAGGGAAGATGAGAGAAATTATCCTGATCAAGATTAAAACATTTAAAAACATGATTTTCTTTTTTCAGAAATGCCTCAAATCAGGAAATGAGAGAGCAGCAGTCCTGATGAGACTCCAGGATGATTTAAATATACAACAAGTCCATTTTAGGGTGGCTCGTAATATTTAAATTTAATTTCTAGGCTTAATTTCTATACGCTTTCCTCACAATTTTGGTGCCAATTTGATTTAAATTGGGATTCTTTGATATTGCCAATTTTATTTTTGGGATTTATAGTTTGCTTTTTAACCCAGAACATGTGAAAAATTTAATAATTCTAAAAAGTCTTTTTTTTTTTTTTTTTTTTTAAATCCAGCAAGAATATGTTTAAACCAGCTGAAAATGAAGCATTTAAAAAATGCAGCAGCCAGACCATCATTAAGCTGCTATAATGCCCGATAACACAAGTAAAAAACAAAAGAATTAGGGGGATTTTTAAAATTTTTTAACAATAAAATGTATGTAAAAATTGTGAAATGAAAAATCTAATTTTTTTCCTTCTCCCCTATTGATTTCTGTTTAATTTGGAGTAAATACGAGTTAATGCACATGTTATGTTATTTGTTATAATTTGGCAATTTTCCATCCGTTATTCCCTATAGATGTTAAAAGAAAAAAATTATACAGGGAGTAAAATAATATCTGTTGTAATGATAACATTGCGCTTACTGAAAATGTTTTATTAAGTTTGATGAGAGATGGACCAGTTTCTGTTCTTATTTTCTCTGTTATCATATATCCTGTAAACTGATTACACCAATGATTCCTACATTTTTCTTAACCAGATCATTTTTTCCTGACCTTCTTTTTTCTTCGTTCTTCTCCGTCACAGAAAACAAAGATAAGTCATCCGTGCACGATGTGTCGCACAGTTCGACTGCTGGCGCAGACAGTGGACAACAAAAACAGCGACGACACGGTGAACCTGTTCTGTAGCAGCAGCTGCGTGATGGCGTTCAAGGTCCAGACCGTCAGCTCCTCAGGTAACCGGACGGGACTGTCCTTCGTCCTGCTGAACGTCTCGCTTTTTATCACGCAGGATGCTTTTCTCCTCCTCAGGTGCTCGGTTAAACTGCGATAGCTGCGGTAAAACCACGGTGCCGTCTTACCACCTGGCCATGTCCGACACCTCCATCAGGAACTTCTGCAGTCTGCCATGTGTCATGAATTTCCAGGTAACCACTTAGAAGATACCTGTGTGTAGGGAGGGCGTTCAATTAAAATGCCTTAATTATCAGGAGAATTGACGATTGATTAGCAATTAATTATTAATATTTATTACAAGATGAATGACTCTTGGTAAAACTATATATGCGCTTACATACAACTTCAGCACTAGTCTATAGATTAATTTGATTAATTGATTAAAAGATAAATAATTAAAATCTTAGCGATTGATTAATTGTCAATTAAAAAAATAATAAAATAATAATAATAATAGATTTTATTTATATCACACTTTAAATTGCTAGGGAATCTCAAAGTGCTACAGAGCCGTGGTAAAACAACAAATAAAATCGATAAAATAAAAGTTAACATTCAACAAATAATCAAGTTTTGCTAAAAATATTTCCGAAGCTTAAAAAAGAAAAGATTGCCCATGGCTGCAAAATAATCTGTCATAACTGGAATATTTTCTCTCCTCTGGCATCGTTCTCGGGTCCTGATTGTGTTTTTGTGTCGTTTCTATTGAAGGACAAGTTTAAGAAGAACCAGGCGTCTGTGAATGTTTTCACCAAGCTGCCGGTGGGATCTTCCCAGATCCAGGCCACCACGCTAGCCCAACTTCAGCAACAAGAGGTCAAAGAGCCTCCCAAACTGAGCTGCTTCCAGTGCGCCCAGAACATCGCGTCCAAGCCGGAGCTCATCCAGATCAAGGTAACGGAGCGTGGGAACCACTTCCTCACTTTTTCCATTGGACAATATATCGTGATTTTTAGATATATCAGACTTTGTCACACAAGATATAGAATAAGAGAATATAGTTTATATTGAGTTAGCTTGAGGTTTTTTTTAGCATTTTAGACAACTCTATCTTTGTTATGGTGTTTTTAAAGTATTTTTATTTATTTAAATACACGTATGTTTTAAATTTAGTCCAATATTTTTACCCACATAGAAGTGCAATTAGCAGTACCGTCTCTTTGTTGACCAAAAAAATGTTTATCGAGATATTTATTGTTTATCGTGATTTAGGTAAAACTTATCCAGATATAAAAATTGTTTCGTATCACCCAGCCCTATTTTTAAATCACATAAAGTGCATTGAAATGTATTAATAGAAAGTGAGAAGTCTGTTTCAGAGTTATTGAGCTGCTGTAAGTCATTGAGCTCCATCATGTGTGTGTTATACCAAACGTGTTTCTTATCCTATTACTGGTTTACTGCAAATACCAGTAAAAAACACTGAAATTGAAAAGATTCAGGCTGTCTATGTACACTGAAATGTAGTCTGCACTGCGAAATTGCTGATATTGTTTGAGAAGTAATCATGATTTTATGATTTTCACTATTATTATGTTTTAATTTCACAATGCTGGAAATGTATAAAATAACATGAAAACTCATTTTCTGTTAAGTTTTATTTGTGCGTCGATGTCAAGAAAACAGAATATGTCAACAAATTAAACGAAATTACCATTGAAATTCCCATTGGAAATGAGTAAAAATCTCCTCTGCTCTGGTAACAATAATAAAACAAAAAGCTACAGTATTATATGATGAATATGAAAAGATGAAAATAAATTTGAGCTTTAGGATTTCAGTGATAACAATCAGGCTATATTTACATTATTAAATGACGATATTTAGGAAACGTAGCGATTATTAAATGTAGCTTCTACTACTGCGATTAATTGTGAAAATAAACAATCGTGGAATCCCTAGTGCACACTTTCGTGGAAAAGTTTTGACCCAAATGACGTTTACTGGTAGTGAGAAACTGGCATTTTTCTGCGACTCTCCACACATATCTGCCAAATAAACATCTGCAAACTATAACATCATGTGTTACAGTGTACAAGCTATTTACTTCTGCAAAACCGGCTAAAACTGGTAATATTTAACTTCTCAAATTTGCAACATTGGTATAATGCTCTTTTACATTTGGCGTTTTTAGGGCAGCATCCGGGTACTTTCAGTTTTTGCTTAAATCTTGCTTAAATTAAATGTACTATGCATTTAAATGTAGTGCACACAAGTGCGTTAGTGTGCGGATTGAGACAGCTTTAGACCATAATCAAGTAAAATCATCTGTCCATGCAGTGAGATTATTGCACCTGGTAAGATTTTCTACAATGAGAAAGATATTTTTTTCACTTTTTTGGGGTTTAAATAATTTTGCAGACATGATTAATATGTAAAGGCAGTTATTACGCGCACGTCATGGGGATGACAAAGTTCTATTCTATAATAAGACAAGTTGTAAACACCCTATTTAAATAAAAAACCCTTCAAACAAGTTTGTTACAAAAAAATATCTTAAAACATAAATTTTTTCTTGATTTGAGAATTATTAAAATATTTTTTTAAACCTCTGTTTTCAGGACAAGTTGGTTTTCCTGTGCAGCAGCGACTGCTCAAACGAGTACAAAAAGGCCCACTCTGTGACCAGCCTGTGTGAGTACTGTAAGATCGAGAAAATCACCCGAGAGGTGAAGAGGATCAACAACAAAGACTGCTACTTCTGCAGCGACGGTGAGGAGGCGTGAAGCTGGGTTTCTGCCGTTTTTAAAGCGCGTTCGGAGGTAAAAATCCTCTTCTCTCCGTCTCCAGGCTGCAAACTCCTCTTCAGGCACGAGCTGAGTAAGAACTGGGGGAAACACTGTCACTCCTGCGTTTACTGCCACTCCGTGTCCAGGAAACTGGTGACGGCTCAGTACGGAGGCTCCATCGAGGAGTTCTGCTCCGAGGAGTGCCGGTCCAAATACACCATGCTGTTCTGCCACGTAAGCAAGCCGTCCGGACCGAGCGCTGCAGAGAGAGCGTTTGCGTTTCCTTGTATTTCACCTCTTCGCTGTCGGTTTTTCCTGCAGGTTGCAAAGTGCGACACCTGCGGGCGGAAAGGGAAACTGAAGCAGAGCCTGCCCATGCTCGGGGAGGTCAAACACTTCTGCGGCCTCAGCTGCCTGCTGAAGTTCTGCAGCGACAAGGCGGCGACTCAGGGCGAAGTCCTGAAAGGTGAGACTGGTTTTTATGTTCGTAGAGACCGTCTGCAGCTCAAACACTTCCCTACAGGATTAATCTCGTCTGGGACGATATTCTTTTCTCCAGATTCAATCCTTTTACGATATTTTGGCTTTTGAATTTGGTTTAAACACTTTTTGTTATACTGGGTGAGTTGTTAGTACATCATGTATTTATTTAAACAAATAAAATAAATCAGACCTCTGCAAAAGCCCTTACTAGTCCCTGACATTCGGTCCGAATGGCGGGAGGGGGCGGGGCTCAATGGAAGCGGTGCGCCTGTCACTGCCTGATCTGTATTTTCTGCACAATCTGTGGCCGCGTGGATTGCACATGTGCAACACGTTCTCCGTCGTGGATGCTGAAATATGACGAGGGCTGGGTATCACTCATAATTTCCTGAATCAATTCACAAGAGCAAAAATTGATTCAATTTCGATTCAGTATCGATTCATTTTCAGATATTAATGTTACATCGATATTATTTGAATATTAGACATTCGCAGATGGCAATTTTAATGAAACGCTGAAGCAGCCTTTGAACAGTGTGTACTTTATATTCATTTAATATTCATGTTTCATTAACAAATGTCCAGCACTGGCATGTCACAAACATAACTGTAACATTATTTGTAAAAATAGCCAGTCTTAAATGAATACAGTGTTAACAGAAACACTATAGTAAAAAAGAATGACCAAATAAAAACTAAACTTTCTTTCTTTAAAAAAAATAAAAAAATCGATTTTTGCCGTTTTATGAATTGGTTATTGATTTTTTATTCTTAAATCGATTAATCGATTTTTTAAAACCCAGCCCTAGCCACAACTAGCCCAAACTGTTAGGTGAACACATTTGCTTCTTCCTGAAATGATCAGTACTCAGGCTTTTAAAAAGTGTAACTGTGTCGACACATTTCCCATTTTTTACAGCTCCATCTGCAGGCCGCCTGCGGGTGGTGCATTGATTTGGAAGCATGACACGACTTCAAGATCTCATTCCGGTTGCGGGGTTCCTTGTTTCAGCTCATTTATCTGTTTAATAAAGGAAATTTTCTGATATGTTCAGTTTATTGGGTTTTTCCATCAATGTTCAGCGTCAGAGGAGAAGAAAACGAGCCGATGCAACCGGGACAATGAAAATAAGTAACAGTAAGAAATGTTTACCAAACACATCTGTATAGTAGGTGTTGCTGTGGACGTGATGGCTGATGTGTTGCACATGTGCAGAAACGGATCGAGCAGAAACAAGAAGATGGAACGGGGTGAAGCTTATAGGAAGTTCCACTTTTAAACTTTGCCAGCTCCAACATTACATATTCTAGCTTTAAGTTGTGACTCCTCGGTATCACTGATTCTCAGCTTTGCTTTAACACCAGATAATGCTGATGATGAATGTTGGCCTTAAACGGGAATAATGATGGGATGTAAACGCATCAATCATTGTTTTATAATCACATGGAACACATGGAAGCTGTTTAATGGCGGCACGGATCTGTTTCAGTCCTAACTTAAAGGAAAAATAAGACATTTCATAAAATCCATGAGTTTTTCTTTTAGTAAGAAGTCTGTTTTTAACCTGGGTGTCCCTCAGTCTGTGTAGATCATGAAGGAAGTATTTTTGTAGCCATAAAGATGAGAATTAGAACAATAAATGACTGCGTGTCTTTGTGTTCTGCTTTCAGGTGGTTCAGTCGAGGCTACGCCCGTCATCGCCAACGTCATGTCGCTTGCAAGTGGAAAACCCGCCGCTGCTGACAGATCTACCCAAAGTAAAAAACTTCCCACACCAGAGCCGAGAGAAAGATGTGCAGCATGTTTATCTGGTTAAAGTTTCACCTTTGCTTGTCGTCTCTGCAGGTTCAACGCCTGACTCGCAGAAAAAGACCTCCGGACATGTAAGTTAGCGTTACGATGTGTTTTACATGCTTGGTTTTACTGGTTGATGGTCAGGAGAATGCAGATCCTCCACACCCAAACTGCAAATTAGGATTTTCTAAAGTGTTCAGCTGATTTCTCACACAGGATTGATAAAGTAGAAAGGATTATTCATGCACGGTGTTTGCTGGATTTTCAGATCAGCACCCAGACTGAAACGACAAAGTCTCATCCTCCTCTTCTTCCTCCTCCTCCATCAACGGGCCAAAAAATCCTGAAGAACAAGGCTCTGCTCTGCAGGCCGCTGGTGCAGAACAAAGGAGTCTCCTGCAAGACGCAGACGGCCGACGTCGAGTCGCAGACGGGTAAAACAAACCAAAAATATTAAATTCTTCATCAGTCTGAACAGATGAAAATGGAGAATAAATGTCGCAATTTAAACTGTGTGCACCTGAGACCAAGAAATATCTGAGGGCTCCTTTTAAGACTGTTTTATGAGAGGGAATCTTTGGACTGACCAGCATGCAATTGTTTAATAATGAATCTAAGGCTCAAAAGAAGCAACTTGCCTTAGAGTTTACGGTTTCTTAGATATTAGGGATGGGAACGACATGGAATTTGGACCATTGTCTGTCGAGGTCAGCGTCAATGCCCCGGGTGGAAAATATTCTACTCACTTTGGTCTCAAAACACAGCTGTAATGTCCAATATTAACAATTAAAATAATGCAAATTAAAACGAGAGAGGGAAATTTCAAATGTTTATTCATTACCCTTGTAAACAAATTGCAGATGTGACTGTCTACTCTGCGAAATAGTCCTCTCCGAAGAATGAAACCATTGCATCCACCTGTTTCGCACTTTTTGCGGGAAAATTGTTTTAATAAAACTATTTTATTTCCCTGACATGTCGACACTCTTTATTTTTTTGTCGAGTGGAGCATGTGTCGAATGCCATCCCTATTAGATATGTAGGTGTCTGACTAAATCCTTACTCGAAGAACTGCATTAACTAACAAATAAATCTTTTTTTCTTCTCTCCAGATGATGTTTTACCAAAAGTGATAGTCCTACCAGTTCCTGTCCCGGTTTACCTCCCGGTACCCATGAACATGTACAGCCAGTATACACCCAAACCTGTGGGTCTGCCGTTTCCTGTACGTATAAAACCCCCACAAATACACTTGTCTATGCTTGAATATTTAAAGTTTTCACCCTTGTTGATGTTTTTTTTTATATCAGTTTAGAGCTTTAAATCAGTACGATTATCCTCCTGTCTGGCTTTCATAAAACTGAAATTGACTAGATGAAACGTTTCTACTTTTCTCCGTCAGCTTCCCGTGCCGATGTTCCTGCCCGTGACCATGGACAGCGCCGAGCGCATCGTGGAAACCATCCAGGAGATCAAGCAGAAGATCCCGTCGGACCCGTTCGAGGCGGAGCTCATCCTCATGGCGGAGATGGTGGCGGAGCAGGACGAGACGAGCAACAAGCAGGAGCCTCGCAAAGAGAAAGCGCTGGATAAAGAGCCGGAGAAGCCGGAGTTACCAGCTGCAGCAGATGGTGAGTTGTTTTTTTTCTTCTCATTATTATTGGGATAAAAATGTACAAAATTATAAAGGAAAAGTATGTGTGAAATCCCTTTTTTACATGTTGGAAATAGTTTCTGTTCTGAAAAAAATATCAAAGTCAGCTGCATAAAACATAATAAGAAGAACTTAGAATGAAAAATAAACACGTATGTGTGTGTGTATATATATATATATATAATATATATACACACAGC
>JBBBVT010000018.1:23574085-23587468 GCA_037177035.1 Craterocephalus eyresii | reverse complement strand
CTTCAGATTTCTTTCTGGCACATAGAGAAATGGAGTAAATTAGCATGTTTAGTTACTAAAAGAGGATTGAATCTGAATTATGATCGGTTTGAATTGATACAGAATCAAATTGTCACCCCAAGAATCGGAAGCAAATCGAATTGTAAGTTGCATGAAGATTCACATCCCCATGAAAAATAACTTAAATTTATTTACACGTGATAAAAAAAACCGGTGGAAAGTGAAACCAGACAATTGTTTCTTCTGTGTGCATTTCTCATAGTTTTCCTCTGTGTGTCTTTCTGTTTGAAAAAAAGCTAAATGTTTTACTGATGAATTAAATCAGACCGGTTTGGCTGGCGCTGCTGTTACAGGTTTTATTTGTCTTGCAGTATCGATGCCTCTAAAGAGAACGGGAGTCTGGGGAGACTCGTGAACGACGATCACGTGAATCCCAACTGCGAATTGAAGAAGATGTTTTACGAAGGGAAACCACACTTATGCCTCTTTGCACTGAGGAAAATATTGCCGGGAGAGGAAATAACCTTTGACTACGGAGACTCGTCCCACCCGTGGCGATCTGAGGTCAGTTTATCTCCCATCGTGTCTCATCCATTTGCAATCCCAGCAGCTTGCAGATGTTGTGTCTGTGGAGGTGTTGAGGTCCTTCTGCCTGCAGCATCGGTCTCTGCAGGACTCTGAAGGTCCCACAGCATTTAAATCAGGCTGAGGTCTGGACTCTAACTGGACCATGTCCACACCTGATTCTGTTGTAGATCTGCAGCTGTGTTTGTTCCTTTCTGTCGTACCACAGACAGATGCTGCTGGACGGGAGAGGCGGACCCTGGTCCTCCAGGGCTGCATTTCTGCAAGTTTTCCATGCATCTTTGCCCCGAAACAGCTGATTCACATCAAATGGATCCATTAGCCTGTCAAGTTCTGCTCAGCAGCTCATTCATTTGAATCGGGTGTGTTGGAGCAGGGATGCATGGAAAACTTGCAGGATGAGGGGTTGTTGGTGTGGGTGTGTTTGCAAGAGTCTGGTGTTATGATGTGTAGAACGATACAATATTTCTGTATTTCCACAGGAGCCCAAACAGGTGAACATGTCGGAAGCAGACGTCGGTGCTGCTGCATCTTCCTCTGTAAATGACGGAGTAAGTGTCACTGTTTCTTTTTATTTAGAAAACAACACAACTTTTTTACAAAAGTTTTATTCTAGAAAACAAACAAATATGTCCTTTCTGCTGCTCAGACACATGGGATTCTGTCTTATTTGATTTCCATCCATCTTCAATCCTTAGTCAAGTTAGCACCCCTCCCTCCCAATAAGACCCAATACACCCTACAGGGTGAAATAGTCAATTTGATCGTGGTTTCTAGGCGAGTTTGATAATAAAAATTAATAATTAAACTGAGTAAAGTCAGCAAAGCCTTTTAAAGCAGACCTGTGCAAAGTCCACCCTCCAGTTCTTTCCCTTTTAAATTAGTTTAGTGAACAATTCTCAAGCTTTCAAATGATCCTTTGGACAATTTTTGCCTTATTTTCAGGTTTTATTTATTTTGTAAGTCAAGCGACACATTACAGTTTTTAGATTTTTAGGTTCTTTGTTAGTAGCAGCCGGTCACAGAGTGACGTCATTTGTTGCAGAAATCTTTGGATTTTCTGGCTCAAGACTTTGGCACATCACAGAAGCAGCTTGACATATATGTTATTAAATCAGGAATTTCTTCTGCTCTGTGACTGTGGGTCGCTAAAAACCGACAGTGTTCATAGTTTGAAGGAAAAGTTGGTGTTTGCAGCTGCATGAGAGAAAAGCCTTTAACATTTTTCTTTTATGACGTAATTGAAATGAAACTGTCCGTAAGAGTTAGTCATGAATAAATACATGTTCCTGATTTCAGGGTGAGGATTCCAGTTGTGCCGAGTCGTCCAGTGAGGAGTACGTCTGCGATGAAAAGCCGAGCAGCGACGACAGCTTCTCAGAGTCTGAGCTGCGCAGCGAAGCGTTGTCCATCCTCCCGGAGGACTCTGACTCTGGCGCGCTGGCCAACGGCCACTCCTGCACCAAGAAGAACTACTGCTACGTTTGCGGGAAACCTCAGGTTAAAATCTCCCGCCACTTCTTCACGCACAGGAAAGTGGATCCTGAAATCGCCAGGGTGTTCGCCTTGCCCCGGCTGAGCAAAGAGCGCATAAGGCTGCTGGCAGAGTTACGAAACCGAGGGAACCACAAACACAACCAAGAGGTCCTGAAGACGGGGAAAGGGAAACTGAAAATGAATAAAATCACCGAAAACGTCTCATTAAAAACGCATTCTTTCTGCATCTACTGTAAAGTCATGTGCGGTCGGAAGGACTTCTGGAGGCATCTGCAGAGGTGTCTCTCTAAGCCCTTCCACCATCCGCCGGGTTGCAAGCCTGAATTCCTGAATTTGGTCGCGATGGGGATACTAGACCCCAAAAATGTCTCACCAGGACTGAAGGAGATGTTAAAAAACCTGGATGACGATATCAGCTCTGTGGTTTTGAAGGATCCCTACCTGCTGCAGCTGGCGCAGTATTTGTCCTACGCAAAGGAGCAAAATAAAGATGCAGACTTCGATCGGAATCTGAGGAGAATTTGCAAAGTTCTGTTCAGTTTACAGGAAAAGTCCATCATGAGCTTCGACGATGCACTGAAACCCCAGAACGTCAACGATGTCATCGGTGCCGTCATGAAACTCACCAATGTCAGCGCAGAGCTGAAACGCTGTCGGAGGCTCGTGATATTCATGGCAAACATCAAACTCTGCCGATCTCTGAGCGAGGACGCCGATATAGAGACGATACGGGAAACAGAAGCTTTTCTAAAGCTGTGCGTTACGAAATGGCCCTTAAAGAAAGCTGTGCACCCCAAAACCCAGAGCCAGCCGGCCGTGGCCTTCGTCCTGATTGTGCAGCGTCTGCATCAGTACATCGAGAGCACGCTGGCCTCTGCGGTTACCAGCCTGAGTAAGTACGAAAGCCCGCAGGTCTACTTTGCGTTGCTCAGGACAGTGGTCGCGTACTCGTCGCTCTTAAACAGACACACGGATGTTTCGCAAGTGACGCTCCAGTCGTTCCAGGAAAGGGGTGAAGCTAATCCCCAGGAAGGAGCGTCCGCCGACCAATCACAGCCAGAACAGTTTCTATCCAAGAGCATGGTGAAGGTCAACGTCGTTGGCCAAAAAGGCCGAAAAGTTTCCCTGGCAATGACTCCCGATCTGCTCTCGGCTACAACGCTGCTCGTTGAGAAGAGGAAGGCTTGCGGCGTGGCGGACAACCATCCCTTGTTGTTTGGAAAACCCGGAGAATCGTGTACGAATATCTGTAGGGTGACCCAAAGTATCAATTTCTTCGGGGCTTGGAGCGGGGCAAAGAGCCTGGAGGGTTTCGGGTCTGTATATTTCCGTAAGCACATCATGAGAATTTTCCAGATTCTCCTCCTCAGTAATGATGAACTCGCCCAGTTGGCGCAACTTTTGGGCCGCGATATTAGGACCGAGAGGGAGTACTACCGGACTCCAGAGGCAGCGGGAGATATCGTGAAAATCTTAGAGCTGCTGTCTGCCATGGAGGATGGGTCTCTGAAGATGTTCGAAGGAAAATCTCTGGAGGAAATGGACCTTCCAGGTATGTGTCTGTTAATTATCATGTGACCTTGACACTTACTGGTTAAAGTGGTGGTCAAACAAACTGAAATGGCTAATGGTTGAGAAGGATAAGAAAACATTGTCCTTATAAAACACGGTAACCACGCTGTCTGGTGGCACTTAGAGATACGCGGATGACTTATTTTTTCATCCGCAACCGCTTATTTAAATCTCCATCTGCCCGCACGAGCAATTTTTTTTTAACCAATTTTCAAAACCGCACCCGCCTGCCATCCGCAGAATAGTTTATAGATGTATTTAAATTAGCTTTTTTTCCTTGAGTGCTTCAACCGCAACCCGCCCAAATGTAATTAAAATCGTAATTTTTCGGCACATCATCCACCTGATCCGCAGTTATCTGCCGGCTCACGGCGGGGGCAGCCCCCCTTATGGAAAGCCAAATGCGCCAGAATTCGGCGCTATGCTTCAGCACTGCCCACCCCCCACAAATAACAAACTTTATACCTCTGATGTAGCTGTTGTGACACAATACCAGCTAATTAGAGCTTTCAGCCTAACT
The DNA here is from genome assembly GCA_037177035.1 of Craterocephalus eyresii. Taxonomy (NCBI): domain Eukaryota; kingdom Metazoa; phylum Chordata; class Actinopteri; order Atheriniformes; family Atherinidae; genus Craterocephalus; species Craterocephalus eyresii. The sequence goes on along the minus strand of JBBBVT010000018.1, from coordinate 23,583,294 downwards.
GGAAAAATCACAGTTCACATCCTTTCACTACTCAATTTGTGAAAGCAGAGTTATTTTATGATTTGTTTCGTTACACAGTGCATCACTTACAAAAATATGAAGTATCACTTAATTTCCCCATATTTAAGTACAAATTACATTTTCTATGTAGATTTTAATAGATATTGAATAAATAAAAATAATTATATATAATACAAATACTGTTAGGGCTTGTACTGACAAATATCGGCAGATTAATTTGCAATCGGCTTTTTTACTTTTCCAAATTATCAATATTATATCGTCCTTAAAATGCGTTATCGGTCGACCTCTAATTAATATAACAGGTGGGGTGCCTAAGTTTGCCATGAAAACGTGTTTTTTTTTTCCACTGAAATGCTCTGACAACGTAGTAGAGAGGAGAAATTAACAAAAACTATTGCTGCAGATACAGATACAGATACTTTTGTTTATTTCTCCTCCCTAGTACGTTGTCGGACACTTGTTGAGACTATAAGAGCACTTCATTGTGAGAAAAAAAATCACGTTTTTAGGCCGAACTTACACGGGAGCAGTTGCCCGATACTTATCATTAGTTCTCCTCTAACATGCAGAAGATGACTAAACTTTTTATAGCAAACATTTCAAATGTATAAATTAATTTTGTGAATTAAACTTGTAGTTATGGTATTTATACAATTTACTTATATATGTTTTCTTTTAAAAAAATATATATTTATTGAGTGACATTTTTTATATATGTACAAAGCTCAAAGTGTATTACAACTTACAGATCACTAGGGATTTAAAATCACAAAACATTTAATCCCTGGTATCTGGAACAAGAAATGTCATATTTAACCTAAGAACAGAGTAACTTTTGCCAAACCAGCTTTGATCTTTATAAAGCAGAAGATTCATAGGACTGCAATGCCCTATAGCTATCATATCATCCTTTTATCATTACTCTATCCTCCCGTTTAAATTTAGTTTAGTGTCTTTCAGTGCATTTTATTTTCTATTTCTTTTAATCAATTTTGGTTTTTAAATTTCTTTACTACCTTTCAGAAATATTTGGACGACAGAATTTCTGACTAAGTTAGGATAGTCTTTTTGTGTCTGTGCTAACCAATTATATTTTATATATGCATCTTTTCGGTAACCAGGTGTTTTTATATTCTGCTATGTGAAAAAAGTGGATTGGGAAATGGTTTTAAACGTGCCCTGTAGAGAGGATGTGTAAAGAGGATTTAAACTTAAACTACAGTTCTTGATTTTATCTCTTGTACCTTGAAGACGAGCTGCATTCAGTTGTGGAGGAAAAAATTGAAGAGAAGATTGATGAATCTGAACTTTCTCTGCCAAACGGTGAGTTAAACACGTCAAGTAACAGAGGAATCTGTTCAAACCTATAGCCTTGAGTGCTAAGTGCACTTTTATAAAGGATCAGAAGCACATGTGCATTAAAATATTTTACTGAATTTAAAGTATATGTGTATTAAAATAACTACAAATTCTGATCAGATTGATTTCAATTGGACAGATTAAATATTAGTCCTTGTCAATCTAGCTATAGACTGCTCTGAAGTATGTTTATGAAGTATGTTAATGTACTTTTTCTTGACCTGTTTCCAAGTCTGTTGGGTTGCATCTGTAATAACCAGGTTAATGATAATAATCACACCCAGAACTCCTACATAACTTTATAGGAAATATTTCACTTTTGATCTGAGCTGAAGCGCAGGATGAACATTTTAGAGATCATGTCTCTGTTTCCTCCAGATTCTTCTGCCTCAAAACCCTCCAGGTCAGCCAAGAAAAAAGGAAAGAAAGGAAACGACAGTGCGAAGAAGAGCGACGATGAGCAAACGGCGTCCGGAAGCAAAGAGAACGATTTACTAGTTTATTTCAGCGACGACGACGACGAGGACATGAACGTTGACTTTAGCATGGACATAGGAACAGATGATGATGATGATGATGAAGGTGAGAGTTTCCACGGAGATGTGACAAAGGAGGTGAGCGGACATGAGAAGAAGGAAGAAGAGAAAACGACTACGGAGAAGCAAGAAGAGGAAGCAGGGAAAGATGATGATGATGATGAAGAATCAGGCCACGATGAGTGGATGGATGTAGACACCGATGGACCGTCTCCTCCTCCTTCTCCTCCTCCCTCTCCCCCACCTCCTCCTCCTCCTTCTACAAGTAAGATGCAGCAAATATTTAAGTCAAAATATTTTATCTGTAAATATAAAACTCAGATAAAATGTTGATTATTTTTATTTTTAGAGGAAAATAAGTCATCCCCAGCATTAAAGGCGATGAAGGAAGTGAAGGTAACGATCCCAAAGCTGAACATGGTGAGTATCCAAACTGCATGAGTCTGTAATAAATTAGCATCTTCATCATCATCTGCTGTTTTCTGATGAATCGCAGCGGCTTTTTAATTTCTGTTTACTGCTTGTTGTTAAATCTCAGGAGGACTTGAAAGGCTTGCTGCACATTTCCCAGCAGGCATCTCTGCTGGCGGCTCAGCCCACTAAGGATGCCAAGGACCGGTCCAAAGTCGCCTCAGCATCCACGCAGCATGAAACCAAGCAGAAGGTGGAGACACTCAACGAACTAAATAAATATTTATTTATTTTAAACAGACACTACAAATAAAACACAGATAAAATGTGTAAAAAGAGGAATTAGAAGTAGATCATTTTATTTATTGCATAATGTAGTGTAAAACTCGTCCCATTGGCCAAAAATGTGCACCTGGCTATAACCAAGCAAATAAACTGCAGGAGTGATAATATGTTATTTAACTGAGGCTTCTCACTTCTTAAACAGCTGTGTGGAAAGACACAGAAAACATGTAAGGAGATGCAGAAACTACCAAAGAAGAAAAACAACAGTAGAACTCAGGGCTATGTTTACTAGGGAGAGTATTTCTACAAGCACAATGTGAAGGGAGCTCAAGAGATGGCAGCAGCACCAGATCATAGACTGCCCCCACAGGTTTGCACATGATGCTGCATCACTTAATCCTCCTCGCTTGAATTTTAATTTATTTATTTATTTGTGAAGGGACAGTGCATATTAATGAACAATCACATCGTTTTAAAAAAATATATTTTTCTTATTTTTTCTTTATCTTTTTTTTTGTCTTTTTCTTTTAAACAAATCACAAATATGAAATTTTATAGGAAAACATGCTTTTATTTCAATCACCCATTCAGGGACTTGACCTAAATTCAAAGTGCAGATTTTTAAGTTGTGAAACAAACTTGTCAGGCCCTGCCACTGTAAACACGGAAAATATAACTTTTATGCATACAGTTGTACAGCTGAGGGAAGGCAGCATCGGCAAAATATCACCGGCTAAGAAAATCTCGTTTTTCAAAAAATTAAACCCTCATTAATAGCAAATTCGATTTATTCAACAGATTTATTCCATCTGTTGTCCCCCATAAAAAAAAAACAAAAACAAAGTAAAACACAATTATCCAACAGTCGCTCCAACAGTCGCTCTGAAACAGGGTCTATGTGGACCCGTCAGACCTCCTTCATGGCTCCAGAGTCCTGTTTTTCAAGACGCCTGAACCTTTTCCCCCATCAGCTTCTCTGATTGGTTCTTTCCTTCTGGCTCTAGCTGCTGGAGTTCCTTCACATTGTTCATTACTTTCACTATGAAACAGCCCTGAGGTCTACTGTTGTTTTTCTTCCTTCCCCTCATTCAGGATGTTTTTCCTACCAGAAGACAATGATTCCTTGTCATCCTTCCAGGTTTTAATAATGCACTGGACAGTTCTGAAGCCAGTTTTACTTTCTGCATCTCCTGACATGTTTTCTCTGCTCGATGCCAATAATCGGACCTTTCTGGAACAATCATGGAAAAGATGTTAGTCATTGCACCAGCTGGATTGAAATAACTAAACATCTAGGCTCTGCCATTCTTTGCCTGGTTAAATCCATGTGCAGATTTTTCCTGGTAGACAAGCAAAAGCTTGTAGATATTTTGTCCTTTGGAAGCAGCAATAACATCAGGCTTAGCAAAGAGAAGTAGATGAAACATAAAATGGCCTATTTCATCGTCATCAGTTTTCTTGAAAAAAAAAAAAAAACAACCTAATTTGCTGTAATATTCTCCTAACTTTTTGTTTATACCTAAATCTTTCATCCGTCCTGCTTTGAATTGTTGGATTTGTACATCTGTAAGTAAAGCCGCTAGCGGCGATAGAGGCCCTTGCACCTCCGGCGCCGCTCGGCCTATTGCACCGCCGCGTCCACGCACGACCTCCCTCACCTGCAGCCACATGTGATGTCATACTGCTGCACGCACCATTTCCTCACCACCCTGTCTCCACTGTACAGGGCGCCTCCGATACGCCCTTTAACCTAGGAAAATCCTCCTGATAACTTATGATCTTAAGGATCTCATGATGATCCCAAAGTAATTTGAGGCCAGTAAGACTAAATCTCGAGGAGTAGAAAGTGAAAATGTAGCCTAAAGCACAGAAAAAAGTAAAAAGGGGGACAAAAATGGCAGGAAATTCCTGTTGATAACTTCTGATGGAAATGGATTTGTGTTCATCCTGAAATTATTTCAATAGAATAAAAACATCTCTATGAAGATCTTGTTCAAATGTCCTGCTAAGAAAGGATGACGTCAAAACGCCATGAATCTTAAAAATATGTTTCACTGAACTGAGCTATGTTCTTGAAATGAAAAAGACCTTGTGATACAGGAATTGCATCCTCAACTGATGGGGAAAAGAATGTGTTAAATTCCATCTTCCATGATCTCTCACATGGTGTTACTGACTTCCTGTTTGATGCTTTTAATTTGAAAAATCACTTCCTTTTCTGCTGCTGCAATCTATCAACTTCACGAACCTCTTAAAATGCTCATTTCAAAAGAATCAACCTCTCTGTTCAGTATAGCCTCTTGGTCTGATGGACTTTTTTGCTTGTTGTGACCCTGTGCATGCATATAGTGAAGTCAAAAAGGCAATTTCTGTTATAAGTGGGTGTGGCTAATTGGGATCACAGCATATGATGATATGGATCTGTTCAGGGTCAGACTTTGATTAATTACTGTAAATTTTATGCTGATTAGTTAAAGTTTGACTGATTTATGGGCATTTATGATGTCATGGCGTCACATCGAAGTTCGCCGTGCCGCCACGGCAACACCCACTGGTGAAAACTCAGTTTTCTCCAGAAAGTATCACCGACATGTTTACTGTTTACAGAATATTTTTCAAGATTTTTCTGACAAGTATCTTGTCAGGGGGCGGGGCTTTTGCGTTGACAAACATTTGACATGTCATTATCTTGAGGATGGGACTGACATCATATGTGATCAATTTTTTGGAGAAAACTTTTAATCACAATCTTGTCCTGAACACCTGGAGAAATTTTGGTTGCCGTACGATCATGTCCCCAGGAGGAGATGATAAAATTCCATTGTGTACAAAAACGGCAAAATGGCCGTTTGACGCCTAATAGCTCACTTCCTGTTGGGTTTAGGCGGTTCTTCCAAGAGGATTTTTTGTTCGGCTCGATGAGTTCTACCTATATACCAATTTTCATGTGTCTACCTGAGACCCAGCGGAGGGGCATCGATTCTAGGTGGCGCCGTCGAGCAGGAAGGCTCGCACCTTTACGGGACCCCAAAATTCTTAAAAATGTTTTGATTCCTTTGAGGGGGTATGCAAATTTTCCTGAGTTTTCTGATATGTTCAGGCACCCAAAAATGGTCACTGATAGGCGCAATAGTCATAACAAACATAAAAAAAAACAAGAAAACACTTGCATTTCAATAGACAATTAAATTAAACACTGATTAAAATTTCTCGTTTTGTCAGAAGGTGCACATGAACTGCTCCAGCTGCAAAAAAAACATGATGAAGGGACACACGGCATACCAGATGAAGGGCTTCGCCAACGTCTTCTGCTCCAAGAGCTGCCTGTATGAGAGGTTTCCTCACATCAAAGCGGCCACCAGGACGTGCCACTTCTGTCTCAAGTTAGTCGCTCCGCCTAGAAAATGCTTTCCAGGCTTCTGCATGAAACAAAAAATAACGAAGTGGTCTTCAGCCTGACTCTGCAGGCATCTGTTTTTCATGTCAACAGGGGTCCAAACTGGTCTAAATGTGTCTTTTGAATGACTGTTGGATGAAAATGTTGATGTTTAGTTTGCAGTTAAACACGTCTGCAGAACGATCCGTCCCCTTTCATTAAAGAAAAGTCTAAATTCTTATTAATGATTCAAATAACTGCAGACTGGAAAAGTAAAAATAAAAAGAAATGTGCATAATTTTGATGTTTTTTTATTTAGAGTTGAAAGGAATAATGCAGAAGAATCAGAGGTGGAACGCAGAGTAGAGTTAATCTTCCATCTTGGTTGTGTCAGGGAGATCTCGCAGCTCCTGGACCTCATCATGGCCTGCGTGGACCGGAAAGGAACCATGAAGAACTTCTGCAGCGCCGCTTGCTTGTGCTCCTTTAAGGCGAAGGCTCCATCCGGTCACACGCCGAAGTCCGTCAGCAGCAACCGCAACTCTTCATTCGCTCAGACGTCTCCGCTCTGCAGCACCTGCAACAAAACCTGCTCTGTGAGAGGAAAATCACTTTTAATTCCACTTTTTTATTTTAATTTTATTAAAGCCTAGTAATGTTGCCTCTTTATTGTTTGTTCCTGCAGACCACGCTTGAGCTGACCTTGGATGAGGTCATCCGCAGCTTCTGCAGCAACGACTGCATGGAAACTTTCTGCAGAAACAAGGTGGGCGTCTGTGAGGGCTGCAGCTCCGTCTGCAGAAGAAAGCCACTCATGCTGAAGCTGGAGGACGGAACCAGAACCATCTGTGGCCCAGAATGTCTGGAAGTCTTTAAAAAGGTGCAGAAAACTCTTTGACGCAGTTTTCTGCAGAGGGTTACGTCTCTTCTTCGTGTTAACTGGTTATTGCTGCAGCGCCGTAAACAATGCGACTCCTCTTCTTGCTGCAGCAGAAAGCAGATGTGTACAGAACAGGCTTTAAAACATTCCTGTATCAGTATAAAGACACCGTATCCTAAACGTTTTGCTAATGTTTCTGTTCTGCAGGACATTGAGACACCCCAGCTGTGCACACAGTGCCACTCCTCTCATTCGGCACCAGGCATGGTCACCTATAAAACTCATGACAACACAGTGCAACTCTTCTGCACGCGGCACTGTGTGAGTTCCTACAAGCTGATGCCCGTAATGGAGCACAACACCAAAGGTACCGGAGTAAACGTTGGTTAAAATGATCTTTTTATTTCTATTCTCATCTAAATTTTCACATCAAACAGTCATTGTGCATGTTGAAATCGGTGTATGTTGTTGCCGTCCAGACTGGAAAGAAGACGGTGTAAAGTGAAGTTTCTCAGCCTGAAGATGCTGCAGGGCAACAGGAAATCAGAAATATACGTGAAAGATGTCAGTGTGGCATCAGCTGAGACAGAAGCAGTTTAAAGATCAGAAACTCACATGGCGTTACTTTAAATCCACATGAAAATATTTTTACCAAACCCATGTTTGCTTGCCTGCACAATGTTGCTTTTATAATTTCATAACAATCTTTTTTTTCTATCATTTTAATAATAATACATGAACTCCTGGAAAATAATAAAGGATTTGCATCCTGCATACATCTCTAAACTAATCCCATCTCCATAAATGCTCAGCTTCTAATGCATGTTTACAAAAAGAAAAAAGAATTCGACAGAACATTGCTAGAAGGGTTAAAAAACTGAACAGTAAGATATGAAATATTAAATACAAAAGAGAAGAATCTTTTAGAAACGACCACGTTAAAGTTCAGCAGCATCTGCAGGAGCAAAGAAACAAAACCAAAACTTTTCAGTGTTCCTCACAGACGACACAGAAGGGATTAAACCGCTCAGGAAAAAGCCTTAAAAACGTCTGCATGCAGATTATGTGCTAACCGTGTTTTCCTGATTTCCTTCATCAGAGTCCAGCAGCGACCTGATGATCGTCCTTTCAAAGTCGGACGTTAAGTGCTGCAACTGCAGCAAAGATCTGCCGAGTGGCTCCTCGCTGTACCAGCTGATAAGCAAAAAGGAGTTTTTCTGCTCGGCGTCCTGCGTCTCTGAAAAACATCCTCACATCCAGATCCACACCAAAAAGTGCCACAACTGCTTCCAGTACGTTCACATCTTCCAATGTTTGTGTGTTAAATTGAGAAATATGTGAGATTTTACTAGATTACAAAGAAATGTTTCTTAGTTTTCCTTTTAAAATGCATAATTTGATCTTATTCACCTCCTGAAATATAAAAATATGCACATAGAAGTATAAAACAATTTAAATATTAAAATACAGAATCATGTTAAGACAGCTAAATTTAAAACAATTCCTCTGCTGCAGCTTTAAATCTCATTCATCTTCCTCCTCAGGCCGATAAGTCGACCGCAGAACATCATCCTGGCTCCGGTGGACGATTCGGAAACGATGAAGGAGCTGTGCAGCCATGCGTGTCTCTCTTCTGTCAAAACCAAGAGGAAGATGGCTGCTGCCAACTCTCCGCAAGACGTGTGCAAAACCTGCGGCAAGTCTTGCCTTGTGAGGAAACTGCTTTTTATTTGTAGTCCGACGTGTTTCTATTCATTGATTGTGTCCTTCGGTCGATATTGAGATGAAACAGCTCCTGCAAACTTCTGCCTCTACCTTTATTTTATATATATTTTGGACTATTTATTATTATTTATTATTATGTTTGACTTTTTGAGCTGCTTTGTTGGGGCTGATTTGTTCTTTTCTCATCCTCAGAGCAAATTTAAAGCCACTGTGGACGGCGAGGTCCAGAGATTCTGCAGCAGCTCCTGCATCACCAACTACCGAAATGCCCACAATATCTCCTGGTCCGTCTGCGACGTTTGCAGCGCCATATGCCCCAACAGAAGACTTGTGTTGAACGTGGAGAATGGCAGTAAAACCATCTGTGGAGACGATTGTCTGGTCAAATTCAAACAGGTACAGAAATAAAACCTCAGGATATCTGGATTTTAATAATAACAATAATAACAATGCTTTTTATTATTATCATTTTTATTATTATCATTATTGATAGGGCTGGGCGATATGAACCAATTTTAATATCTCGATAATTTTTTTCTTAAAGGAACTATACCTGATATTATTTCAATCTTTCTAAGAAAAATGGTTTTCTACGTGGTATAGTATGTGGTAA
>JBBBVT010000018.1:23542603-23559941 GCA_037177035.1 Craterocephalus eyresii | reverse complement strand
CTGAGGAGCATTTAGAGGAGAATCACATCAACACCTGGAGCAGGAAACACAGCAACACACACCTCCAGCTTCTCTGATATCACAACGACACACAAACTGAACATCTGCCCATGCATTCACCTCTGGGTATCTGCAGATTTAACAAACTTCATGTTTGGTAAGATAGAATGAATAACAACTAAACACTAAACCTCTTCTCAATACCAATAAATCAGTTTTTTCTCATCTAATCCAGGCTGCAGCTTGTTTCTCTAATTTATAGGTCGATGGTCAATTTATGGCCAAAGACTTGGTATAGTTCTGTTTTTAGTTTCCCGGATCAGATCAAAGGGGTTTGGAGGAACATCCCAGAGTTTCTGTATACTGTTTATGACAATCTACACTGTTTATGAGGTTAAAACGATCATTTGGAAGGTAAAGCTGAAGCACATCAGTCACACTTCTGCTGCAGCACCGACCACATAAAGCTGTCTGACTTTTTCCGTCCTCTCTGCTGATGTGTGAAATACATGAAAAATAAAGATGGTAAAACAGATGAACTCATCAATGTCTGCAAACGTTTGGCTCAACTTCACTTTAAGTCTTGTTTATAACCTATTAAAATATCACTTTTTTAATGATAGTTAAATCAAAGTTAGAAACTGTTTTTATTTTATTTTAATAGTTTCTACTTTGATTTTAGTGTTGAACTGATAAAGCATCACATGATCATGTCTTGCTGTGGTAGAGCAGTAAATGTGACCTAAAGCTGCAGAAATGTTGTTTTATTCCAGTGTGTGTGTGTTATGTTCAGCCTGGTGCTTGTGTGTGTGATGATGAGCTCTCAGATCTGACTGCAGCATTTTCTTCATCTTCCTGCTGATTTACCACCACATCAACGTTCTTACCTTCTGTGTAGCTCCGTGGACGGCTCATCACGCACACACTTCAGACTCAGTCCAACTGTCTGCAACACACACACATTTAAGCTGTTGTGGGTCAGATCAAAGCATTTTTAAAGCTTCACCTCAAAGTTTTTATTTTATTAAATTATTTTACAGCTGGAAAGGAGATGTGTGAAAACAAAGATATGAGATTCTCAGGATGAAAATTGATCAAGCTTCAAATTGAATTTATCCAAAATTTCCAAGAATCGAAATTTTGAGACTTGAGACAAAGAAATGTAAAAATTTGCAAGGTAAGCAAAATCAGATGTCACCTGTTTATCAAAAGATTCCTAAAATCACTTAATTTTCCTCTAAAACCTCCTAGCTTATAGAGGGATGTAGTTAGTCCCAGAATTTTGCACCCTTATTTGCTAAAGAGAATTTTATTGTGAATCAAGAATTGTCAACCCGAGAATCAGAATCGAATTGAATTGCGAGTTGAATTCCCATTCACATGCCTAATAAATAGTTTAGGGTTAGGAAATGAAGTTGTCGCCTCAGATTTTCGTTGTTTTCCATAAAAATGTTGGGACTCACCATAAACGTGTCCTCGCTCCTCTTTGGTCTGTTCAGGAAGAAACAACTTGATATTTCACAACTTTAGGTTGCATCAACTTTCTGTAGTGTTTAAAAGTCTAGAAGACATCATCGACCGTATATTCCTTGTATTTTAAAAGCTGTTTCAATTTATTTCACATAAAAATGATGATTTGCGTTCTTCAATACTAGGATCAATGATAAGTTGTCTTTTCACTTATTCAGTTTTTCATTTCACGAGTTGCAGCAGTCGTGGGTGTGCTGACCTTGGGTTCTTTTCTTTTTTTTTCTTTTTATATTTTTCTCTCTGAACCTTTTTATAAATTTTTTTCTTTCGTTTTTTCGTTGACCCTATTGAATGACTCTTGTTCCAACGAATGATGCAGTTCTGTATAAATATAACTACTTCTGGGAAACTGGCTAAATCACTGCTGAATCATTTTGCTAAATGTGTGTACTGTGTACATATATATTTCTAAAAAAGGAAAGATTTTGATGTGTTGCTTTCTCATTTTAAATAGTTATCTTTAAAATTTTAATCAGAATGTATATGTGTTATTTTCTTAACATTTACTTCAGTTTAAACAAACGATTCTTCAGGAAAAAAAAATCACAACTTTCTTCAAAACTTTCAAAACAACCAGTGAATCTCTAAATGTACCGGAATATTTGTAATTGAAGACCAGAACAAGCAACATCTTATGTTCGAAAATAGTTAAATCAGCAGTGAACCAGTGGTTGGAGCACATTATGCGATTATAGAGTAGAAAAAAAAAATTCAAGTAAATTTATAAAATATTTCATGTTTTATTAACTACACTCTGAACTAAAAGTAAATTTAAGGTTTTTTTGTGCATCTTCAATGTGTATACTCTTAATTGATACTTTAATTTGTCTGTATTAATGTACCTTTATGTAGAACATCAGGTGTATTGCTAACATGACTCAATCTGTTAGCCACTATGCTAATTTAGCATAGCTCCTCTTGTTAACTGCTGCTGCATATTCATTTCCTTTGTTTTGTCCTTGTTAATCATTTACTGGTTTTCCATTTGCTCACAGCCCTAAAGGAAAAAAAAATTATTACTCACAATTTTTAAAAAATGTTTACTTTTAGCAAAACAATGTTACTTTACAGATATAGAGGTATGACTTATCGATTATAGTTAATAGTTCTGAAAATAACGCTTCAAAACCCAATGCATTACTGTAGAGAAATATGTGTATGTAAATTGATTTCCTTCTTAGTTCTGTCATACTAATGGTCACACTTTATTTCACACTGGTGAGGGCTTTGAACCTTTTCCATTTGCTACTGTACAGGTAATCTGAGCAACATTTTGGTAAATCAGTTGGGGAACTATGAAAGAAGATTGTGAGACTGAATTGTGTTTTGTGGAGGACTAATCCTGATCCACTTTCCCACAATGCTGCCTGGTTGTCCCACATGTTCTTTACAAAAAGAGACTCGTTCATCTCCAGAACTCTCAGGTTCAGAATCAAGACCATTATCACCTGGACCTAAACAATGTAAGACATTTACATCAGGCCCATCATCAGGCACTTCCAAGCCAAGCCTTGATTAAAGACATTCCTTTTTAAGTAGTTTGAACTTTACTTAGAATTTAATACTGATTCAGCGTGACTCATCGGGAGTAATGTGCTACACATATTAAATTCCCCGTGTATTGTCTTTGTTTTTTTCTGACTTTCTTAAAACCTCAAAGAGGAGCCTGTTGAGAGGTTTACAGGTAGTGTGAAGTCATAAGCAGATTACCAGATGTAAAAACTTAACTTATGTATTCATATGAACTTATATAAAAACTTAAACCTAAACCTGTGGCGATGCCCTCTGTGGTCACCGGTGGGGCGGCTCCCCGAGGTATCGTTTCCGCACAGCGGTGTCAGGCCACTTCTCTTTTAGATATTTAGCTCAAATAATTTTTTAACATTGTCTCAGTTAAAGAGACAGACACTAGAAGGCAGAGTTTTAATTTAATGGAAAAGAGATGCGACACTGTGTGTGTGTGTGTGTGTGTGTTTGTGATGACAAGTGCATGAAAAACTTTAATTTGATTTGTTTTAACTCCTATCCATTAGGATTGTAAAGACAAACAATGTAAATTGTGGTTTTGAGTAAGTCAAGTTAGTAAATTTGTAAGAGTTTAATTTAATGTTGAAATTACTCATTTTTTATTGTGTGCATTTTTTCTTTTATCAAATTAAAAATTGAAAAACAAATTTTAAAACAGTTCTGGTGAGCATTTAACTCTTTTTCCAATGAAGTAGTGAACAACTGTCTCTGCTCACCGGGCTAACTGCTGCCTCTTCAGAAGCTGTCATGTCAGGTTTAGTCCAGCAGGTGTCACTGCTGCTTCTTTAAACTAAGTTCAATTCTTATTTTTTTTAAAGGATTTTTGGGTTCTAGTGGCCTTTACTGAAGGTAGCTAAGCAGGAAGGAGGGTGGGAGAGTCAGAGATGACCAACATCAGATTACACATTTTAATATGAACTGAAAATATGTTGTTACTGCAGCCAGTTTATAAACATTGTTTTTCTTTTATTCGGGTTCAAACACCCACCTATCTACACCAACCCATCTCCAGATGGAAGATTATTAATGTTTCTTCATCAACAATAAACAAGACAGACAGAAGGAGATGGGCCAGTTTCTGAGTGGATTTGTGGATCCTCCCCTACAGACCAATAACACAAGAAGGTGAGTCTAGTTTAAATGTTTCACCTGATTTATTAGTTCAGGATAAGAAAAAAAATATATTTAGATTTTATTTATGAGGATCTCCATGTGTATCTTATCCTGATTTTCATTCCGTTTACGGATGAAAAGCATTTCATTTACGTCCCAGGTGACACTGCTGATGTAGCACATTATAATGAGACGAATAAGAAAAGATAGAAATCATGAATAAGATCAGGGTATTTAATGTTTCTTTCAACATGTCTGGAAGGAAACTTTAAATGTTTAGCTTTATAAAAACAACAACGCTGCAGCTTCTGGATCCAGAACTGAGATCGTTCTAGAAGCTGAACTTTAACCTCTTACAGATTAAATCCATCTAGTTTCTGCTGCTTTCTCACAGATACTTTTATGAGGGATGGTGCAGCTTTTATCAAACCAACACTTCAGATCAGCATCTACTCCTCTCTCCCCCATCCTCACACAGTCCTCTCCAGCAGGAAATTCCACATGTTGACCTTTCCAGTTATCCGGCTCACCTTTGCTCCAAAACATCAAACTAAGAGATGAAGAACAGAGAGAACAGGTTCAATAGAGGTCAAACAGGGTGAAAAAATCCTTTATCACACAAGCCACCACACAACTGAATTTACTTTAAGTTCCACCCAGTGTTATATCATGTGAATGTGATTTTATGTGTTTTTATATGTTTATATGTTTTACCTGCCTCCAAAACAAATTTCCCTCAGGGGACAATAAAGTGAAGTTTGAAGTTACCTGGATAACATCTAGGCTTGACTGGGACTCCTTGTTTTGGGCCAGGACGAAGAAAACATCAGGCTCCTTTTAATTTCTAATCAGCCTGTTAATATATTTTATCCCTGTTTTTATCCTTGCCTCTGTATGGGTTTTCATGGTGAGAGGAAGCATCTTCATCTGAGGAGCATTTAGAGGAGAATCACATCAACACCTGGACCAGAAAACACAGCAGCTTCTCTGATATCACAATGAAACACACACTGAACATCTGCTCATGCATTCACCTCTGGGTTTCTGCAGATTTAACAAACTTCATGTTTGGTAAGATAGAATGAATAACAACCAAACAATAAACCTCTTCTCAATACCTATAAATCAGTTTTACTCATCTAATCCAGGCTGCAGCTTGTTTCTCTCTTTTAACTGTTAAAAGGTCGAAGCTCCTTCATCATCTTGCGTGTGCACAACATTTGCGTCACTTCCAATTGTTGCCAGAGGGGGGCAGACTTCTGGAAAAAAGCCAGAACCTGCTCAATGCTCCTTTAAAGGTACAAATCAGTGCTATGTTTGTTTCATGAGATGACGTACCTCTTCTATGAAAATAATGAATTCATCTTACAAGCTTAATTTCTTCAGGGAATTTTGAGAAGATGTCCTACTCTTTCCCAATCCTGGGCATCGGGATCCACTATTCGACGTGTTCCTACTCCAACACACCTGATTTTGTTTGTTTAATTACCTCATCACGTTTTTGCTGCCTTATTACTAGCCCTTTCTGTCTTTCAGCTGTGGATTTACCTGAAACATGCATGCAGTGGGTCCTGATGACCACGGCTCAGAAACACTGGATTACAGTAGTGCTGGAGGAAATGATCTCAAATCTGTATTGCATTATAATTTTAAAGCAAGTGCTGTAATGATATTGCTAAATATTCTTTCTTCCTTATATGAATGTCAAAATAGCTGTTTATGAAAAAACTCACATCACATCAGAATAAATACTTAAAAAAAGTATAATATGTAATTTATAAACATGCAATGCTGAACCTTTTGAGCAATTTTCGGTCTTTTTTTTAACTTCTTTTTCAGTTAAAATCTGGAGAGAGGAGTAATTGTTTGTGGTATTTTGTAAACATTAAAGCTTGCCAGGATGGTCATATAGACACTTTACAAATTAACATATTATATATATTTATCTCAAACCGTGAAGCCTTCTGATCTCTTCTGAAATTTTAATTTTAACATGTTTCATTAAAAAACAGAAATTTCTGCATGTTTCTAAAACAGGTCTTTGTGACCCACAAGATTTTGCATAGTTCTGTTTTTCGATCCCCGGATCAGATCAAATGGGTTTAGAGGAACAGTATACTGTTCTGACAATCTACACTCTTTATGAGGTTAAAACAATAATTTGGAAGGTAAAGCTGAAGCACATCAGTCACACTTGTGCTGCAGCACCGACCACATGAAGCTGTCTGATTTTTCCCTCCTCTCTGCTGATGTGTGAAATACATAAAAAATAAAGATGGTGAAAACGGTGAACTCATTACTGTCTGCAAACTTTTGACTCAGCTTCACTTTCTTGTTTATAACATATTGATAAAGCTCTTTTTAAATTAATATTAGAATTTAATTGATTAATAGAAAACTTCAATGTATTTGTAATGAGATAAAAGACCAGTAAATTTTTTATCTGTATAAACCATTTACTGTCAGATAAAACAAGTTAAAATATTTTCTCATGATACAAATTTTGCAAACATGAGCAGAACATGGAAAAAACTTTCCCAACACCTTCTGTATCAGATAATCGATGAACTTCCTCATAATTATTTCCTCTTTTTTCTGTCTGTTTTTAAACTGAAGAAAATGTTTTGTTAATAATTTCTGCTTTAATCTTAGATTTCCAAGCACAGCCAACCTGCAGAAAAAACATCACTATCAGATAGAAAAAACAACCTTCATCATAATTACTTCCTCTTTTTTCCCCTGAAGTGTGTTTTGTATGATTTAAACTCAAGATAATGTTTTTTACTCTTATAGATTCTTATTTATAAAATTAAATCAACATTCAATCTTAGTTTTCCTCTAATGTCCCATCACATGCGATCATGTCTTGCTGTGGTAGAGCAGTAAATGTGTCCTAAAGCTGCAGAAAATGTTGTTTTATTCCAGTGTGTGTGTGTTATGTTCAGCCTGGTGCTTGTGTGTGTGATGATGAGCTCTCAGATCTGACTGCAGCTTCTTCTTCACCTTCCTGCTGATTTACCACCACATCAACGTTCTTACCTTCTGTGTAGCTCCGTGGACGGCTCATCACACACACACTTCAGCCTCAGTCCAACTGTCTGCAACACACACACATTTAAGCTGTTCTGGGTCAGATCGAAGCATTTTTAAAGCATCACCTCAAAGTTTTTATTTTATTTCTGCTGCTGGAAGTTAAACCTGTGACAACTAAGATTTCAGACAAATAAGTGATCAAGAAGTTAAGTCTGGTTTAGATATGTAACTTTATAAGGGTCAGAGAATAAACTGTTTCTCATGTTGTCTCAGAGTTTCTTATTTTTGTTCACAGAAAATCATCAGGACTCACCATAAACGTGTCCTCGCTCCTCTTTAGTCTGATCAGGAAGAAATTCTGAAATACGTCTTCATGTTCGCGTCTAATAAACTTCCTGCTGTATTTAGAGGTGGAGGACAAGACGTCATCTCAAGTTCCTCAAGTTTATTCAGATAAAACTGATGTTTTATGTTCCACTGATGATGAGCAGGTTTGCTCTGATGTTGTTAATTCCACTTTAAAACAGTTTGATGCTGTTTCAAAGATATTTGCACCATTCATTCAATGTAGAGAAAAGACACCAAAGTAAATTAAAACAGTGAAAACAATGTAAACAGTAAAAACACCAGTGGTTCCAAAACTGGGATTGACCACAATAATCCCACAATAATCTGAATTCGGGACGTTGATGCCGAAAATAAAATTACACATTAAATGTTTTCAGTCTGAAAACTTGTGAATTGTGTATCATATAATATAATTTACGCTGGTTTCTATATAAATGTGTCATGGCACTGAGACTATTGAGGTTTGATGATGTTGATGTGGATTCTTCTGAATAATTCTGCCGTTGTTTTCTTGATTTACTGGTAGAATTTAATTTTATTCCTATAACCTTTACATACATTTGTGTAGCACATCAGCTGTACCACTAACAAGGATGGCTGCTTGTTCCAAAGTCTGACCTCTACGGTTTCCCTGAAGTTGCACAGCAATTGAAAATTAGCAAGTAGACAACAGTTAGTCACAACACAGTAAACCACTGATCTTGCATCATTGGTAGCGACAAAATGGGACTGAATGAATGCGACTGAATCAGACAGCCAATATGCACATAGTATTGTGCTGATACTGATATCGGTATCGGTGCATCCCAAATGAAAACATCTGTCTGACAGCTAAAGCTAGGCTGAAACCGTCTCATGGAACAGGAACACAGCAGCAGAATGAATCTATGCTGCATGAGGTAGGAGGTGGTGTTAAGGAGACACACAGACACAAGACAGAACTGAATATGTGCAATATGGAACACAAATAAGATAAAATGCATTTATTGCTTTATTGTTTAGGTTTACAATATCACACATGTGGATGTACATAGAATTTAAAAGCTGTGTCCCATTTCCTGAAATCCCTCCTTTCAAAAGGCAGAGCCTGGTCACCCTGCGGAGGAAACTCCATTCAGCTGCTTGTATTGGAAACCTCATTCTTTCTGTCACCATCCGTAGCGCCTGACCATCGGTGAGAGCAGGAATCAGTATCTTTGCCTTCTGGTTCCGCTTCTTCTTCACCACAACGGTTCAACGAATGAATGTGGTGAGAGTCATGACCAGGTGCTGGGATCAGAATCAGAGCAGGGCTTATACTTCATCAGGGGCGGGTCTAGAAAAGTTGGATTGGGGACCAGGCAGGGGCACAAATTAGATCCTCATTTTGTTAATGTCAAGGTTTGACATTCAATTAAACTTAACTGTACTCTTAAAAGCAGTAATTATTTATTCTATATTATTATCAAAGGCAAGGCAATTTTTTTAGCACATTTCATGTACAGGAGAATTCATGGTCATTTACATAGGAGAAAAGTGCATTAAAACGGAAGAGTGACAAATAAAAACTGAAATGAAAAAAAACTTTAAGAAAAATAAACAAAATTAACAAAATGAAATAAAATAAAATACATAAATGGAGAACAAATTAAAAACATGATTAAGTTTAAAATTCAAGCTTTAAAAAAACAGGACTTTCAGATAAAAACTAAGTGAAGAACAGTTAACAGGAGGGTCTTCAACCTGGATTTAAATAAACTGAGTGTTTCTGCTGATCTGAGACTTTCTGGGAGTTTGTTCCAGACACGTGCAGCATAGAAGCTGAATGCAGCTCCTCCATGTCTGGTTCTGACTCTGTGAACTAATAAGAGACCAGATCCAGATGAACTTAAGTGTCTGTTGGGTTCATACTGGGTCGGAAAATCACTGATGTATTCTGGTCCTTTAACATCTGTCCTCTGACAGACAGGTAAACTTCTGGTGGAGGATAATTTAATAAATGTGACTGGTGAACCTGCTAATGTATGAGAGCCATAAAACAGCGATTAAATCAGAGTTTTTTTCTTCCAACATGTCTGGAAGGGAACTTTAAATATTTAGCTTTATAAAACAGCATCGCTGCAGCTTCTGGATCCTGAACTGAGATTGTTCTAGAAGCTGAACTGAACTTTAACCTCTTACAGATTACATTTACCCAGTTGCTGCTTCTTTCTCGCAGATACTTTTATGAGGCTCTTTGCAGTCTTTGTCAAACCAACTCTTATGTTCATGAGCTCCTCCTTTCTCCCCCATCCTCACACAGTCCTCTTCAGAAGTATTTTTACCATTGTCCGGCTCACCCTTGAACCAAAAATGCAAACTAAGTGATGAAGAACAGAGAGAACAGGTTCAATAAAAAGTGATGACTTTGATCCTGGAAATGGAGCAAAATGTTGTCAGAACAAACCCTTCATCCAGAGATGATCCGTCCACCCACATCCATCTCCCTTCTTTCTCTGAGTCTGTCAGTCCGATCCAGAACTTGTCCTCACTTTCCACCATCTTCTTTCTCAGTCTCTCATCCAGGAATTTCTGAACAGAAAAGTAAATGAAAATGGTTCTAAGATATTTGGTCGACATTTCGCTAAAAAGTTTTTACGCTCCCAGGAGGTGGTTTTTTCAAATGTATCAAAACAGATACATTTTGTAAAAGTGTAATGAAGTGTTTTTTCTGCATTACCACCATACCTGATGTAATGGGGGCATGTAACTAGTTTGTTTGGAGTAGACATGGCAATAACAGAGTAGGAGACGCTAATCTTATAAATAAACAGAAAAACATTACTGCCATCCTCCAAAACAAACAGCAAAATGATCTGAAACATAAAACATCTTCTATCTCTATCTTCCTCAAACTGGAGTCTCACAGGACGATTCGTGGCTAATGTGCTAATTACCATTCAACGGAAACACTGGCATATTGCAATTGTACTTTAATGTTAAAAGTATCTCTTTCATTCAGCGAAAAGCTGTGATAGAAAGGCAGCCAGTGATGACCTACGACCTGCCCCTGCCATGGAAGCACTGACTCACTGCAGTGTTGTTTTTGGCAACCGTTTGAGTTTTAGTCTTAAGTCTTTTTGATGAAAATACATAGTTTTAGTCACATTTAGCTATTTGGATATGTGATTGTTTTAGTCCAGCTTTAGCTGACAATATATCAAAGGTTTTAGTCTAACTTTCATCAGTTTTAATAGGAAAAAAAACAGGAAAAAAAAAGTTATGATCTTTTACCAGCATAATTGTCTTCCTTATCGTTGACGAAAACAATACTGACTGCCAGATTTTCTGTATTTTGTCAAAAAAGCAAACACGATGAAGGTGCAGCAGTGTTTCATACCTGCTCATCGAAGTTATCTATCTTCACCAGGTCTCCTCCTCGACATTTACATCCAGCTCTGCTCTCTTTCCAGGATAATTTAGTGGTGGTGAAATAATAAAACTTTCCTCCATGATGCTCCCAGCCTGCTTCACACTTTGGACATGTGTAATCTTTAAACAGATAACAGCAATGACTTGATAGAGTCAAGAAATGATGATGATTTTTTTGTGATTTGGAGGCAGCAGGAGGCGTCTTCTGTCCTGCAGCTACAATCTAACTTAAAATGATAACAATGGTGAATTTCCAGGCAGTTAAAGCTGGGTTTTTAGTCACCATCACATGAAATAATTGTGATAAAAACTGAAGAACTCACTGTTTTGAACACAAGATGTTGGACATGTGTGGTTGATGCTTCCTGGTTTTACTTCTGTTGATAAAAAATCATAAAAACTTCAGGTCTCTTATTGTATTTTTTCTTCCGAATCAAACAGTGAATCTTTGTTTACAGGAATTGAGCAGAAACATGAAGAGAAAGCACATGAACATCAGCCTGTTGGATTAAACCTGAAGGAAATAATCCAGATTTAACCCAGTCACATGTTAAAGTGACACTGAGTGAGAGTTTTGGACTGAACCTTGTGGACAGTTTCTAACCTTTACAGTCTCACCTGAGAGATTTTTCCTCAGAGCTTCGTTCTCCGCTTTCAGGGTTTTAACATGGAAGAAAAATAATTAGTTAGTTTAAAAGTAGAATCCATCAAATGAAAACTTGGACAAAGGAATCAGCATGTCTGAATTAAAGAATATACCTAACTTTCATTTCATGATATAAACATTAAAATATGTTTTACACTCTTTTTTTGGCTGTAAAGTTTTTGGCAGGTTAGATCAGTGATTGTTGGGACGTTGGAACGGAAAACTGGAGAACCACCACCCTGTGATGTGTGAGGTGTCCCGGAACTTACTATTTAGATAAAATATGTAAGATAAATCACACTTAACATGAATCAGTTACCCATATAAAATAAACCCTAATAATGCCCTAATGATGATCATTTGTAAACATCCTATTAACTAAGCATAGCACACTACAAATTAATGTCAAAGCAATATCACATAAAGCTTACAAAATGTCATGTCATTGATCATTGACTACTATTGTTAACCTCACTGTTTCTCAAATGGGGGTACAAGTACCCCTAGGGGTACTCTGGGACACTGCAAGGGGTGTTTGAGAAAATAAAAATAGCAAAAATATTTTCTGTAAAACTTCTGATTATCCTGTAATATAAATAAAATTGATCTTAAAGTTTTATAGAGAAAATATGTTCCCAGTATTCAATTTACATTAAAACTTGGAGACCAACTTTTTCTCCAGCAGGATGAACTGATAGAGGTGAGCAAAAATCCAGTACTTGGTGCTTTTGTTTGATCCATTTATAGCAACAATATTCATAAAGACGTCTCTCTTCTGCCAAAGCTTGGAGGGAAAAACAACATTGATCATGTTTTTAACAGGAATTTAGTCATGAATGATAGATAACAGGTTTGAAGTATTTCATTTTAAAGTTTTTTTATAGGTATTAATTTTAACAAATTGGGCACTAATGGCACAGTCTGGTCCCAAGCAAAAAGCTCTGGTTAGGGGGTACTTTGCTGAAAAATGATTCCACAGCGGGTACATTGCTGGAAAATCTTTGAGAACCACTGGTTTACCTAACAAATTCCCAGACTAATAGGCGCATATCAACTTGCACTTGTTGTGCTGCAAATACAAATGAATGATTATTGAAATAACTGCATGATTTCATGCCTCAAATCTTAATAGTTGCTTAAGCAAAGCTAAAAACCAAATGTATTCGTCTTCTGTGACTACATAGCAACTTATTAGCAAGATGTCATACAGGGCCAAAAGTATTTTTGACTTTCCACACGTAAAATCATCCATACATGTCTAGAATTAGCTGCGTTTCCGTTACTTCTAGAATTACTCAAAACCTAAATATTGCAGTAAAAGTGTGGTAATGGAAATGCCTACATTCAAACAACTTTTCAAATATTGCTGAAAGGATTATAGGCTCTCAGGAGGTGATTTTCAGACGTTACTGATGTTGTTTTGCATATTACTCAGTCAATTGGGTACAGGATGTCTTGAATGTGTTGAATGTATGATAGAATATTCTTAAATATTAATAAGGGTTGGTCTGTTGATGTGGGACTGGTTATTCTACTATATTAATGAGCTTCGAGGTGTGAGAGAACTGACTGAATTTAATGTTTACCTATTTATTTGCCTAAACAGAAAAATCTATGAATGTGCAGAACATGAACATAATCTGTTTATCAGAAGTTTTGAAGAACCCAAACTGATCCCAGCTTCTCTGTATTGAACTGTTCAGCTCTAATGAAGAAACTTACCTCTGAGTTTTTCATATTCTTCAGGCCTCACTTTGTTCAATCCTGAGTTAAAAAGGAAAAGGCAGAAAAATATTAAATGAGTTTCACTCTTTGTTAAACAAAGATTTAGAGTGTATTCAAACCAGGATAATCCGGTGCACATCAAAGTAACTTCATTCGGTTTGGTTTGCTTTCTTTCTGTACTAAGAACCACCCAGGGGTTTCTATCCTACAACTTGTAGATGTACAGCTTATGGATGCACATGTGTTTCATTACTTAACAACTCCATGTGTTTATTTATGAACTCACCAGTGACTCCGAGGGTGATGACGGCAGCGACCAGGAGAAGGCTGAGAACCAGCAGCGCCGCTCGCTCGCAGGTCACATGATTTTTCCTGTTGACACTTCCAGCTGACATGGAAAGTAGACATTAGTAGACGTAAACATGCAGCTTTTTTAAGAAATGTCCTGAAAACCGTTCTGTAGAAAAACAGTTTTCTCCATGGATTCATCATTCAGGTCAGTGTTTCATTCACATTAATTAAAAAGAAACCCAAAACGACAAAACATCAAATTAAACTGAAATGCTTGAAAATGAGTAGGAACAGGCAAAAGCATTAAAATAAAATATATTTTTTTATTTAAAAAAAGCAAAATTGAACCTGGGTGATTTGCATGCACACTGACTAATCAGCCAAAGGAGTATTCCTGTGACCACATGATCATTTGGAGGCATAGTGAGAGGACCCTCACTGTCACTCACCCCCCTTGTTTCACAAGCTCACCCTCGTGCCTTACACACAGCGTCATCTGTTTGGATTTGCTATGGACCGTACTCACACCTGCCAGGATGTGGCAGGACGAAGGACGGTCCGGGTGGGGACTGAACCCACCAAATCCCGCAACCCCAGAGTGAAAGGATTTAATACCGTAAGTCAATTAAAAATTTCTATCCTGATTAATCGATGCATTGAATGCATCACAGCCGGTTGTCACAGTGAGTTTTTCATGTTCTATTCCTGAACCCATGGCCGGTCCGAGTCCCATTCTCCTGCATTAATTGGACAACTTAGTAGATAAAACACCTCAGTCTGGTCCAGAAAAACATCTTGAACTTTAAAGCTAAGATCTCCGTGTAAAAGATGAATTCTGACTGTTTTCACTTCAGAGCCACAACCTTCGTTCTACTCCCCTTTCTGAAATTACCCCAAGACTCGTGGATCGGTGTCCTTCAGACAGACCAGGACAGCGTGGACACGGCAGATGATGTTTATCTCTTTATTCTATAAGGTTTTATGGACTCTTGAGTCATAGCTGGACGGGAAAGGGGACGACATGCAAAATGGTCCCAGTTGTTTTTTTTCTTTCATTAACTTGCTCCAGTTCTTTGTAAATTTAGCTACATGTTTAAAGCAGCATTTCCGTGTGTTTCATAATAACTAACTTACAGTTAAGTCACGTCTCTGACATGCAAATGAAGCCTCATCATGTTTAACACCACGCAGCTGTTCCCTATCAGCAGCAATCTTTCCTCAGCAACCGTTTCTCACACTTACTAAACTTATGAGGATGTTGCTTTGTTGACCTGATGATAATCATGTTGTAAAGTAGAGTTCTGCACAAAAAACACATGCATGTTGAGAATTAAAGAATAAACCACAAGAAATGTTTCTCCTGCTTCTCTGATTCCAGGCATCAGATGGATCATAGTTTCATGCATAAAGTTTAGTTACTCTAACAGAGATGTTAAACTGTGAACGTTTAGGAATCAGCATCATCGCCCATTTCTCTACGATTCACCCCAGGTTTTAGGCAAAGTTAAAATAGATACATAGCTCCGAAAAAGTTTGCTTTTGACTTCTTGTGTGATTTCAGAATGAACTTAAAATGCTTGAACTTTTACAGGTGAACTTGGTTTGACCTCTAAACTTCCTGTGTATTGTTTGCTAACACGTGTTGGGAGATAAGTTCAGAACTTCCTGTTAATAAAAAAAATCTGTAATCTGTAAGAAAGAAAAACAGCATGTTAAGAGGTCTTATTTTGCTTTGAGACAAGTTTAAGAATAAAAATATGTAAAATGTAGATTTAATTCTCAGTGTCCTGCAACAAGGAAACAAACCATACTGGAAGAGACATCACTCCCACAAGAAGAGGAAAGAAGTTTTGACACTTTACGGATTACTAAACTTTTACAATTGTAAAAAAACTTCTTTAAAAGCTGTTCCTCATTTTCCGTGACTGGACTGCTGTTTTTGGTTTTATCAAAAAACAACACATCCTTTTTCCTCTCACTCTTTTAGATTTTTTTTTATTTGATTTATTACAGTTAACCGTCCAGCAAAGCAGATATTATGTCCATTTAGAGGAAACTGATTTTAACTGACCATGACAATTTTTGTCAAATTTCTTTACATGCAATAAATTTAGTTGTTCTTAAATTCAGTCTTTAGCATAGATTTCACAAAGAGGGAGTATTTTAGCTTTTGGCTCTTCAGCACCAGATTATCATGAATATCAGGACTTTGGAGAGACCCTGCAGGAAAATGAATCTCTTCCTCAGAAGGAAGCACGTAGACTCAGAGGAAATTTCTATATCCGTGGAGCAAAAACTCAATGGGACCAGTTTGTTAAACTTATGCTGAAGTTCAAAGTCATAAAATCCTCCACACCCCTCCTTTTTACAGCTTCCTCCTCTAAAACAAAAAACTGGTGGTATCAATTTCTTCCCTTTATATTACGGCTTTATTCTTTAAGTTGATACACTTTTTTCTTACTGTGATAGTTTAGTAATATTAGTTCACTTCCCTGTCTCCCAAAAAAATATTATTCTACAGGCCATGACTGTAATTAATATTCAAAATGTTTATGTTTTCAAAAATTGGGACACAATAGAGTCCATGTTCTCTTGAGTCTGTATGGACATTTTTGTACCAGGCTACATAAACCACTAGGATGTAAGAATGGTCTACAATTATACTTCTCATCCAACCACGGTCAAATATTAATTTTTTTGTTCTGAGTGAAAACAAACTGAAATTATATCAGAGGCTATTTGTAAGAAGTGAGGAAGAGATAATAGCCTGGAAATGTAAAGAAAAAATCTAATTGCTTCAGTAAGATACCCCCATATTTTCTCCTTCAGTCGACACCTCTAAGGGATTTGTGTAAAACCAGCTTCTCTGTGCAGCTCACAGAGACTTCAGGTTCATGTTAGCATGTTGCTGCTTATTTCCTACCTGCAGGCTCTGATTTAAAAACCTTGACCTCGGAGTATGTGGTTTCATCTGCTGACGGAGAAGTGTCTGCAATGCAAAGCATGGACACAAAAAGCTCAGATCTGATCACTGATGGATGGATAGATAGATGGATGGAAGGAATTATGTGCAGACAGACTGACAGATAGATGAGCTCACCTTTGGCTTTTTGTCTTGTGAACTTCACATCAGCGTACATTACATCAGCTTCTGGCATGTTGCTGCTGTCTGATCGGCAGAGAGTCTGAAAGGGAACTACAGCTCAGAGGTCAGAGTCAGTGTTAAAATAGACCTGTTTCATGATAACGGGGAGGGGTTTAGAAAGCCTGCTGTTGCACAACATGAACCTTAAAAAAAGTTTCAATAAGCAAAGGGTAAAAAAATAAAAGCATTTTCTGATTTTTGGTGAGAAAAGAATTTCTTTAATTCTCATCTTCACAGGGTGTTGACAGAAAAATACAGGAAATAAAGAGTTTGAATTCAATAACATTTAAATGTTAAATGATTAGTGATGACATGTTTACCGCATGTCGTCATTCAACAGCTGGTTGTCTAGGTGGTGTCCAGATAACAGCGTGGGCTTTATTGATAATTGGAAAACCTTCTGGGGAATACCTGGTCTTATTAGGAGTCACTACCCACCTATGGTCACTACCCAGAGCTCGTGACCATAGGTGAGGGTAGGAACGTCGATCGCTCGGTAAATCGAGAGCTTTGTCTTCTGGCTCAGCTCCCTCTTCACCACGACGGACCGATACAGAGCCCGCATCACTGCAGACGCCGCACCGATCCGC
>JBBBVT010000018.1:23524273-23536112 GCA_037177035.1 Craterocephalus eyresii | reverse complement strand
CCTTAGATATGTTTAAAGCATCAAACATTTCCTGAGCCATTTTATAATACATCCAGCATTAACAAGGTCATTTACATCAGGCATGTTGCTGCTGATCAGCAGCACGTCTGAAGGGGAACTACAGCTCAGAGGTCGCAGTCATCGTTCATAAACCAGGGTTCCTGAAAACAGGAAGGTCCTTATAAAAACCTTCCGCTGCACAAAATGAGCCTTTTTCTATCTCCCTTTTTTTTTGGATAAACTAAATGAGTAAATTTAAGTGAATTTAGATTGAAACTTACTGTAAAAGTAATTTACTGTGTTTTAGAGGAAGTTCTATAAAAAAGAAATGATCAAATACATGAATAACTGAGTTTAATCTGGGGTGTTGGGGACTAACAAAGGTAAATGCAAATATTGTATTTAATTAAAATTCACATGTCAGAATTTAATGGTTAATGTTTAAATTAAAAAAGAAGATTGAAAAGTGTTTTAATTCTCACTGCTGTTCTGCACATGACGTTTATCCTGCTAAAACATGTCATATGAGTACAATTAGGCTACTGAGGCCTATTCAAGATTAAAGGGTTTGTTTTAAATCATGCATCCTCCGTATTACTGAGGATCGGTAAATTAGTTAGAGCTTCAGCAGGGTTTAAGGGAAAGACTTCAAACATCCTCCTTGTTGTGCATCATGCTGCTGCCAAGTATCCTGACATTCTCCTTTTAATTAATTACCCCCACATGGTGACAACTTTACTGATCATATTGTTCTGGGTGCTGTACAGTATGTGTGCATGTTTTGACTTTCTTACCAGTGTGTGCAGCGCTTCTTCCTCTTTTTTGCTCTAATTTCAACAAATGTGTGAAAAACCATTGAGCTTTCCGCTAGTGAATAATTATTCTCATTCTGCGACTGAGATATCATCTTAAGCCATAAACTGATTTAAATACAGAGATGAGCAACGTGTTCTTCATTCTGTCAGTTTTGGCTCTATAACTTGTAGCTTCTGCTGCTCTGGTTCGACACCCAGTGGTAAAGATTGGACATTACACATTAATATCAAATTTATGTAAGTCAGAGAATTGCACAACGATTATGTTTGTGTGTGCTATGTGACAATATTTTGTATATTGATTCATATCTAGCGTAGGTGTATTATGATGGATCTTGTTGAGAAATCAAATCAAATGACTTCATCCAAACGTCTAACCTGACATGATCTGTAGGTTTTTGATTGTTCATGTCAGATTTCAGTTTAAAGTTTTATTTCCTTGTTGTTCTCAAAATCTCAGATCAGATTGAGTTTGTTGTCTTTGTTAAATCTTACTTTCTGTTTTACAGTGTTCTCTTGCGTTTTTGTCCTACTAATTACCACATGGTGCTTGTTTAAACTTAGCTCCCACTGTGTAAACACTGAATGGTTTCTTTTTGCTCATGACCAGATCATCCTGTCCCAGATTGTCATTAACGTCCTAACTGTGCTTTGTCTGTCTGCCTTTGAGTGTCATTTGATATTTTGTTTTTAAGCCTTTGTTAGATAAATCATTGTTCCAACCCACCAGCCTCTTGCCTTGCAATCCTGCATTTGACTCATTACCGTTCGTATTTGACAATGGATCACTCTTGGCTTGTTTTTCTATAAGAATAATTACACAAATCTATCATTTTTTCCATTTTAATGTAACATAAAAGTTCTCAAAGTTGACAGTAGTTTTCTTAAGTTAGACCTTTTTCAGGTTTTTCAGGTTATGTTGGTAATCAAGATCATTCTTTCATTTTCTAAGCAGCAACTCAAAAATGATAACATTAGAAATAAAAAAGAAATCTTTAGTTTTAGTTTTATATCACAGGGAAACGTACTGACACTTATTTGGCAAGCAATGGGGTTAGTGGTTTGCATGTTCGTTTATGACCAAAATAAACCAAATTAACTATCAAATATATCAAATATTTTTGTTTACATGAATCTATAACGAGATAAAATTGCATAAAATATTTTTAAACCCCTTCTTACAAATAAAGGAGCGTCACGGTGTGCAGCAAAACTAAAATTTATTATTATAATTAATAACCAGCCCAAGTTGTGCTCGGAAAATGTGTAGCGAGATTTCATCCAATCAATTCATACAACTACTGATTGACTGGATTATTAACCAATCAAATGCAGAGTTATCTGTAAAATGGGCGGGGCTAAACCCTTGGAGTAAAAAGGAGGCGGTGCCTCTTCCTTTCCGGGCCAACTTGGCATAAGTGTCAGGAGGACACAAGTGACAGACAAGCAAAGTTTCTGCCCGGTGTCCCCCCTCCCTGTCCTGATATGGCCCCCAGCGCGCAGCTGAAAGAGGCTATAGCCGATATGCACGACGGCATCCGTGCCATTCTTCTTGGACCTCCCGGAGCCGGGAAGGGGACTCAGGTGAGAGTCTGATCCGCAGCTTGAGCTAACGAAGCTAATGTTAGCTGTTAGCCTTTAGCTCGAACAAGCGGCGCATGGTCATAGAAGTGGAAGCTAATGCTAACCTTAGCTTATCTAACAGTGTCTAATCCCAGCTGTCATTAGATAGGTTATCAGTCTGATTATCGTTCACTATTCAGGTTCAGGTGGACTACATGTCATATTTTATCCATCAGTTTTATGATGAAGTTACTTTAAAAATAATTCCTTAACACTTTGACTAAAAATGTGTTAGTTTTCAAAAGGTCCAACATTCAAACTAATCTAGTTAGCCACGTTAGCAGATGTTATTATTACATATTTTACAGCTCAGGCATTTGCATAAAGCGGTTCTGTTACTTTGTTCTTTACAATATTACACAAAAAGACATATTTATGGTTGTGCACACGAGATACAAAAATGTTTCAATAAATCAAAAACCAGCAAATAAGCTGGCTCCCATAAACTTTTTTGGTGTATATAGTAAACATGTTAACTCTCTTTCTCTAAAAACTCAAGATTTAAATATTTGGTTGTTTTTAAAGAAGAAAAAGTCACAAAAAGTGGGCTTGTTTGATATTTCAAGATGCTATTGCTCCGCCAGAGGTTATTAAGTGAAATTAGAAAGGTATGAAAGTAAGTATGAAAAGTGGAAAGTATGGAAATAAATTCATGTTTTATTTAATGGAAATATTTCACATCCTAAATTAGTTTGTTAAACTCAGTACACACAGAAGTCCAGAGCTGTCCATCTTACTTCATATATATAGCCAATAAGCAAATTATGGGAAATAATAAAGATTATAAAGATTGTTTAATTAAGTTGGTCTGAACAGCTTTATAAGTGCATAATAACATATGCATAATCTGGCTTTTCTGGCTTTGACCAAGCCATTATTTATTCTAATTATATTTTTGTAAAAACAGGAAATTAATGCAGCAGTTTATTGAAATCATGTGAAATATAAATGTAATGACATGAGTTTGTAAAATTCTAATTAGCCTCAAAGTTAATATTGTGTGGCTACATTGAACGTTGCAGTCACATTGTTGGGAATAAACATAATTTCCCTGTTTTTTAGCTTTTGTCCCTGTTAATAATGCATAAAGCCTAAAACAATTGTTTGTAGGAGCGCTTTCTGCATGCTGCTTCAGTGTCTGAGGTGCTCTTTGGGTGATGATGATTTAAAAAAGAACTCCAATGCACTCTCATGGGCGGCTGTGGCTCAGTGGATAGAGCCGTCTAAAACAGGAGGTCGGCGGTTCGATTCCACTCCGCTACATGTCGAAGTGTCCTTGGGCAAGACGGGTGTATGGATGTGTATGAATGTGTGTGAATGTTAGCTCCTAAGCACCCAGTATGTTTAAATATAGGTGCTGTATGAATGGGTGAATGAGATTAGTCATGTAAAGCGCTTTGAGTGGTCTGTGACTAGAAAAGCTCTATACAAGTACAGTCCATTTACCATCTCCAGGTGTAATATAAAATGCCATGGCATAGTCATAGTGTCTTATGTCCACGCTTCAGCCACACTGGCCTTTGTGTAGGAGCTTTTAATAAGTCACCATGACCATCTCAATAAAGGCATTTTATATTACACCTGGAGAGTGCCTTGAAGTTCTTTTTCGCCTTATGAATGTATAAAGCCTATTTAATGTTTCTGACATAAAAAGAACAGTATAAAAGTAACACTGACTCGGCCAACAACCTGTTTTTGTCCGGAAGATTTTAGAATGCATTTACTGCTGCAATCAGATCAGATCTGGACGGCTTTATGATGTGGTTATAGTCAGAATATATGTAAGAAATAAAGATGCATCAAAGCTTCAAATGTAGGGAAACGTCAGGGTAGTTAGGATTCCCTGGTGAAATGAAAACCAATGTTCCAGGTTTTCTTGTCTCTTAATGTTAAAGCTTGGGAAAATAGTTTGATTATCTTTGCAGAACTCCACGAAACACCCTCAGAGCAGAGGCGAGCTGGCGTATCCTCTCGTCTTCATACAGACTGGTGTGGAAACTTTGAGTTGTTGCTAAACTGTGAAAGCCTCTGCTTGTGTCATTTCTCTGCAGCGTGAACCATTGTGTAACAATCCAAGACATTTTCTACTTTCAGCTTCTTAAACTTGATATTTTCCTTCTTTTTAAAAACGATTTTGATCTTTTGTAAGCTGAAAGGTTAAAATGTGAAATGATTTGGACGGTTTCAACTGTTTTCAAGATATCATATCGAGAGATGAATCTAGAAAGTGTTTAATAGATTCATCCAAAATTGCATGTTTTCCCCTTCTAAAAGCTGAATTTTAAATTATTATATATCTGTAAACCTTACATTCAGTTTAATTTTATTGTGCCAATAAGGTGCATCGTCAAAGTTAAATATCAGATATTGTTTATTTACTGACATAATTAACACATTTCTGCTGTGTTACAGGAGAATTTACACACATCAGATACTGAAATATCTCTAATAACCTCTGAGCTTTCTTATACGACCAAGATTATATAAACTGCATTTGTACTTTATTTTGGGAAGTTGTTAAAGATAAAGTGGTGATCAGAGAGGGGTCCGCCTCAGAGTCCAGGTGTGAATCCGTCCCTGTAGCCGCCTCTGCATGGATCTGATGGCCAAATTAGACCAGAGGCGGCTTGACTCACAGGTTTAGTACGAGGTAGTTTTACAGTGAAAAAAGGATTTTTATGCAGGCCTCTGAGTTTAAATGGTTGTGAATGTCATCCACCGACATGTTAAACGTGGTCGTCCTCTTCGTCCTGCAGGCCCCTCGGCTAGCGGAGAAGTTCTGCGTTTGCCACCTGGCCACCGGAGACATGCTGAGAGCCATGGTGGCTTCAGGCTCCGAGCTCGGCAAGAGGCTAAAGGAGACGATGGATTCTGGCAAGCTGGTAACGCTTTGTTTGTTTCTGTCCCAGCTGAGGCTCTGTTTGCTTTCCAGCTCTTTGTGCTCTGTCTGGTGTGGTTCTGTCCTCCCCTGAGGCCTTCGTATGACTTTGTTTAAAAAGACTTTTGGTTGTTATGAATGTAAAATAATAAACCAGAGGATGCAGAGCTGCAGGTGATCCTATAAGAGTCAGTTCAAGCTGCAGGACGATGAGTTATAAGCTGTGTTTTTTTTGCTTTTCAGGTCAGTGATGAGATGGTTGTGGAGCTCATAGAGAAGAACCTGGACATGCCTGCCTGCAGGAACGGCTTCCTATTGGACGGATTTCCCCGAACAGTCAAACAAGCAGAGATGGTGAGGATTTAATTTATTAGTTTTGCTTCTTGGTGTTTTCACTTCCTGCAAAATAAATCCTTTCTGAGGCAGTAAAATGTGGAGGAATGCAGTTAAAGAAAGCAAAATATGGCTTTCCTTCCCCAGCTGCGTGGTTTGTTCTGTACTTTATTTCATTTACAGTCATCGCCCGCTTTATCAGGTCTGCCTTCTAGTACCGAGCTGGATCCTTTTCCCTCCAGAACTGCCTTCATTCTCGGTGTGATGGCTCCAAAAAGGTTTTGCTCCATACTGCATCCCGTTATGTTCCGGTGTGTTCCTGCTGCTGGAGCTCATCATGCGGTGTGTTTAGGTGCTACTCTGCAGATCTGGTTGGAACCAGTGCTTACTGGACTTCCTGTTGCCTTTCCATCACCCCCAACCAGTCTGCCCAGTCTCCTCTGACATAGACTGATATTTTCTCTTCTTCAGACCATTTTCTGGAAACTCTAGATCTGGTTTGTGTGAGGAAAATCCCAGTAGACTCAGAGCAACGACCATGACACATCCAAAGTGTCTTAAATCCCTTTTCTTCCTCCTTCTGGTGCTCAGTATGATCCACGTCTACATGACTGAATGTGTTGAGTTGCTGCCGTGTGATTGGCTGATTAGATTTTGTGTTAACAAGCAGTTAAACAGGTTGACTGTTTTAAAATTTCCACTTAGAACATTTGAAACTCCAGAACACAATATGTGTGAGTCTGTTGGTGCTTTTCTAATGCTTCGTGCTGAAGTCCATGAGTCTGATATCTTTTTAAAGGCTAAAAAGATATCAGTCATTAACTTTTGCTTTTGGTTTTGTTCCGAGTTGCTCCATCCAGCACCACGGTTTGTTCCAGCCATGTTTAACACACTATACTGCCACCTTCTGACAACTCTGTGCAACCTGGTTTATTTGCTCATTGCAGACCAGCGTGATGCACGCTTTCATCTGAAACTAAAACCTTGTTTCTAGTTTACTTAATAGCTTTACTGTAAAGGCACATTTTTCATACAAGCTAAAACTAAAACAGCAAAGAAAACCAGGCTTGGTACTTAAATATGCTCAGTTATTCATAAAGTTCAGTAAATGAAATAAGCGGCTGCTTTCATTTGTTAAAGTTTGGAGCTTGCATGTGTAACATCGTGTCTCTGTCCTCCAGCTGGACAGTTTGTTGGAAAACAGAGACGAGAAGCTGGACTCTGTCATCGAGTTCTCTGTCGATGATTCTCTCCTGGTCAGGAGGATCTGTGGCAGGTAAGAGAGGCATTTTTAAAAAAAAATTGAGGATTATTTGCATGGCAGTTGTGTGAATAATTGTAAGCCGGGAAAAAAGAAATACAAATAAAAAAGTTTGTTTTTTGGTTTGTTTTTTAGTCTGTGTGGGGACTTAAACATCACGTGATGCATTAAACCATTAACCAGTCGTTTCAGAGGTGAATCGGTCAGGCGTGTGGGCTGCGGTGTGTTTATGGTGCTCAGTGTTTGTCCTTTAGTTTTTAGCGCGAGGCTCCTGACTGTCTGCAGGCAGGTAGATTGATGCATGTGGACAGAAGAGTCTGCAGCAGGGAGATAATGCTGGAGAGAAGTGGAGCGTGAAAACGTGCCATTAACGGGGGAGGAGGAGGCCTGGGGGGGTTTAACGTCCTGCAGCAGGAAGTTCGCAGATTGAGTCCTTAATAAAGCTGCTGATGATTTAACGAGCTGGATATGGAAGCTGCTCCGTGTCTGGTCCAGGATGACGCGAACAGAAGAGGAACGACTACTTTAGTTGTTTTCTCAGTGTAATTGGTGGCAGCGAGCTGCTGGTATCACTGTAAACTCAGTGTGCACTACCTGCCTGCACATGAGCCTTGAGCAGCTGAAGCATCAGATATTTACTTCTGAGATAAACCGGAGTGGATTTTTGGTCAAAAGCAAGTTTTAAACTAGTGAAGATGTAACTCCACCTCTGCTTCAAGCCACACTGCAAACGTATTTTCACTTTATCAGCATCAGAAACGATCCGGCCAAGAATTTGCTGTGTTGTGAACTCAGATTTCTGCCAAATGTTGTGGGTTTTGCACATCTTTGCAGTTTTCTAATCTGTTAGCATGACATGTACAAACTTTGTTTTAGCATTACTGTCTTTAAACATGAAGGTGCTAAATTAACAGATTTATCAGCATTTAATTATTATTATTAGTATTATTATAATTGTTGTTGTTATTATTAATAATAATTTAATAATAATAATAATAAATAATAATATTTTGTGGAAAACTGTAACAGAAAACAGATTCATCCAGATATCTACCCCCCAAAAGATAAGATTAGTAATAGTTTTTATTCTCCTTATTTCTATTCATAATTATAGTTATAATAATTATTATAATAGTAATATTATTATTAATATAAAAAGCTTATTACTGTCATTATTAGTTGTAGTAATAATAATAATTTATTATTTTATTATATATATTATATGTAATGTTAATAAAAATGATTTATTTGATAAATAATGATAATAAATGATGATGATGATAAAAATGATTCTCCTTATTAATTATATCAATTAAAGATATTAATAATAATACTAACAATAATATTTTGCACGAAACTGTAACTGAAACCAGAATCATCCAGATATTCTTGTAATCATGTTTAAGTATTCAGCTCTGTAGGCTGAGTTTAAACCACAGCACAGTTGTTTAATAAACCGACGTCTCCAGCTCCACCTACACTAAAACATCTTACTGGTTTCCATCTGCTGAGCGTTTCAGCCCCCACTGGCTGAATATTTAAACCCATCATGTTACGTGCCGGCTCTGACCTGCAGCTCACCTCCAAATTCACCCAGCAGACGTTTTATTTAAGCGTCTTGTTGCTGTTCCCATTTTAACCGCAAACACGGGAAGATGGATGTTTCTGTCTGCGGGGGTCCTTTGTGAGGAGGACGATGCCAGCTGCTGGGTTTTCAGGCTGAACTAGGACAAGGGCGTCATGTGGGATGTGAAAGGACAGGAAAGTAGTGAGTGAGTCACTGTTGCTGTTTCGTCTCTTCTCATCTAACAGCATCTTCCCTTTGTCCCCCCCAGACTCATTCACCAGCCCAGCGGCCGCTCCTACCACGAGGAGTTCAACCCCCCCAAAGAGCCAATGAAGGATGATGTAAGTAGTTTCACTTTCAGCCTCTTAAAGCTCATTTCTAGCCTCCCTGCCGCCTACCCGAAACCAGCAGCAGCATGGGAAGTGTTCGCCAGTCTGCCTGTGGTTAACCTGCTTTCCGTGTAAAAAGTTTGTTGTTGTAAACCCCCGCCCCTTGCACATACACATACTCCATAATGCATTTGATGATAATGCAGACCAGGGTTTTTAAATCAGGTCTGATTATCTCAGTAATCTGATTACTACGAGATGTTTCTGTTTCCTTTATTTTTTGTTCACAAAATAAAAGTAAAATGCATAAGATTTTGTCAAGTATAACGGTGATTTACCGTTTTTTCCAATAAACTGCAATTAGCACATGAACTCTAAAATCAGTTGCTGTAAGGTTCGCTTTGAGAACGAAGGGAAAACCAAACATGTTTGGAGCATTTTGCTGCTCTTTGCTATCAAAGATGGGAGTTACATTTTTTCTCTATTTTATTTATTTTTTTAAGCGGTTTTTTAGCTCCTCCCTTCCTCTCTAGCCATCATTACTTAAAATCAGGGGGGAACTTGGCCTTCATCCTGCTGGTTTTGCATGCATTCTGTCTCCAAGTCTGATTCAAATCAGTGAGCGACTGAGCAGAACATGATTGGCTGCTGGATCCGTCTGCTTTGAATCGGGTGAGTTGGAGCAGGGATGGATGGAAAACTTACGGGAATGTGGTGTCACAGCACCCCGATCCAGATGCACCTTTTGATTTAACTTTAACCAAAAGCTGAGGAGAAACAGTGATCTGAAATGTGGGTAGAAACTGGAAAAGTATGGTGGAATAAAGTCAGACGAATAGTAACATGTGGGCCTAAATGCCTACAATGTTGGTGCTATGGATGTGCAACGTGTTTATTAGATCCAGAAGGGTTAGATGGTGTAGACCAGTGGTTCCCAAACTGTGGGTCGGGACCCACATGGGGGTCATGAGATCATTTCAGGGTGTGGCCAGGTAATTGTGAAAAATAGAAAACCTGCATCCATCAAGTAAATGTGGGATTTTTATTATGGCTGTCAAAATTAAACCATTAACAGGGACATAAATCTAAATTTATATTTAGAGGATCCTGCAGGATGACCCATCTGATATATGATTAATAACTGTCATCGTGGGAGGGAAGGACAAAGATGCCGGTAAATTTAATCTTGGGGGTCAGGGCTCAAAAAGTTTGAAAATCAGTGATGCAGACGATCTGCAGAATGAGGAGATCTATGGATGGTTTAGGTCACATTCTAAAAATTGCAGTTCTATGCTGATGCACCAACGCAACCATCCATGACTCGACGCAAAAGACGGGGTAATACCACCGGAATCTGTGGTGGCAGTGTTGAGCAGAATCAACTCTGGAAAGAAGAGAAGAACAATGAAGACGAGGACAAAAACTAGAAATGACGCAAGCTTTGGAAATAATGCTTTGCTGGTTGTTTGGGGTGAATTCGGTGGTTAGAAAAAGCTTAATAGCGATGCATTACCGCCGCCAAGAGCGTCTGAAACCGATGTTGCATCGAAGGGTTAACTATGAACTCAATACTGCCCCCTGGTGGCGGCCGACCATAGCAGCATAAAGACACATGGAAGCGCAAGGATCATAGACATACAGAAAGAAAATGAGAATTAAGCATAAATGAGCCTTTAGTGTGTTCATGTTTGTTCCATATGATAACAAAACTGCAGCTACATAAATCAAAAACTGCTCAGAACCTTCTTTAACCCAAATTCAGTCAGTTTTTTCCCGTTATGGATACACTTTACATACAGCAATGGTTTGGTTCTACAGACCAGAGACTTGCAAACTATTCTCAAACATGCATGTAAGATCCTGAAAAAATCTAAATCGTGATTTTTGTAATAAAAAAAAATCTCTGAAAATCCTCATAGCCCACCCCTATTTGGCCCCACAATGAGCCGACCCACCTCTAACATCGGAGCTACCTGGTGGTCTGCCGCCTCCTCTGTTTCAGCATCTCACCCAGAAAGTTAAAACACAGTTACTTTGTTCTGCTGACGCAGTTCATCATGATGTTGGATTTTCCACTTGTTCTGACACGCATCTTTAAATGAGAAATGATCTCATTTCTACCTGGAAACAATGACGTACAGCAGCAGCGGTTTGAGAGAAAAGGAGGGATAAAGTGTCGGCGGCTGCATGAAACGAGATGAGATCACTGTGGAGGAACTAAAGACGCGACCTCATTTTATCTGTGAGCCACTCGGCCTGTTTTTATCACCGTGGTAACCTCATGTCATCCCCGTTGTTTTGTTTTCTCTCCTTGTGTTTGGGCTCAGGTGACGGGCGAGCCGCTGATCCGCCGCAGCGACGACAACGAGACGACGCTCCGCTCCCGGCTGGACGCCTACCACCGGCAGACGGCCCCGCTGGTGCAGTACTACAGCGCCAGGGGCCTGCACACGGCCATCGACGCCGCCCAGAAGCCCAACGTCGTCTTCGCCTCCATCTTAGCCGCCTTCTCCGCCGCCACGGACGTCCCGGCTCGCGCCACCGCCTGTAAAAAACAAATCTTTTTCTTTATTCTCTTTTTTTCCCTCCGCAAGGACGTCGTTCGTGAGTTTTAGTCTCAGAGTGGAAACGAGAAGGGACACTAGTCGTATTATTGGAAAATGGGGCGGAGCAGAATGATAGACACGATTGATCTTGTTTAAATTGATCATTTTTTTCCTTTTTCATCAGTTTTCTTTCTCATGTTCAGTATAAATCTTCTTTTCCATTCTTAACTTCTTCTTCCTCCTCTTGCTACGACTTTCCTCTCGAGTCCATTTCCACCGGATGTGTTTAATGTTCGTCTCTAATGCATGAATGAGACGTCTGCTGTGGGACATAGACATACTGGGAGGAAATCCCAGCAGAAACCAGTGAGAAGGATTGTCCAGTTTGACTCTGACGTTGTTTGGTTTACGCTAGGGCTGGGCGATATGGCCAAAAAATAAAATCTCAGATTTTTTAAAACCAAATCCGATTTTCGATTTTAATCGA